>CM056993.1:358547043-358867043 GCA_029891345.1 Dryococelus australis | reverse complement strand
AAAACCACAGTGTTTGTTTGTAATTATATTAATGGCTAATTGTTACTTAAGTATACTGTTTACTTTTCTCAATAAAACAACATGAATTATGCACATAGTGTCTACATTTAAAGTGTATTGGTGTAAGGCTATTTAAGAACTACTAACACATAATATTTTCCGACTGCAATAATGTATACTTAACAGCCCCACACTCCTTACATTATAGATGCAGGTTTTATCTTCCATCGCCGAAATTCTATTGCCAGGCAACTAACCCGTATGAACAACATTATTAGATCAGTTTACTTATCAAGAGCGCAGATCCTGTGTGAACCAGGCGAATACGATATTGTTTAGTTGAATGTAGTTCATCAAATGAATATACCCATGATCATTAATCCCTTCACATGACTTGCTCTAATGCTCTATTTTATACCGTAGACATTTTCATAAATTATATACTACAGGCACTTAAACGATGGCACATTTTTTATTTTGTAGTCTAGTTCTTATTTAAATTAAACTCCCTTGAAATAAAATAAGGAATTTTAATTGTTAAGCATAAATATGTGACAAGTACTCTTGTATGGAATTTGAAAAATAATTATGACTCGTATGTAATAATATTTCTTCAGAAGTTGTTGGAGGAAAACCACTGGATTCTGGTATTTTACTTTTAAGCAATTATAATATCCAAATACATTCGTCTAGCACAAACTATAGCTGGCATATGTATTGAAAATGTTTAGAGTGCCAAATTTCTCTCTAAGTGAGGTCCTGGGCTTGAATCTGGGTAAGGCTTGCTGTTAAATTTTTACAAGCTTTTATTTAACTTACCCTGTTTGTATGTACAGTATGTGTCTGTCCGGCTCGCACCGATACACTAGCAAGCTGGTATGTAACACGCATGGTGCGTCTGCTCGTGGACAAGTATCGTCCCCGATTGCAGGCTGCCAAGGATTGCCGCCGTTTGTCTCCTACACAATAACGTGACATCATCTGTCGGAAGCACTGCGTCTATAATGAGCGCGGTAGTTGACGCTGCAATAGTGGGGCTGCAGCATCCTTTGCTCTAGGGCACTGCTTCTTAAGGCTCTCGCCTGGAAATTATTATAGTAGTAGTTACAGAATTTGTAGAACTTGTAAGACGGTGTCGAAAAGCCGTAATAAACTTTACTACAAATTAATATGTATGTATCAATTTATATTTAGTACATAAAAGCTTGGCGCGAATAATTAAGAGCCCCTCGCAAGATATGTGTTTACTACGCTTACGCAAATAAGGTATAGATTCTGTATTGCGAATAGTTAAGAGCCTTACGCAAGATACGTTCTTACTACGCTTGCGCAAATGAGGTATACGTTTTATAGTACGAAAAGCTTTTATATGTTAAATATTAATTCAGAGAAACATATTAATTTGTAGTAAAGTTCATTATGGCTGTTCTACCGCGTCTTACAAGTTCTACAAATTCTGTAACTACTACTATAATTGTTTTTCTCTTTTTAGTGCATTTATAAATAAAAGCTGGGTTTTAAAATGCTTTTAGTAGTTATCTTTTAGGTTAATTTTAGATTATATGCTATCTCCCAAGTAAGCTACTAATATAAAATATAAATATATATAAGAAAAGATCGAATAATAATATCAGCCTTCTCACAAAACCTGGAAACTTGTTCCCAAAGTCTAAATTTTTTTAATGTGTCACTGTTATATGAAAGGATCTTTCAGTACAAAATTTGAATAAATTTTTAACTGACCTCCGACAGTCAAGAATACGAGTGAGCGAAGTTTCTGCCGGTTGAGTCCCTGAGCCAGTAACTCTGTTACGAGACATTATTGCTGTATTTTAAATCATTTTTGGACGCATTTACGCTGTTTGGTACTATTCTATAAAATAAAAGGATACATAAGAGTAGAAATTATTTTAAAAAAAAGTCATAGAAAAAGCAATGATTTCGTTTTCTCATAATTAGATTTGCCACGAATTTTAAAGAATTATATATGAATTCACAGATATATTCATCCACTGACTAGAAATATCAATGACGTAAGTTCATCCTTAAGTAATATTAAAACGAACGGTATCGATACTAGATAAAGCATATAGCCATTTACCCACAATATTTGTGCTTGTATATTATACTGAAATACTACCAGATTGAGACGTAAGTTTTCGTTTCCTGTGTAAGTCGTCTCCAATAAATCATTCTCGCTATATTTTTATTTTTTAAATATAATTATTGTTAAGTTGTAAGAACAAGCTTTTGTAAGGACGAGATTTTCGGGATAGAGCTGCTCAAAAAAGATTCACATGTCCTCAGATCTTCAGTATTCTTTGTCCCCAGCACCTGAAGCTGCAGTAAATAAGGATAAATAATGAACTGTATTTATGGTAGTGGCAAAGTTAAGGTCATGCAGTCATGCGGCCATGCGGCCACAGTTTATTAAATTTTAAACATCTAATAAATACAAAGGTACACTTACAGTTTACACACAGCATTAAATGTTACACTGTGTCTTTGGATTGTATTTCTGCTCTACGAACAGGAAAGCGACAGCAATAACAAAGGTCAGCCGACAACAGAAGGAAAGTCGCAGTGGTAATAACGCTTCTAACGCGCGATTGATCTGAAAAATTTCTAATTTAAACAGACATATCAAATACCAATGAACTAACTTGAAACATAATAAATTATTAAATCTGTTGCTAAAAGAACATATCAGTGAATTAACGGAGAATTTTGACAGTGTAGTTGCGCGGACTGACTTCCGTAGCGCTACCTACAATTCGTTTTGATCAGTCGTGAACTTTGTTGACTGCAGCGCTACCTGTGATCGTTATGCCAACTTTAAAATATTTGGCCTCCGCTCCGCAGGTCTGACTTCGGTTACTATTCCTCTCTTCCTCACTTGTGATCTCTGTGAATCCCCTCGACCTGCGCGTGTGCATTGAGCAGACGTATTCTTTGGAAATTGTAATTTTGAATTAAGCCGAATTCACATGTTAGCCGTTCACGCAGAACAAACAGAGCGGAAGACTAGAACAGCCAATCAGAAGCCGACGTCGGTTTCCGCGCGGGTCGCGCAGAGAAGTTGAGCTCACGCTGATATTTTCTGCTGGCGGATAGAGGAGGCATCGTCGATATTATCCCAGAAGTCAGCTGGTTCACACATTTTATACTACTAATGACTTGCATAATCAACGTGTATAGATGCAAATGCATAGAATAGTTCAATGTACGTATTTATAATTAGATACGTGAATGTAAACGTTAATTTTATTCAACATTGTATTAAATAAACGTAGTTTGTAAATGAACCGAAATAGAGCACTAAAATATAAATTATGTTTGGGTGTGAAAATAAAATTACAATCCTTTGAAAAAAATTTAGTAAATAAATCGCACCATAACATAATTAATAAACTAGATTAGAAAGACGACCGCATCTAGTTTGCTATCTATAATTGGTTTTGAATCTTGACCATAAAAAAAAAAAAGAATTCGACAGCAAAATGGCTACGCAGAAAATCTGCTTGCGTGTGAACAACCATCAGTTCTGCCTGATCTGTCTGTTTGGCGTGATCGGCGTACACGAGAATCCAGCTTTAGGCTCCGATGCTCTGTCCATAGAGTAAATGGGGTGTATACCAGAGTGGCAACAGTAATGTTATTAAGCGGTCGCTAATTTGTTTTGGCCCTCTCCAATCATACCAACTTAGTCGGCATAACTACTGCATCACTTCGAACTACAAAGTTGGTGCTACTGAGTACTTACAACGCTCCTGGCGGATATACCTTGAAACTTATTAAAGCTGCAGTGCAAATATTATTATAATCACACGTACCGTTCAATATATTTAGGAGATTTGAACACTATTGGATCACCTTCAACAGTGGAATAAAATGAATTATGGGTGGGATCAGTAGATTACGATGTTTTGCAAGAATTACAACGCATTTCAGAAACTCAAACTTATCCTGTTTTTACGCTTTCGTCATCAACAATACGGCCGGGAAACATAATAAAAATTAAGGGGCAATTTTTTTTGCGTAAATCTGTGAGAATGCTTTTTTCAAAACGTATAAACTACTTAAGCTCCCGCAGTGTCACCAATAGGAAACAATTTGTAATTGCTTTAATGGGTATCAAAAGCTTTCACTTTAATGAGGGTATGCATGAAGAGGACCTGAAAAAATAAGCTACCTGTTGTTCCTTATCCTGTGAACACCCCCAGCTCTGTCTATCACTCGCTTGCTTTTCAACGAGCAACGACCTTTGGTGGGTGACATTTGCGTGATGCCCTCTGCATTACGTTTGGTGGCGCATAGAGTTTGTCCAGGCGGGTTTGGCAGCTGACATAGACTATTAGTTTAATGTTAGTGAGCTAGTATTTCTTTTAGTTGTTCGGGGCAGACAGCCTTGAGAGTAAAGGCAGTGGTTCGGCCAGCTACGGTGTTTTGGAATTCTTGCCTGGCCGGGGGGCTAACTGAATTTAATGGATAGTTCTGCTACGGTTCGCATTGACGGAGAATAGATGATTGGTTTGACCTTTTTTTTTTTTTTTTAATTTTCCCGGTTAGTGTTGCCAGATATTTAATGGAAATGGTTCAGCTGAATTATTTCTCCCGGTATTGCATGGCCGGTGTGAGTTTAGAGCAGCTGGAAATGTTTAGGCGTATTTTGCTATTGTGTCCAAGCGCCGTCGGTCTGCAAGACTCCCTCTGAAGGTGTATGTTGGTTTTTCAAGGTTTGATAATTAATTTATGAGGCGAAATATAGTCTGGAAAATAAGTTTGGGTACCTGCGAATGATATTGTTTGGTAATTTAAAAATATTGCAGTAATGTTTATTATTGGAATCAGGTTCAGGACAAAGTCTGAAAGCAAACACGATTCATAAGTTTGAATGCAAAGGTGAAAGTTCATTATTTTAATTGGATCTACGTTTTAATCATTTCTGCTGGCAGCACCTTTGGTAGGCTTTTGCGTGTGCTGTTAGCAGTTAATTTTTCTATTCTTTCAGGTCATGGGACGCCAAACTGCGGCGTGTTAACCATTTCATCTTGCAATACATAGGGGAAATTATTGTAATCAAAGTTATATTTAATATGAAATATGTAAATCTGACCATTAGATAATCGCATTTGAAATTGATAACCCTATAGTTTTTATCTGTACGAGGAAGCTGAAATTAATTTTTTTGGCCATTGTATTGTGATTTCTATTTTTTATATATCACTACATCGATAATTTTTATCTTTGCATGCATTAAAATTTTTTGGACATATACGAAGTACTGGTATTAAATTTAAAACAAATCATTTGATAAAAGCAAATTGTATTTTATTCTTATATTACTGCATTATTGCCAGACTTTAAATATCTCCAGATTATTTATAAAATAATTAAATAATTCTTAATCTGCGTCCAGAATTTCTACCCCAAAAAACCATCGTTGAGAGTGGGAGATGGAGCTTGCAAAAGTACTTTTGGTAATTAGTAGGTGATGGGGCAGGGAGAGAAAACAGGACTTTGAAAGTAACAAAAAATGTCTTAATCCGTCCCTTCAGTGTACATAATAACAGTTTCCTAGTTTGCACACGGGCCAATGCGATGTCGAGAGCTGTATAAGCTGCTTTAGGAACTTTCAACATGCAGCCATCCGCTGCAATTGTTGATTCCTAACAACGCGACCAGATTACACACCTGAAGTCTCTGTGAGGTGGAAAGTTCAAAGGTCTGTGCAATACACAGTTTTCCACAAAATGTTGCAAGTAATACGCAACGGCGAGAGAGCGTTAATTCCTCTTTCAAGCTTATCGGAAGCTTTGAAGTCTCGTCGACACATGTATGGCCAGTGATTCGCAATAACGAATATCACCTTGTTAAACACTGCATGTATATTTTTCATTTAAATTAATTGGCTTAGCATAGTCAGTGTTTTTTTTCTCGCGATTCCAATAATGGAATATATTCGGTAACACACAAACGAGGCATTCTTTCGTTATGCGATGTAACACTTAAAAACTTCCTGGCCACAGGATAGGATTAAGTGTTCATATGGAGTATCATGATTGACATAAACCTCACAAATTGGTTAGTCTGTCATCTGGAATCCCATTTATCCGATTACAGAAATACCCAAATTATTGTTAACAGAGATAATTTGCTTCAAAAAGGACCTGCTTGCAAAGCGAAAACTTTTTCAGCGTGAGCAATTCAGCACTTCCGTAATTATTTTAATATTTATTAGCTACTCGTCAGCTCTGTGATTAACATTTCGGATATGTGGTAAAACACATACATAATATAATTTCGGTACTAACCGTTCGTAGGATGATTAATGGTTGTAGTTGACTTAATTATGAAATGGTGACAAAATACGATACGTTTTTGAGAATAAATGTTATTCTTTTGAAATGAATATAATATATACCGTATCACACGATACTTCGCTTCATGATACATTATTACGTTCTATGTAAAAACTGCTGATAAACTCGGCGTTTTACATAGTTTAAGGCATTTATTTAAAGGGAATATTCCATTTGGCATAAGTATTTTTAGTATTAAAAGATGCAAGAAAACATCTAACACTTTTATTATTTAGGCCCAAATAAATTAGTTAATGTGTTTATCTAATATTATTTGAAATGCTAAACTATAGAGTAGCAACACAATCTCACTTAGTTATTGAAAATATCTTAGTGAGTTCTCCTTCACAAAGTCTTTTAAAATTCAGATGGGAGACTAGCTACGAGAACATACTAAGTCATTAGGAATGACTTATTAAGTTATCCTACTGATTTTAAAATGTTATTGACTTAGTGGTGTACCCAAAAACATACAATCAAATCACTCAGTGAGTTATTGGAGTGCATATACCTTACTTTGATCTTAACAATTAATTTATTCATTTATAATATGTCAAAAATAACTTAGTGAGTTTCCCCGCAAACACACGATAAAGAACATTACTGCGACTTATTTCTTACCATTGTAAACCGTGTCACCGGCATCCTTCAGTTAGTATCTGAAACAAGAGAAAACAGATTTATAGTTATCACAGTGTTGTTTGCTGAAAATAATAAAATTACACACAATAATCATTCTCAATAATAACGTTTACTGTATAAGCCGTTAATAGCTATCTTACATTTTGTAAAAGTCAATAGAAATGTTCATTAAATAACGCAAAATTAAATACGGTTTTAATTCCCGATTTTATGCTGTTAGAGCCAGCATCACATCTTCCGTTCAATAGATAAATAGTAACGCCATCTCGCCAAACTGAACAAATTCCCAACATCACTCCAGAAACAAATAAAGGCTTCTTGTATGGTCTATCACATCCAGATAGCTAAGAACCACACAGTACTTGGTGTACTGATTTTAAATCAAAGAATGGCCTTGATTCTTTCTCATATGCAGCATATAAAATATGTTCACAAAAATCACCAGCAAACTCCTTCAAGTGATTCCTCGTATTTAGCCTGCATGACATTTAGCGTAAATCAGTTCCTAAGGATAGTAAACGCCCGTAGATGTGGAGAATAGCGACAGATTTGTTGAGAGTTTACTTAGAAGTCTAAAATTACGTGTAGTGTACCACTAATTGAAAAATACACCTCTGCTGAAAACATTCTTTATATGCATAAATAATAGGTTGTGGGAAAAGTAGTGGTTGCACCCAGGTGTACCCAGCCGCATTGGAGACGGGTATGACGCATCTCTTCTGTGTGTGCATGTTTGTATTCGCGTGGTACCACGCGCTCGTACATTGCACGTACTTTCAGAGATGTAAGTCAATTGGGTCCCGTGCTATTCGCAATGAACCTGACTCCCATCTCCACGTGTACGGGCGTGTACTATTCTTAGGAAGCGAGTTACGGTAAATACCATTCGTATTCGTATCTACATTGATACGAGGAGTCACTTGACGGAGTTTGTACGTCATATTCGTGAACCACCAGTATATTAAACATCACACGAAGGAAATCTGCAGCCGTTCTCTAGAAAAGTGCAAAAAGTGCGAAGAGTAGGCCAATATGTTTTGGTCAGCTCCTAGCAGCGAGGTGTTATATGAAGTGACGTTAGAGTAGCGACGGAATGCAAGGACGGGGAAAACTGGAGCACCCCGAGAGGACTCAACGGCAACGTCCACCCCGTTTCCTACATGAAAAAATCCCCGCCTAGAATCGGGTCTGTTTCAGATTGATATAGGAGGCAGTAGCCCGAGCTCTACACTACTACGACCCCTCAAAACACTAGTAATTGGTGAAATAATTAAGATCTTGTGATATAAATATTATCGTGTTGACAGTTTACACGCACTTCAGCTCTATTAAACGCGTTCAAATAGGCCTACACGCACTTTAATTCGGAAACCCGTGTATTTTTTCCGAAAGCGTGTGGACATTTTTTTTTTTTAGTGGAACGGGTATACATGTGCGTTTCCATAAGTGCGTTCCATTCTTGCCGAGAATACACTATCGCTAGAAACATGCCATCCTTCCGCTTCAACTTCTTATTCTCGACTTGAGTCTTTTAGGACAAGAAATTAGGTAATATGCAATGTGTGCGCGCATCTGGGTGTTACGACTCAGCTGGCAAACACACGCGTAAATATTTCTTACATACAGCAGCGGTGAAACCAGTGGGCCAAGGGGGTCATGACCCCCAAAAAATATGCTGTAAGATTCCCATAAGGAATAATAAAACCACACTAAAACTATATCTTGTTAATTAATACTTATAAAAAAATTTGAGCATTACTTTCAAATAGGACCTCTAAATAGTGGAATCGTGCAGTATTCCTAATATATGTTATATGATATTAGTTTATAAACGATGTCAGCTATCGCGTTAAAATTAGAATAGCTGTACATGTCTTACGTAATTTTTGAATAAAACCTTAGTATTAACCACGTTAGTAAGGATTTTTCCGTGATATTGTGAGATTTTCTAGAGTTTATTTTGATTTAAAATGCACGTAAAATTCCTAAATAATATTTTAAAGAAACTTTGACACTTGACCTCTAATGATGAACTCCTTTCTCCGCCCCTGCTTACATATATGTCCTATACATATCAGGATGAAGAAACATACCGATTTATATCTGTTACGGGCTAAGTCTTCTCCTCCATTCGCTTACGTGTGGAGCCAGGGGTATTTATTACTGCTTTCAGTGCGACGTGCAAACGTTATTTTTTTAAATAGGAGATTGTAAGTTAGTAAGAATGATAATGGCGGTGACGAAACAGTGCGTGATCTCGGAGGCAACCAGTTCGCTTTGTTCGCCAGGGAGATACTTGAAGAACGTGTGGGCCAATGTTCGCCACGGAGATACTTGAAGAACGTGTGGGCCAATGTTCGCCAGGGAGATACTTGAAGAACGTGTGGGCCAATGCTCGCCACGGAGATGCTTGAAGAACGTGTGGGCCAATGTTCGTTAGGGAGATACTTGAAGAACGTGTGGGCCAATGTTCGCCAGGGAGATACTTGAAAAACGTGTGGGCCGATGTTCGCCAGGGAGATACTTGAAGAACGTGTGGGTCAATGTTCGCCAGGGAGATACTTGAAGAACGTGTGGGCCAATGTTCGCCAGGGAGATACTTGAAGAACGTGTGGGTCAATGTTCGCCAGGGAGATACTTGAAGAACGTGTGGGTCAATGTTCGCCAGGGAGATACTTGAAGAACGTGTGGGCCAATGTTCGCCAGGGAGATACTTGAAGAACGTGTGGGCCAATGTTCGCCAGGGAGATACTTGAAGAACGTGTGGGTCAATGTTCGCCAGGGAGATACTTGAAGAACGTGTGGGCCAATGTTCGCCAGGGAGATACTTGAAGAACGTGTGGGTCAATGTTCGCCAGGGAGATACTTGAAGAACGTGTGGGCCAATGTTCGCCAGGGAGATACTTGAAGAACGTGTGGGTCAATGTTCGCCAGAGAGATACTTGAAGAACGTGTGGGCCAATGCTCGCCAGGGAGATACTTGAAGAACGTGTGGGTCAATGTTCGCCAGGGAGATACTTGAAGAACGTGTGGGTCAATGTTCGCCAGGGAGATACTTGAAGAACGTGTGGGCCAATGTTCGCCAGGGAGATACTTGAAGAACGTGTGGGCCAATGTTCGCCAGGGAGATACTTGAAGAACGTGTGGGCTAATGTTCGCCAGGGAGATACTTGAAGAACGTGTGGGCCAATGTTCGCCAGGGAGATACTTGAAGAACGTGTGGGCCGATGTTCTGGTTGGGTTCCGGAAGCCGGATAGGCGACCTCCAAAGGAGTCGGCGTACTTTCACCTTCTCCGGGTAATGCTGAGGTTACCCTGTTCGGCGTCCTGGCACCGCCCATCCCGGAGTCGTTTATTTCCCCTGTTATCAGTCATCGCTCCCCCCCCTCCCCCACAACGTCCCGGCGCAAGTAACGTCACGCACCTGTGGAGCACAAAACACGGAACTGCGAAAAAAAAAATTTCACCTAAAATGGAAAGTTGGTGCGGACCGCAGCGAAATAATGAGGTCCTGTTCCAAACAGCAAGTTTTGATTACAGGATCGTGACGAAACCACATTCCTTCAAAATCAGTACTTACTACGATATCAGCGCACTACTTACCAAAATTACGCATTAAGTTATGTTCAGCATTAAATCTCTCATATTGTGGATACATTAAAAAAATCTCTCTTAAGTCTTGCCCTAAGACGACTTATTTCGTCGATGGTATCCAGTTTATTTCAATTGTTTATGGACATTTATTATGAAACTAAAAATACTTGTCTTTGGCGATATACATTGCGCTTTACAAAAAAAAACATCAATTCTTACCTTTTATTAAATAAGACTTAATTAGTGAAGCATCATTTTTAAGTGATCAATTGATTCTTGACGTTTTACAATTACTTTATAATGTATGGATAAAATTTGGCGACTACATTTGAAGGTATCTGCAATACGGAACTGTGCTTTAAAAATAAATATTTAGTTACTTTATTGAAAAATAAATTATGGCACATAAATGAAAAATTTATCAGGGCCGACGACAGTGAGCCTCAACAGATATTGAGGGCCGCGGTGACTGAGCGGTTAGCCTGCTCGCCTCCCACCAAGGCGATACGGGTTTAATCCCCGGCCGGGTCACTGGATTTTTGTACCTGGGAATCGTGCCGGACGATGCCGTTGGTCGGCGGGTTTTCTCGGGGATCTCCCGTTTATCCCCGCCCTTTCATTCCGGGGCCATCCATACACCCCTCAATCCCCCTCATCGGCTATCAAGACCACGCTGTTAAGAGCCTCCCAAATCTCTTCGTTCATAACAGAGATGTATTTAAGTCTGGGAGTCAAAACCGTTCATTCCTACATTTTTATTTAATAAGCGAAATAATTAGTTTTTATTTAAACTGGTTCTATAAGAGAAAATATTCAGAACAATTCACGACATCGCAAAAAAGATTCTTAATGTTATATGTGGTGAAAACTTGTTCAAATACCCTCGGTGAAAACTAACAAGAACTTTGTTACAGTTAGAGGACATAATAATTATTTTCTGTGCAAAATTACGCAATCGTAACTTTGTGCCACTGAAAATAAGATATCAAACAACTTTGAATCTACTCTTGTAAAGATCTTTGTTTCCTTATTATCTTAAAACACACATTAGGAATGCATGCTTCGCTAAAAACTATCTTTGGGGCTACAGTTCACGTAAAATTAATAATGTGTAACCAAAGTATCACAAAAACCACTAAAATATTGCTCCTAATATTGTCAGCAATCATTGTTATATACGTCGGTAGATTTGGAATACGCAACCTGAAAAACTCAATAATCACCTATATAGAATTTAAACAGGTGTTCTTGTAAATTTTAATTTATTTTTATTGGTATATTTTAAATAACACTGATTGAAAATCGAATAGCTATAGTATCGATTTTGTTGAAGCATTATGGTTAAAATTTTTATAATTTACGCACTTTATTCTACAACGTGTGACTGAAGTTGGTTTGTAATATGTTTAAAATCACCGTAAACCACATGGTTTTTATTCTTTGTAGTCACAAATGTTGAACTTACTGGATTATATTTCCACAAAATTTGTAGCTGGTCTACCAATAAAATAATCTAATATTAAAAACCCATCATTTCACTCGGCTGGCAATACAATAGGCAGCCACGTTAATGGTCGTCTTTAGTTACTCACTGAGAAAACTGTTCTGTTGAATAAAACAAAGTTTTTTGGCGCAACCCATTCAATTGTCTCTACAGGGCAGCAATTGCATATGCAAAAGGGAGATTTATTCCCGATGGTCCAGCCTCGTTAAAAACAGTCTCCGCGGACTCCTCTAGTAATTCACTAATACTTACGGACAAATTTGAACTCTCTGAAGCCGTACTGATAACCTCAGTCTCGTCGAACCTCTCGCCTGGTGAAGCCTCCATCTTCAGCTCACTCGTAGACGAAGCTGAGGCCTCACGTGTGTTTGGGGTGTAAAAATTCTTCACCCATCGGGTGACAGTCCCTCGTCACATGTAAGGAAGTATTACCTGCGGTTACTTACGGTGGTCAAATAGGGAAAGTGGGATTTTCTCAGAGTGCTTCCATTCTTGCGGGGATCATGTGGTTTCTTTGCGGAAGAAAAACTATTCATCCATCCGCGCACCTCGCGAGCTTGGTGCCACAGATCTTAGTGTCACTAGGGCGCTCGGAGGAGAGCATTGTACCATGATGGACTGGAGATTTTTTTTTCCTGTTTTACGCAAACATGGAGGAGATAGCAACAATCCAACCGCTGGGTAGTTCAGTGCAGCATCTATCCAGCACGAATTGTAGTTATCCATCCATCCTGGCATGGAGGCCACGTCACCCTGTATCGCCACCACCAGAGAAAACTTATCCCTACAGCTACTGCGACAAGGTAGTTTTGCAAAAACGCATAGCACGTCGGAACTCATATTTGTTTTATACCAACTCCATTTCAAAAATCTCTAATTTTCATCCAATTTGAAAAATTATTTTCCAATCATCGTTATCCTACATGCATGATGCTTGACTTTGACAAACTGCTTAATTTATCAAACCGATATTATTTATTTAAAACTTAAGTTCCCAAGTTTCAAAAGTGAGTTTTTTTCATTTAATTTTATATTTGTACATACAGTACAATTGTACTTTATTTGATAATTATTAATTAAGTTTATTTTAACTCTGCACCTTTTAAATACCGTGCGGATATCGACTAGACAATCACCGAGTTGCTTTGTGATTGCAGCTGGCCAATAACATGCAGGCTTTCTGACATAGCGTGCAGGAGACAGTTTGCAGGTGTAGTATTTCCATCAATCTTTCTCTAATCTCGTAATTTTTCCATCATTTATCACCGCAATCGGCACCACAAACAGCATCGCAATCAGCACCGCATGCACCGGAATTAGATCCGCAAACAGCACCGCACGCACTGCAATCAGGGCTCATTTAGGTGTAATTTGTGGAGCAGAATGGGTCATTTAGAAGTTATTTGCGGAACGGGCAGTAGGTGAAGCATGTGGAGCAGGTGAAACGATTGTGGAGCTATTGTGAATTATGTGGAGCAAGTGGGGCATTTGTGGAGCAGGTAGAGTGCTTGTGGACCATGTGGAGCGATTGTGGAGCATGAGGGCATATTTACTGAGCATGAGTTCAAGCTCAGCAAAGAACTTGTATGGAAGAAACTGTTGGAGATGTAACTTCATGGTAATGTGATCAAGGAAATAGATAAAATCTCTGTGGTTGGATGGATTGATAAAATGATTAAATCTCACTTATGATATATGATAAAAAGTTTAAATTTAGAGCAGTAGGTAGCAAACTATATACACAAGTTGCTACTGTAGAAAGAACGTACGTTATTTTTAAACTATGATGCAAGCCAACGATTGTACGAAGACTACTATAAAACTTACCTCTATGTATTTACCTTCTCCCACTGCTGGAAAATTACATGGGGAATAGTATTGCTGCTGTGGAAAGATATTCAGCAAAAGCTGACATGCTCGGTGACACAAGAGAACCACCTATACGAAGAGCCCTCTCCGCGCGATGAAGAGTTTCGACATTGGCAACATGCAGTTTATGCAAGGCGATGCATTGAAGGAACACAACGATATCTGCAAGGGTTCGTCTACTGGAAGTCAGCAAGTGATGTCGAAAATATCTCATGCTTCATCGGTGGGCACTGATTCGTCAGATGGTAATGATGAGACAGTTAATGCTAAAGACGGAATGAGTGCAGTGGAGTCGGTTTGTGTGGAATGTGCACTTGCAAGACTTTCGCGTGAAGTCGACGAACTTCAAAATAAACAGTAATTGGCTGTAAATACTGATGATGACCACGCGACTCCTACAAAGAAAAGTTAACTTGATATTGAGGATGAAACAGGAGATGAAGACCATAATGAAGGTAGAATTGATGGTTATGACTGTGAAGACAGTATGTTGATGAAGTATCTGATCAGAAGGATGGTAATTCTCTCGACATTCCCACACATTTCACTAGCGAATTCCCTTCGACAAATGAGCTGAAGAATGTCGAAGGCGTCAAGAACGCTCGTTCATTTTATGCTACGAGCGAAATGGAGAAGGCAGAAGATGCTGAGAATACTGACTACAAGTTTATCGAAGACCCGAATTAACTTTTCGATAGACTCAGACATTTGAACACTTTGCAACTAGAAGGAGATTTCTCGTACATTATCGAGATATCTTCAATCATTAGTAAACTGAAGGATCGGTGTTATATCATATGAGACTGTTGGATAATATCCATGGTCTCCAAACATCTGCGATATGTAAAGATCGAATGTATGAAATAATTACAAATATACAATGTATATAATAAGTAAATAAATTAAATAAATGTACACATAATAAAGTGTGGTTAATTTCATATTCAAACCGTTCTGCTTCTCTGAGAGACTGTTTGATTTAGTGGTGTGTACAATCGATTGCGAGAGTCTGTTTTAGATAACATTTATGCGAGTGTGTGCAGGAGGAGAGGCCATCGTAGGATCTGAAGGATTATGCCTTACGGGGGTCGATTAAAAACTCGGATGAGTTCTATAAGGTGAACGAATGAACTGGAGAATATTTTTCCGGAATGTTTCGCGACTGGTTAGTTGGTCCGGTCATCCATATTAGTCGACTTTTTTGAGACTGGTTGCCATCGACTGTTGGTATAGCTGGGTGGTATGGTGGGTTGGTCTTAACCAGTGTTCTAGTCATTTTTGCAGGAACCGGTTGGGGTTTCGTTTAGAGAAAGGGAGAGGGTAGATGGCGAGGGTACGTGCTATTGAGAGTTATTGTGGGGGGGGGGGAGGGAGGAGGAGTCGGTTGAATGGATGGTGACACGCGTAAATGTTGATGGTGTTCGAGCTATGATAAGTTAATGTCGAGGGAAATAGAGCAACGAGAGGTATGTTGCCCAAGGCGGGGGAGGAGGGAATGGGTGTATGTACTACATAAAGTAAATAATTCGCTTTGGGGGTCGTAAGATTGATCGGCTATATAGCCAATTAAATATAGAGGTGGGGGTTCAGACGTCTGCTGATCGTGGTAACAGGGAGTGGATGTGCTCCAACTTGCTTTTCGTATTAGGTACATAATGTTTTACTACATGTTTTCTTTCTTTTTTTTTGTAATTTTTGTTTGTGACTTTTTCTTGATTTTCCAAGTTCAAGGTCATTTGGGCCAAGGTCAAGGTCGCCAACATCCAGTATGGGTGTCGGAGTCAATAATGTAATATTTTTATAAACTTTTATTTGTTTCTTTTGGTAATGGGATGAGTGTGAGTTTAACGTTATATGTTCCTCAATTTTTTTGGATTTCTTTATGATTTTTTGTGAATTTTCTCAATATTCTTTATGATCGGGAGGGGTGTGGGTTGGAAAAGGGCAAGTGAAAGTGTTATGATTAGTGTGAGGTTAATGTTGAAGGTTATTGGATTTATAAAATGTTAAATTTTTTGAGATTTTTCTCGATTAAAGTATTGTCAGTAAATACTTTATGTTTGAAGTCGCCCAAAACGTTTGGAAGTAGAAGACATAGGAGATCTCTGGTGGTGTATGCTAAAGAAGTGAATAGGCCTAACTAGCACTGCTTATAGTGTCCGATACTGGCAAAATATGTGTTAAAGTAGTAATTTAGCGGCCAATGAGCATAAAACATTGACTGGTGTGGGTGGAGGGATAATTTCTGCCATGCAAGGCCAATGATTAATTTGGGGAAAGGAGGGGTCGGAGTGGGGTGTTGGCCAGGTTTGTAGGGTGGAGTAACACATGTTCTTCGATTTTCAAAAACTGTTTTACTTTTTTCACGACTTTTAATTTTAAAGTCACAGAGGCCTAGGTCAAGGTCATATATCATGGGTCAAGGTTAAGTCATGGGTAAAGGTCATTGGTCAAGTTCAAGGCCATGAGTTAATGTCAAGGCCGTGAATCAAGGTTATGGGTCAAGGTCATTGGTCAAGTCTCAAGGATATTGTCCAATGTCAAGGGTCAAGGGCATGGGTCATCGTCAATGTCAGGGTCAAGGTCAATTTCAGGGTCAAGGTCAATTTCAGGGTCAAGATCAATGCCAGGGTCGAGGTAAATGTCAAGGACATGCATCAAGGTCAGGGGTCACTGTGTCATTGAAGGTGTTACGATAGGTGAGGAGTGTGGTGGCGAGCAGATGGATGAATTTTAAGACATTTTTAAATGAAATATTTTTTATTAAATAGTTTTTATGAAATTAATTACTTGTTATGTCAGGGGGGAGAATATCCAACATGGCTGTGACACCTAGCAAGATGGTGGACGGTGGCTGTAACACCTATCAAGATGGTGGACTGCACCGCCCAACATGACCGCAGTCCGCGCCTGTGACGTCATGGCAGGAACTCCGATACCGACATGCCAAGTGACTGTTGTGCCATTACCGACATAAGCATACTACTAGGGGCAGTGAAGTATTTTATCGGTGAAACCAAATCATCTTGTTGTTTTATTTTGTTTCCCCCAAACAAATATTTGGTTTTTGCAACTAAAAATTTGTTCGGCTCTGCGTTCATTAAACAGTTCCGGTTAGTATAAAAAGTATAGAACGCCCGAGCAATATTCGAACCTAGAAAATCTGCGCCCCGGAACTACGCCTTATGGATACATTTCAAATAATGAGCTACGTGCAGAAATTAATATTCCAAGCTGTACTGTTTTACGTTTTAGTTTACTGTTGAAGTTATCCTATTAGGAGGTTTCCACTATTAAGTATAAGGTTTACACTATTAAGTATAAATAAACGCACTAACAAACACTGTTACTATTATATCACCAAAAATATAAATAAATAAATCTCGAGATGCATTTTCGAAAGAGAGACAATCAAGTAAGTCGCAAAAAAAAAAAAAAAAAACCAAACAGTTGATTCAACCAGATATTTTGTTTACAATTCAATTTCTTTTCGCTCCACAGAGGTTTTGCTTCTTCGGACGTGTATTTTGATAGACGAAGAAAATTAATATAGTTGTTTTTCAAGTTTCGTTTACTCAACAAAATATATTTTGTTGGGGCAGTTATACATATTTTTGGCCTTGTACAAATAAATATTTTGTTTGTTGAAACAAACCTTTCTCTCCGAACGGGACAAATATTCTTCATTCACTGCTTTTCTGTGGGGACCCAAAATGCACAAACATTTCCGCGTTAGTAACAGCTGCAGTGGTCGTGGAAGGAAGGACGCGGAGAGAGGGGAGTGCGAGCGTGTCAATTTGGCGGTATTTTGACGCGGGCAGGCACCTGACACGTGATCGACATTTAACTCGGCCGGATCGTGCTCGGGGCGAGAGCTGACCGAACGCAAGCACAGTTAACGTCGCGCGCCCGCAGCGAACCGGTGTTGTGCTGTCCTCAGCCGGAGTTAGCCACAGTGTGAGAGCGCACGCGAACCGAACGCCACAAGCGTCGCCGCCCGACGCAAACGTGCGCCCTCGCGTTATAAACGCCGCTTTGAAGTCGTCGCGTCAACTTTTAATCGAAGCGCCTCTCCTGTCCGCGCGACCGCGATCGCAAATGCACCCGCCGCCCGTTTCTCGTTCGCAGGCAGATTCGCATTTTTTCTCCGGGTACGTCGAGATCGGAAATGACAGCAGCCATGCTTGCGGTGCTGCTACGTCTGTTCGAATACGTTAGTACCACGTGAGCCAAGATATTCAGGCGGCTGAGAGCCGATCGGTGTGATTGCAGGTGAGTATGGGGCGACGCCGGAATGAAAGTACGGGGGGGGGGGGGAGAGATCTCCGAGAATACCCGCCAACCACGTCAGGCTCGATTACCACTCGCGGAAATCCGGTGACCCGGCCGGGGACTGAACCCGGTTCGCCCTGTTGGGAGGCGAAGCAGGCCAATCGCTCAGCCGCCGTGGCTCCTAGTATCAAGTGTAAAGTATTTTGTATTTTTGTCAAAGGCTGAGTGAGGGAGAAGGTGTTTATAGCTTATTTACTATAAAATGAGAACTTTTGTTATGAACCTTCGAAAAATATCACTGCCCCTACCTACACGTGTTTTAACGAGCACGTTGATTGTCATGATACCTCTGAAGTTGGTAACGACGAAGTGAAAGTAGTTCCATGTCTTAATTCTGAATTAAAAGTGTTAGGAAAATATTGGATAGTAGTGAAATTATTTGTTTTACCTTCTGCATTTTTTAATGCATATACCTGCATGACTTAGAAAATTGGTAAAATATTTACCTTTCTAATAATTTCGTAGATTTCTTTCACCGAACGGGTAAATAAAGTGACAGGGCTCATGTCAATGTTAATTTTACATATGGCGGAAGTTTACGTCATGTGTGTACAATTACATATTTAGTAGGGCTTTCAAAAGTGCTGATTTTAACACAAACAAACTTTTACTTTAATTAAACACAAAGTACAGTCAGTTTTCTGTCACAGGTAATATTAATATTAACTCATTAGTATGAATTTTAAAAAATTGGTATTTTTAAAATTTCTTTAACTTGGGAAATAAACACTGTTAATGCAGTACAGGTTTTTTGGTTTCATGTGGCTTGCATATTTCGGTTCTGTTTATTCTTATCCACGCTGAACGAAAGTAAATATAGAATCTCCAATAGCGAATAAATATATTGCTTTTAACATAATTAGTATATTTATAAATAACAAATATAAAAAATTAGGTTTTTTTTTCTTCAAAATTTACAGTTTAATTATGACAACCAAATAAAGTTTAGCTCTCCTGTAAAGGAATAATCAGTATCATTAAATCTAAAGGAATGTGATTTTCCTCCAGTTTTTTAAGTAAAATAATATACATACTGTAAATAGCAAAAAATTTGTTATATATAAAATAAAAATCAATTTATTTTACATAGTCTATGTGAAGTCTTTCAACATGTTCGGTTTATTCATTTTAACGGCAGTGGTAATTTCGAAATTGACATAAAATAGTCAGATCTTCCTTTGAAACTAATATGTTTACTTAGAAATGACATTCAAATATAGACGTTACGTCGTTCTATCCGTGAACAAAATTTTCACGGCAACTGAATTTTAAGCGAAACTAATTTATTCCCATTCTGATGAGTGGGGCTATGGAAAACATTTCAACAGCTAACATAACATGGGAGATTCATGAAAAGTACGCTAGGCTACGACTTTCTTCTCCAGCATTTTTATTTGCTTCCTTTCGAAAAATATATTTAAAATCCTTTTCCGTTTAAATGGGAGAACATTAAAAAAAAATACGTGTTAAAACAGCAGTAACGGTATTTATGTGCACGCGATGTTAAAATTGGTGTAATTTTCCCATTTCCTTTAATATTTTATATATATATTTTTTTTTTTCATTCGAAGTGTCGTATTATTCCTTCGCGTGAAAAGCTCGAGACGTCGTTCTCGGCCCATTTCCTAGACTCCAAGAAAGTAGCCATTTTCTCTGTTTCTTACGGCAAGTGAAAGCAAGGAGTCCAACCTACTTCTGGGAATGTGACGTAATCTCTCTTTACGGATGTCACCGGACACGAACCACCTTGCGGCCACTGACTGCAGCATTGTCACGGTCCCTCGCGCCCTCTGCTTCCGGTTTATGCCTCTCGCAGTTTTTAGTTTATTGCCAAAGACTTGCCTTAACCCATTCAGACCCCGTGTACATTACGCCCGTGTATAGTCTGTTCGCGGTAAAGTGAGCAATTCGAAATCTCTCTCATTTCGTATAATAGTCAATAAATACATTTTATTTCAGCCTTAGATGTTAATTTCCGAGTGCGATGAAATTTGCACACTGTGTTTATTAATTACATAGGAATATTTATTTAGAAAGGTGGTTAAAGGATAAAAAAAATGGCTGAAAGGAAAAGGTAACTGGGGCCTCAAAAGTGCTCACTTTACCCTGAACAGCCCATAGGTAAGTTTTGGTCTTTCCTGCACACTGCGAAGCCCAATGATCGATGACGATACCTGTGGGTATAGGATTCGCACACTCTCTTACAGGTCTAAGTCATGATTGGTTCATATTACTGTAGCCGAACTTATAGCCTACAGCTCACTGGCTCTGCAAACGAAAGAAGTGTTGTGCCGACTTAAGTACAGCACGCATCATAAAATGTCTTTTTGCAATATCTGAAACCGTAAATGATAGTGGGCCTGAAAGGGTAAATGGGTGCAGACATTCTATCGATTATTCTCTGTTTATTTGTGAGACGTCACTTAGTTATCCGTTCGTTAACAGTGTATGGAAATATATTGAAGAATTTCATTCTTGACATTGGTCGTACTAGTTATGTGCGCCAAAATCTTTAATTTAAACTAATGTTGCCATACATATAATTAATGGAAGAAATGTTATAAAATCACCAAAGTACACTGTCTCTAGTTCGAGAATGACTAGTTCCAAAAGTCTGAACAAATATTTTTATATTAAAATGAAATACACATATGGAATCACGAATTATGGAATAAAAATGCAATTATTAATAACAAGATACATTATTTTACTAACAGTAAATAAGCACAGATAACCAAAGTGGCAAAAATTAAATTGACGAATGAGATCAACTAGTCTCGTGATTATTAACATATATTTTGTTACAAAATTTAAAATTAAGCTTAAAATTTCTGTAGTTTTTCATATTTTAGTAGCTGATTAATACGAACTTTCAGTAACTACAATAATAAATTTGACTCAAACAAAAAATCAAAATGCTTCTTCGTTTAGCTAATTTTTACAATAGAGTTTAGGAAATAATTTTCGAAAGTTACTAAACACTTCGAGAAGTTTATTGTGTAAAAATTGAAACTAGTAAGCGATAACAGAAATAACACTTAAATATATATTTACTTCATTTACATGAGTGACAAAACGAGTAATTTATAAATGTATACTGAATAATTCATAACTCGTCAAAAAACCCATGGGTTTTAATTCCTGTCAAACAACAGGAATTAAAACTGCTGTAAAAAACGTAATTATTTGGTTTTGTTGCAATCAAGTGTTTCTAGTTAGGTTTTAAGCAACAGAAAAATATTACACGTAATTCGAACCAAACGGTAAGATTTCCTGTCAATGTGTAATTAAATTTAATTATATTTTATTTACTTAAATGTTATAACTTTAGTCATTTAACGTTGAAAATTTTTTCTTTGGTCCACCGAATAACGATACAATATAAGTTATAAACAATTAACATTTTAATACACGGAAAAAATTGTCTTTCTACTACAACGAACTTATTTTCTGTATAAATCACGATGCACTGCAAGAAAAAAACTTTCGTATGCAAAGTTCTCTCCAAAAAAAATTCTATAAACTTTTGTAACTTCACTAAGCTTGAAGAATATTTCAAGTCACCTAACTAACAAAAAAATAAAATGCCCCCGAACTGATTTCAGTGAGAAAATCTCAATCGGTAATTATAATCCAGCTAATGAATCAGATTTTAATGAAGTTTCACCTTCTCAAATATATGCTGTGTTAATGGACTACAGGAATTTATCTAAATGCTATCCCAAAATCGAAGTTGGCTTACTATTACAAAGGGAAACATTTATTATTTGCATTAGTGAAGGATTTTGTACCAGATTACTACTTTATTTACTGAAGCATTACTCTTGATCGCAGGGAAGTGATTCGACAGTATTATTCTTCCTACTAAATGCGAAATTATTGAACTTGCGGTGTAGTTATTATCTTATATTAATAATTATACTAATTACAGTTAATAGTAATAATCATTAATCATATAAAAAGTACTGGTTACATTGCTCAGGCTTATTTATTTTGGTAACGTTTGTGAACGATGACACCAATGGATATCACAGCGAAAGAAACAGGTTTGTAAGAGAAATAGATCCTCTGGAGCGATAGGCAGAGACTGTATAGACGAAACACACATCTTCATGCCCCAGACGTGAAAGTGTTATATTCCGAATACCAAATAGTAAATCACTCGTTTCCTGTTTAAATAAGTGAAAACCGGAAACAAGAAAACTTCGGAGCAAATATTAGTATAGTCTCTCTCTCTCTCTCCTCCCACCCCCCTCTCTCAGTTTTCTCTCTGCCTCGTTCTCACCATAGTACATGCTAAAAGTTTATGGTGGCATATATTGCACAAGTCTAAAGTTAAAAAAAAGAAATTCTCATTTCCTCTCAATTTTGTTTACGTATTTTAGTCTTACATATAGAAATAAAAGATGACGATTTATATCAAATGTAAAATCCCAGTGTTAAAGTGCTTAACATGCAAGTTGGTGATCCAAAATTCGTGAAAATCTTGTATGAAACTAAAGTACGACGTAGTATAAATATACCAGAAATAATAATTTTCTTGCAGATATCAGTATAACAGTTTAATCTGTTTTTACAGTCCGTGTATTTGTGATAGGTTGTGGAGGTGAAGTAATATTTTATTTAATGTTTTATAAGACGTTTTAGTAAATTTAACAAGCTTCCATTTAATATATTAATATATGATTAGGCTATTTTTATGCTTTCGAAATCAAATTACTTTACTATTTAAAATTTAGTGAATATATAATATAGGCTATATAAAAAAATTTAAAGAACATTATCTAATCTTCAATTTATTTACAAGTTTGTAAATAAGAATTTATTTTTTTCTTAATTCTTAACAAATTAACCTATATTTTTAAACAATTATTAATTAACTAAATTTAAGAATGTTTTATCGCCTATTTACATAAAATTTACAATAAGAATATATTCAGTTATTTCTAGGTGCTTTACTATTAGTTTCTTTATTTAGAAAAACATACCCCAATTCCTATACTTTAAATTAAATATTTAATGTATAATAATTAGTTTTAGTGGTTTGAAAATTTACTGTAATTGATCAATTTTTAAATTTGTTGCTTTAAATCATGATGTTAAAAAGTTCGAAATAATTTAATTAGTTAAAACTATTAGTATATTTATGATAAGGATATGAAATCATTCAATTTATTTTCTATTTAATTAAATCGAATCAATATATATATAACTTCTGCAATTGTACGCTTACAGAGAAAATATTAATTTTAATACTAGTATATTAATTTTTAAGGAGTTGAAATTTTTTTAAAATTTAAGGAAACGTGTTTTTTAGTTACTTTTGAAATTAACCTCTTCAAGGAAAAAAAGAATATATTTATTAATGTGTCTTCATTTTGTTGTTACATATTTACATAAAATATTAAAGTATCGCTTAGTCTTATTTAATCATATTCTAACGAGGAACGTTTTCAGCATATGTTAGTATTAGTACTCCATTCATTGAAAAGTAGATGACATTGAATTAAATTATATACATATCGACATTATTACATATTAAAACAACAAGGTTTTGTAAATAAGAACTTGCATTAAACAATGGAAATGTTATCTCTTTACTAGAACATATAATAAAATATTAAAATTTCATATACATTTTCATTTGATATAAATTGAAAATATTAAAACCATACAGCGAAAGAGTGTTCATGAATATTTTGTAGGAATTTTAAGGATGTTGTTTCTTTATTTTTTTAAATTTAATTTGTAATCAAAACTTACTAATTTAATATATATAATATATTTAAAATTCACACTTTTATCATATTCAGTTTATACACTGCACATAGTGAAGTTTTATTGACGTGATATTCGTGTTCAAGTTACACGAGAAGCATGGGAAGACACTTCATAAGCCTACAGTAGGGCCGTGGACGAGTGAGGCTGTTTTGTTAATAATTTCAAATATAAATGAAACAAACAGCAGTTATTCTCAAGATCCCATCAAGGCGATCCGGGTTCAATCCCCACCCAGGTCACTCTGGATTTTCGCATGTGGGAATTGTACCGGACGATGCCGCAGGTCAGCAGGTTTTCTCGGCAATCTTCCGTTTCCCCCCGGCCCTTTCATTCTGGGGCTGCTCCATACGCACCTCAACAGTCTTATCGGCTCTCAAGACCTCGATGTTAAGAGCCGTCCAAATATCTTCACTCGCTTCATTTATTCTCAAACAAATGTTACAGAGATTTAGTATTCGATATGAGGAGAATAAAATAGCTATGACGTTACAGTATTTCTTAGTGAATATTTACGTAAGACAAATCCATGTTTACGAATATTCCGTTGACATATTTGCGAAATATTTACAATGATTCTTATAGCCATTTCGTCATTATAATTTTTGGTTTAAAATTTGGGTATAATTTATTTTAATTAAGCTTAATTAAAACGGTTATTTCGTAATTCCTACCAAGTAACCTAATTTGTAATACTCCCTGTAAACAAAACGCTAAGCGCAAATTACAAAAGAACATCGTTGCCTTTGCAAACAAAATTGGTCACGCAACAATTTTGTTAACGAAAGTTTTTTTTGTAATCTGCCGGCCATGCTTGAAGCGTGTGAACTTACGTGTGCACAACAGAGTATAAGCCGCGGCGGCCGGGACTTGCGGCTATCGAATCTCTCAGTGAACGTGGATTAACGCGGGAGGGGGGTGAAATGAAATAATGTTGGCGGTGCAGGACCTGTCCAGCGCCAGCCCTTTCATTATACAGTTCCGCGGTGACGTCTGTATTGCACTCACTGATAATCGCTCTCTTTGTGCCTCAGTTAACTTGCTGCCATTAGCCGTATTTTCGCGGCTCAATCGGTAACGAGGTGGTTTCGCGCTCCTGGTCACCACTTTCTTGTGCACGCACGGTGACCGGGTAAGCAGCGTTCACCATTTATGGCTAACAGATTCAGGAGCACGCTGATAGAATGGTTTACCGGATGTTGATGGTAGTTGCTCGTCGTTTAAAATTCCGGGTTTCTCTAATTGAATTTGCAACTTGCATTTGCTACCATATGCTTGCATTTTATTGTTCAAAATGGATACATTTTAGACAGTTAATTAAGATTATACCTTATTTCGCGACAAAAGCGGGGAAGTTTTGTCACGGGTAGTTACGGATACTCGCAGGCGGTCACGGGTAGTCGCAGGTTGTCGTGGATAGTCACGGGTAGTCGGAAGTGCTCATGGGTAGACGCAAATAGTCGCGGGTAGTGTCAAGTTGCCACAGGTTGTCGCCGATTTTCGCGGGTAGTCGCAAGTAGTCCCAGGTAGGCGCGGGTAGACGTGTATAGTCGTAAGTTGTCGCAGGTAGTGACGGATAGTCGCAGGTACTGATGGGTAGTCACGGGTAGTCGCAGGTAGTCATGGATCGTCGTAGGTAGTCACGGGTAGTCACATATATAGGTATGTATTTCAATACCCCCATGAAACCTGAGCGAAGCGATGGCATAATAAAGAATTAGTTTGCACCATATGAAATGTGATGGCATCATAAAAAGGATATTTGGTTAACAAAGGTGTTGAAGATGTCCATGTACACCGAAGTCGACTTAATTGTCTTGTAGAAAATTGGTCTAATTATATGCCAACGGGGAATTGCACGCCAAACACCACACTTTTCTAAATGGAGAGATTCTAGATGCAATGCTGGGGATTTTCATTGGCGCAAAGATGGGAGTTTTGGAAATCTGCGTACCCTGAAACGTGAAACTGAGATTCGCCAGAAAAACTGCATAATCCATAATACTCCTTTTTGCATGTATGAGTGTCTGCAACTTGCGACAGTATGTCACACATTAGACTTTGTAATGCTCCTTGAGTTCGAGGATGACAGAGATAAGGTTCGCATAGAGAGTTGTGTTTTTTTTTTTTTTTTTTTTCCTGAGCGATGAAAAGTGCTATTTGACAATCCGGTTTCCTGAGAAAGTCACTGTAGTGATTCTTTGGAGAGGCCATTAGTCGGAAAATTATATCCTTGACAGTTTCCTGTGACGTCTTTGGACGAAGCTCTTCATTCGTAACCAATTAAGTCTCCAGTTCCGTCGCTAGGGTCCAAATGGTAGAACTCGTTGCAAGTTTGCCTCCAAACTTTTCCCGGGACATGTGTTGACTTGCGTTAAGAGCGTGTTTCCCAGTATGTCCGAAGAAGGAGGACACAGTGCTCCACGGTACACCGAGACTTTCTTACCTGTTTCCCAGTATGTCCGAAGGAGGACACAGTGCTCCACGGTACACCGAGACATTCTTACCTGTTTCCCAGTATGTCCGAAGAAGGAGGACACAGTGCTCCACGGTACACCGAGACATTCTTACCTGTTCCCCAGTATGTCCGAAGAAGGAGGACACAGTGCTCCACGGTACACCGAGACATTCTTACCTGTTTCCCAGTATGTCCGAAGGAGGAGGACTCAGTGCTCCACAGTACACCGAGACATTCTTACCTGTTCCCCAGTATGTCCGAAGAAGGAGGACACAGTGCTCCACGGTACACCGAGACATTCTTACCTGTTTCCCAGTATGTCCGAAGGAGGAGGACTTAGTGCTCCACGGTACACCGAGACATTCTTACCTGTTTCCCAGTATGTCCGAAGAAGGAGGACACAGTGCTCCACAGTACACCGAGACATTCTTACCTGTTTCCCAGTATGTCCGAAGAAGGAGGACTCAGTGCTCCACAGTACACCGAGACATTCTTACCTGTTCCCCAGTATGTCCGAAGAAGGAGGACTCAGTGCTCCACAGTACACCGAGACATTCTTACCTGTTTCCCAGTATGTCCGAAGAAGGAGGACACAGTGCTCCACGGTACACCGAGACATTCTTACCTGTTTCCCAGTATGTCCGAAGGAGGAGGACTTAGTGCTCCACAGTACACCGAGACATTCTTACCTGTTTCCCAGTATGTCCGAAGAAGGAGGACACAGTGCTCCACGGTACACCGAGACATTCTTACCTGTTTCCCAGTATGTCCGAAGGAGGAGGACTCAGTGCTCCACAGTACACCGAGACATTCTTACCTGTTCCCCAGTATGTCCGAAGAAGGAGGACACAGTGCTCCACGGTACACCGAGACATTCTTACCTGTTTCCCAGTATGTCCGAAGGAGGAGGACTTAGTGCTCCACAGTACACCGAGACATTCTTACCTGTTTCCCAGTATGTCCGAAGGAGGAGGACTCAGTGCTCCACAGTACACCGAGACATTCTTACCTGTTTCCCAGTATGTCCGAAGAAGGAGGACACAGTGCTCCACAGTACACCGAGACATTCTTACCTGTTTCCCAGTATGTCCGAAGAAGGAGGACTCAGTGCTCCACAGTACACCGAGACATTCTTACCTGTTTCCTGTATGTCCGAAGAAGGAGACTCAGTGCTCCACAGTACACCGAGACATTCTTACCTGTTTCCCAGTATGTCCGAAGAAGGAGGACACAGTGCTCCACGGTACACCGAGACATTCTTACCTGTTTCCCAGTATGTCCGAAGAAGGAGGACACAGTGCTCCACAGTACACCGAGACATTCTTACCTGTTTTCTTATAAATTATACGTACACTGAAACCTTGCGCAAATGAACACCCACTTCCGGCCACGAGGCACATCAGCTGCCTGCAGACATCCGCACCACGGCGGACCGTCTGGAGACACCCTGGCGGTCGCGAGACCAAACAAACAGTTACAGCACATCGCTATCCAAAACGGAATGACAGTCCCGGGCGAATTTCCGCAATCCCCACGTCTTCAATATACAGCGTCGATCTCAGTGCTGCTCGGAAGCTGATGTCATCACACCTTACACAAATCAGAGTGGGTCTGATGAAAATTTCGTTACAATAACTTAATTATTCTTAAAGTTATTAACGAAAATCTGGGTCTTTCTTGAAGTGGCACGTTCTTTATATTCGTCATTATTAGTAACTTCGCTTTAGAACACGATTTTAGAATAGCGCACAGTCTTCGATCAGGATTTTACATCTAGCAAAGTTTTCCTTCTGATTAAGCTACTTAGATCGTTCAACACAGTAAGACTACATTTTTGGGCCCGCCTTTATCCCATAAAAACATAACCTGTGTACGCAAAATCTTTTACCAAACAACTGAGTTTAGGTGTCTTTTGTGATTCAGCCAGTGGTCCGCTCCTAACATGGCACATACGTGAGGTACATAAGTGTTCAGAAATTATTACTGTTATCATTATTTATTTCAAATGAATTTTTCTCCCTGTTAATACTTGATTATTTCTGGATTATGTATTAAGATATGACGGCTACTCTTTCCCTGTAGAATGTTCTTTCATGAATTGTTCGTGAATGATCTGTGTTTATTTGTAGTAGCAAGTCTTGCCTTGAGGTAAAACAAATTTTATTTACAGGCTGTGTAAATTCTTTACAGTGTACAATTTTTTCACAGTTAACGAATCGCTTAGCACACCACGCAGTTATTTATAGCCGGATTGTCCTAGTAAAATTCTGTCTGCAAATTCGGAGTTATGCATGCAGAGATACTAATTTTTTGTCAGTGGAGTTTTGAATCTTTTTAATGTGTTACAACCTTCTTGTTTTAAAACTGGTGGACTTACGAACATATACGGTTATTATAACACGTTTAACCTAATATTTAAATATATTTCAGATTAATTAGTAACAATGCTTATAGATACATAAGACAAATTCACAAATATGTTTTCTCTTTTGTCCACCATTTAGCATCAGTTAACAGTAAACAGAGTTTATATTATTTTAGTAACATCTAAATTAAATGCGAAAATATTTGGCACATGGAGTAGCATTGTGGTTTGCGAGAATTAATTAATATACCATTTTAGAAATTCCTATATAAAATCTATGTTTGCTGTCAAGTTGAAGAATTTTATTTAACTGAAAATTTTAATATGGCTTTTTTATCTTGGTCACTTGTCGATAAAGTCCTGCACCTTTTTTCGTGTAGTTAATAATATGGATCGAATACTAAATTTCTCATTAAATATATGCATATATTTCAAAATGTAGGGTTTTACTTGATTTTATACATCATTTTTGTGTTAACATTAAACGTATTTACATTACAGCTAGTGTACTAAAATGCCTATTACTAATTAATCCCTCAATTCTTCGTCATCTTGTATGACTGTGCCATCAAAAGTAACTGTTGTACCCTTTCCAGATTTAGACATTACTCAACAAAATGCTCTTTGAGACTGCTAGAAAATTATTTCTGGTACAGCGTTTTTTGAACAAGTGGTATGATACCACGAAATAAATACATTGGTTACTGAAGCGTATGAGGAGGCAATATCAATATACAGATGTGTAAACCATATGCTGATTAGATGCACATATATGGCGTACATACCGTGATCCCCTGTAAATACTGGGCATGTAGGTGTACAGTACAGCAATACAGGGTGCAAAACTTCGAGTGTGTTAGGCACGGGGAAACAGGTCAATGCGAGCCAATTAGGGAACTGATAACGCCGCACCAGGCCGTTCAGTAGAGAGAGCATGAAAGTTGCACAGCGTCTCCCATTGATAGCTGCCTTTCCCTGGCTTATTGCATTTACTATGTTTTCTGTGAGGTGATTAAAATTTTTTGCATTAAGAAGAACACTTAGCAGCGGTTTTAATAGAACATGGTGGGTAACTAAAGTCCGGCACTCTGCAGTCTGTGGAGCGGTAGACACCTTTGCTACTTACAAACTCTCCGTAGAACTCAGCCATTCCGCGTACTATTTGCATCCGAACAGGAACACACACTTATAAACTATCCGCTTTCAGACAAGAAAAATTATCAACATGCTTAAGGCGAGTGGGGTGAAGCCTATCACTACTGAAACAATAGGACACACCACGGCTAGTTTCAGCATTTGATCGTTTTTTAAGAAATTCAGCATTAAAAATGCTGTGAAAAAAACCCTTTATGGCAATAGCAAAAGATATCCATGAATATCAATCTAATATCATTAGGCAGTGAGAGTTCGTATGTGCAACTACGCCCAACGACTACACGTGAGAAAAATTAAAATGTCTTTAACTGGCTCTTCAAACTAAAATAAAACTTCCATAAATTGCACTGTTTCTGAAAATAATTAAAATTTTGAGTAATTTTTTTCCGGTTATACTCAGGGAAACACTAAACTCTATCTTAGGTTAGCCATGGCAAACGGATGATGGGATACGTGTTCATATGGCAAAACAAAATGGTGTCGGTCTCGACCTTCCAGAGCAAATGGAATGCAGTTGAAATTACGTATCCTCTAATACTTAAGTGTAGGAACAAAACTCCGTCTTACATGTGTAATTTTGACATTCTTGTCGGGCTCTGCTTTATTATATCAGGAACTGGCAGAATGATGGCCTCGCCCACAGCAGGAACAATTAGCTTATAGGGTAGTCCGTAATACATAACTGTACAGCCTACGGACCAACGGTCGTTCCTGATAACTGCTAACTCTTGAGTAGCTAATTCGCGGAGGGGGCTTATCGGCCGTCTTAAATTCCTCGCGGCTTCCATTAAAACACAAAATCAATTTACAGGTGGTATGTGACTCCCTAATAGCTAATTAAAATCTTACGCTGCACCTATTGAGGTGAGCGACCTACCGCAGCTCTGACCTGCTCGTGAGTTGAAGGCAAAGTGAACGCTAGCATACAATGCCAGCCTATCTTAACACAGGGTCCGAACCTGCCAGCCAATCGGAAGACTGCAAAATTTAAACTTACTTGAACATACCACTCAAACTATACTACCGCCCTAAAACCAAAGAATACGTGATCTCTAAATGGCGATACAAAATTGAAAACCCTGAAACACATACAAAAACGAGACCGAGAAGTAATTAATTAAAATAAATATACATATACACAAAAAATAGCTAAACTAACTCATTTCAACACTCATAAGTGCCATCACACAAGGTAATAGTAAAAAAAACCAGCAGTTAATTATTCAAAATATGAAAATCATAAAAATTTACATAAATAAAATATTAGATTGGAGAAAAATACACAATGCATAAATTAATTAGGTATTCAAAATAATGCGTATTTATTGTATGCTACATTACTTTACCAAAAATTATTGTTGATTTGTAACAGAATAAGGCGAAAATCAATTGTGCCAGTAACATCTTGTATTCTTTTGAACTTTACAACTAAACACCAAACATTTTTTTAATGTGATAAATTTCTATTTTTATACTTTTGCCCCTTTAGGCCATGCAATACTGCAACTTATAAAAAGTAAATTATTCTCTAAGTGATTATAACTTCGGAACCATTATATATATAGTTTAACAAAATTAAGCGGGGTAGTTGTGTATATATACCTCAGCTCTGTGAAATGCGGTTGGTTTCCAACTAATCAATTCTGTAAAAAGTATAGCAAATTCATTTCATATTTGTGTGTTTAAAAACACCAAATAATAAAACTTAAAGCATGATGGGAAACTCAGTTATCTGCAGTGATTCCAGATTAATTATAGTGAATGACGTCCTGGATTTGGAAAACTTGAGAAAAATAAACTATGAACGGCGAACGTCTTATAATCCTGCCTTTACCAGATATTTGGTTTCTTCAGTAATATTTGTAAAATATTTATTCCAAATAGGTAAGAATTTAGCTATGATAAAAAATTTCAATATGTTTTACATAATAAAGTTTCTTCAAATACACAAGGTTTGTCTCGAAGAGCTATTTAGAAACACCTGTTGCTAAGTGTAATCTTCATTATAGGCTGTTCACGGTAAAGTGAGCACTTTTGAGGCCCTAGTTACTTGTTCCTTTCAACCATTTTTTTTATCCTTAAACTACCTTTTCAAAAATATATTGCTATGCAAGTAATAAACACCGCGTGCATGTTCTAACGCACACTTAAGTTTACGTTTAAGGCTAGAATGAAACACTTTTATTCATTTTATTTCAAATGAGAGGACTTTCAAAAGAGCCCCCTTTACCGTGAATAGCCCATAGGATAGTTGTTGATGTACTAGTTTAAAATAATCACATGAATTAGTTATAAATACAAAGAAACATTGTGTATCAACAGTTCTTTACAAAATAAAAATACTTAAGGCTGTTGCCTGGTATTAGTGTGAGCGAGGCTGTTCTGGACTGAGAAGTGCCTAAAGGGTTAAATTGGTGCCCAAAGGGTTAATTACATCCAATTTAAGTGTACGAAAGGGTAAAAAGGGTTATATGTTGCAAAAATAGGTTCAATGTTGTTAGAAATGGTTAAATAATCTTACGAAGTGTTAAATTTAATTGAAAGTGTTCAATTGACTGAAAGGGTTAATTTGATTGAAATGGTTTATTGGTATAGAGCGTTAAATGTACTGAAAGTGTTCAAAGGGTTGAGTGTCCAAAGGATAGATGTTGCTTCTTCGAAGTCTGTTGTATGGCTGAGCTCTTAAGCTGGGTAAATTAGCATGGTAGGTCCGTCCTAGTCAGAGGTCAGCGATGTAATGAGCTCTGAGGCTGGCTGAGCTATGGGAGGGGGAGAGAGCAGCAGAGTAGGTTTAGTTCGGAATCTGATGGTGGAATAAGCTCTTTGGCTGGATGAGGGGAGGGGAACAGTAGCAGGGTAGGGCCATCTTGGTCGGAGTCTGACGATGGAATGATCTCGGAGCGGTGGGTCAAGGGAAGCGGGGTGTCCGGAGAGGCAGATGTACATCCTGGTTGCTGGCTAACGATGGAATGAGCTCGATGGGGGGGGGGATGAGGGGAAGAGGATGTTGGTAACGGCAGAGGTCTGTCCTGGTTGCTGGTTGCAAGGAATGAGCTTTGAATTTGAGGGTGGGTGAGGGGAGGGAAGAGGAGAGAGTAGCATAGCAGTGTACGTCCGTCCTGGCTGTTGGCCGGCGAGGTAATGAACTCTGAGGGAGAGTCGATGCTCCGAAGAAGCAACATCTACCCTTTGGACACTTAACCCTTTGAACCCATCCAATACATTTAACCATTTAAATCAATTTAACCCTTTCCAATCGGTTTAACCCTTTCAATAAAATTTAACCTATTTTGAGAATATTTAACCCTTTTTGCAGCACTCAGCCCTTTTAACCCATTCGCACACTTACACCTGATATGATCAACCCTTTGTGCACAAATGTAATCCTTTGGGCACTTCCTGGTCCAGAACAGCCGCGCTCTTACTAATCCTGGTTTCAAAGTAGTGGGAATTTGGTATAGGGAGATACACGTTAATGAAATTCGGTTTTATAAACTTGAAGCAAACACCTAATTGCGAGAATTTGTAATTTCAAGCTCTGTATCGACGCAAATACAACAAATAGTTTTTCAGTATATTTTTATTTCAATTAAGTTTTCTGGTATTTTCAGATGTTACAAAAAACTACGATAGCAAAGAATCACGTATTTTTCCGCACGAAAAATCCCTTTCATTAACACGTACTTCACTATATCAAATTCTGACGGCTGTCAAACCAGGTAACAGCGTTAAAGTTGTGTACATATAACCAGAACGACCGCAAAATACATTAGTATACAGGCTGTTCACGATAAAGAGAGCTCTTTTGAAATCAACCTTAGAAGACACTGCTACTACTTGCATATATTTTAATGGGCGCACTGAGTGACATGAACTCAGTTAAGTTGGTAATGATAGAGGGAAAGTAGTTCCATATCTTATCGCCGAATAAAATAAAATATGTGTTAGGTAAACGTTTGTGATACCTTAAATAATTACGTTTCGTTTTGTGGTTTATTTATTTATTTATTTTTTTCATGGAAGTTTAAAAACGAGAAAATTAGTAAAATATTTCTATTTCTAATCAATTCCCAGTTTTACTTGACCGACGCATGAATAAAGTGATGAGGCCCATGGCAATGTTAATTTTACATAAGGCGGAACAATAGACAACACGCATACAAATAGATCTTAAGCAGGGCTTTCAAAAGTGCTGAGTTTACCGTGCACAGTCTATAACGTATAGGTTAACCACCGCGGAAAATTTTTTCAGTGTCACGAGCAGATGGAAAACATTTATTTCCAACAAAGAGGAACACATTACCTCCCGATGCTCGCGAAGCTGTTATTTTTTTCCTCTTTTGGATTTGAAAAAAAAAAAGAAATCAATCCCACGGTTGGAAAGTGGGTTGTTTTGGTATAAAAAAAGGTGGAGGCGGGAGGCCGGGGGGGATTGCACTTGGAAGTCACAGTCGCTGCTCCCTGGGCGCACTGAAGCGCTTCGCCCCCGACATTGAGGTCCTTCCACCAGAGGGGCGGCCATCCCCGCATGGGCGCTTCTCGAGCTCTGACCACACCCGCCATCCACCAGTCGCTTTTCCAAGTTCCGCGTCGCGCACAAAGGCTACAAAAAGATGAGCGTTCATGTTCGTAGCGGGCTGCGTAGTAGGTATAGCTGCCAAACAAACCTTTGAGAAAAATCACCCCTTGCATAACGCGGCTGCCTGTTTCCCAAATATGTACTGTCACAAACGTTTTAAACATGTGTTAATATAAAAGTACCTTATTGTTGGTTAAATTGAACATTTACTTATATTTCATATATAAATAATAATATTTAATTTATAGTTAAAATTGTAAAACCAGAGAGAAAATAGGTGTGTTGGTAATATCTGGTAAAAAATTATTATTATGCAAAATATTATTAAAGGCTGTTCACTATAAAGTGAGCACTTTTGAAATCAACCATAGAAAAGAGTCACTGCCTCTACCTACATATATTTTAACGGGCGCTGTGAGTGACATGAGTCCAGTAAAGTTAGTAATGATGGAAGGGGAATAGTTCCATATATTAACGTAGAACGAAAAGTTTTACGTAACCATTTCTGATAACATAAATTTTTTTCTCTCGCTTTCTGTATTTTTTAATACATCGAAGTGTAAAAATGAGCACATTTGTAAAATATTTACTTTTCTAATAATTTCACAGTTTCACTTGACCGACGCATGAATAAAGTGATGAATCCCATGGCGATGTTAATTTTACATAAGGCGGAATAACACACAACGTGTGTATACAAGCAGATCTTAATCAGGGTTTTCAAAAGTGCTCATTTTACCGTGAACAGCCTATGCATTGAGTGCGCACTGATGCAGTGCTTGGTCCCTTTGATGTAATTTTCTAGACACGGTTAAGCTTTGTTTGCATGAGGTGGAGAAATATCCACATTGCAATGTTATATTAAAAATCAGCAGGAAGATGGAAATTGGATGAAAGGAAAATTTCATAAGGGCCTTAAAAAGTGCTCACTTTACCGTGAACAGCCTATAAAAGTAAAATACTCGCAGGATGAAGGTTTATGTCTAGTGTAACCAGCTTGCGCGTGGAAGTGACTGAGCGGACAGCATGTTTCGGCGACGCATTTGACATGAGTGCATTAACAGAGCTTGAGAGCGCGATAATCATCCAAGGTAGTTCCGTCCAATTACTCGCTATAGCCCGTTCGCTGTTTCTTCACATCTTTTTGAATAGAACTTTTGAAAAATCACCCCAGCTATAAAATTATGTAATTTTCCATTGAATTGAACTTTTACCTATATTTTATTTATAAATTATAGTATTTCATTTCTAATAAATACAGTGGGAAAACGTCTTTGTTATTATCGCCTAGTAAGAAATAGTTCCCATGCAAAATATGATTGCAATTGAGCGCGCACGAACTAGGTGCGTTGCCCATATGGTGCGATTTTCTATACTCGGTCAAGCTTAGCTTAGACGAGGCGGAAGGAAACTCCGGGAAGTAGAACTTTCGCAGGGTTACAGCAAAGTGTAAAAAGTAGCCGTGAACGGAATATAGCGGGACAGTTGCAAACCAACTGCGCCACGACGCTGGGAGAAGCGAAACGTTCAGGAGCACGTACGCGCCATGAAGGCTCAGTTTGACCCATGGTAAAATTCAAAAGAAACGAGCATTTCATCGCCAGGCACCCGCGATCTCAACCAACATCGTCTCGTTCGCCATCTATAGATATGACGCAGCGTCACACTAGTGATCTCTGTTTCAACTCGCACTAGAGCAAGGCGTATATACGTAACCCGTGAAAGTCTTATAAATAATATTTTATTAAGAAAAAAAACTCTGAGCTATAATCGAAGTTTTTGCAATAAACGTGGATTATTAGCAAATATTGTCCTTTACGTAAGGCTCTAAGGACAACATTTCGTGGAGAAAAATACACCTATAATAAATTAGAAACGGTGCTGCTGCTTACTTGCCAGTTGTGTAATATGTCAGAGCTTTATTTCTTTAGTGAAAGAGAACAATATTATTCATAACATTGACAGGAATTTACACATCTCAGTTGAAGTTAACTTATTACTGTTCTCTACAAAATGCATCTTAACATCTAACAATGCAGAAAAAATAAAGTCTATCATAATATTATAAAATAGCTGTACTGATGTTCTTGCAAAATCATTTTTGTGGTGATATTATCTTCTTAATTTTCTTTCTGAACATGTAAAAAAAAAAAAAAAAACTATCTTGATTTAAAATCAATTGATCGGCACATGAAAGGAAAGGAGAGGTTATCATTACTGTTAATTGCTCCGGGATGTAAAAGTAATATTTGAGCGAATTAGAACACTCAGCAACGTATTTAAAAGGTTAATTTAGTCTGAAATGAAACCGTATTTACAGATTAACTATTAGCGAACTGTCATTCCTAATCACTGTCGCAAATACGCTTGTGTGTAATGCGTACCTGACATAAATATTGAAGTACGAAATAAATGTTTCACGATGTAGAAGATGTCCATTCATATTTATATTTATATTTAACTTTTGTTTGTTTTTTAAGAGCAAATTTTTAATTTTTCAAAAATAACTGCTTAACTCAAACATTTCAAATGAAATATACTTAGTTCAAATTTAAATTAATAATTTTATATGTATATAATTATGATTTTGCATTACGTGTGTGAATGCTTTTTTTTTTTTTTTTTTTTTTTTTTGAACAACGTTACTGTATGCAATAACTGAACTTTTTTGTGGCAAGTCTAGTTTCCTGTTCCATTTTAAAAAAATATTCATCACCGATGTAGATATGGTGGACTTGAGATTGTCATAATAGTGTAGTACCGGAACATGACAATGATATCTTCTACGGTAATTACTAACACCATGCTGTTAAATCACAATAAAATTAATTATTTTTTTTCTAATTTCAGCTCTACGTAGCAAGTTGTTAGATACTCTAGCTCAAACATAAATTACGAACTATCTATGTAGGCCTAAATTACGAACTATCTATGGATGCCTAAATTACGAACTATCTATGGATGCCTAAATTACGAACTATCTATGGAGGCCTAAATTACGAACTATCTATGGAGGCCTAAATTACGAACTATCTATGGAGGCCTAAATTACGAACTATCTATCGATGCCTAAATTCAGGGCGGTACGCGGATTTTTACAACCCAGTGACTAATTTTGTGAAAATTGAAGACATCGCCAATCCAGAAGTCAATTTTATCAGTAGGCACAGCCGCTTAGTAAAATTCAACTGCCATAAGTGTGCACCGAACGTGCACAAAACACCACTCATGATTTTAATTCGCCATTAATAAGCCAGTTAAAAGTGTGAGCACAAGATATGCCTAGTAATCGTCAAATATATTAATTTAAAATTGAAGTCTTAGAGATGTATTTCTTATTCTCGGATTTCAGCATGCCTAGGAGCCAAAAGTGATTTGTCCATCGGGTTAGAACTGTCAACAGATGTCTTATTTGGTGTGCAAAAAGGGACAGGATGAGAAGAAAAGGGGAGGGGGATTATTCGGATTCCACTAATGATTTTTTTTCCTTTTTAAATGATAAAAATAGGTTTCAAGATATAATTTTTGTAAAAAAATTTAGTAAGTGTTTGCGAAATGTGGTTTTCTTAAAATATTGTACTTCGGCACAATTTTTCCATAGGTACCACTATTTTAATATTTAAACTAAGAAATTCCACGCGAAAGAAACCCCGTATAATAATTTTATAGGTGGTAGTTGGCGATCCTATAACTTTGCGGCACACCCTAATGATGAAAGCTACGCACGCTTATGAAGCCTAGGGTCACTGCGGTGAAGTGGTTAGAATGCTCGCCTCCCACTTCGCCGAACCGGGTTCGATTTCCGGCGGGGTCACCCCCGGATTTTCGCGTGTGGCAATCGTGCCAGACGATGGTTTTCTCGGGAACTTCCCGTTTCCCCCGCCATTGCATTCCGGGCCTGCTCTATACTCACCTCGCTTCACCCTCATCGGCTCTCAAGACCTCGATGTTTCAAGCCGTATAAATTCCTTCATTCCCTCACGCTTATGAAGTCAGTGTGCACTTGCATTCTATAAGTGTGATACTGGCAAAGCTGTTGTGCCGGGAAAATTACGCAAATACCAGACGAATCAGACCTCGAGTGTTGCCTCCATCCGCCGGATGCTGTCTAAGGTGTTGATCATAGTCAGTACGAACGTGGAACTTAGTGAAATACCCAATATCTGTCTCTACATATTTCCCGTTCTCTGAAACAACTTCCTATTTCGCAGACAGAAAGATTTCTAAAGCTTTCTTCTCTGCGGTTTATTCGCCGTCACAGCGTTACACTCGCCAGGTCCTCGCATGAGATGCGTACGTCAATTTGTGAACAGGCTAAGCCTCTTTCATTCCGATATCTTTTGAACACATGCACGTGCTCATGTGAAATGGCTTCAGCTTTTAGTATCTGGCTAGCTTTCAGCTCTCGTACGCCGGACGTCAACAGCGAAATGGACCTAGTAACACGCACAAAAAAAAATTGTAACCACATGTTCCTAACATAAACTGGTGTGCACAGGCTGCCAGGCGTGGATACAGCGAAAAAGAGCTGGTAATTCATTGACGGCGAAGACTGCGAGTTATTTATGCGTAGTTTTTAAAAATTAATATAGAATTTATCTTTTTCTTGATACAGCAGACACACTCGTTGTTTTCAGATTTTGCACATGATAATTTAAAATTTCCAAAAATTTCTATGAATGATTTCAAACTTGTTTTATTTCAACTTTATTCAGTTCCTTTTTACATTTTTCACTTTGTATATTATGGTTTTTATCCGGAAAGCAGTCGTTTGCAGACTGCGAACAAAATACCAGGTCTAACTGTGACCTACACACAAATCAGTCTTTGATGCAAAATACCAGCTGATTTAAAAATTAATAAACCTTTGTCATTTGTTAGAAAAAATTTTTACATCTTCGTTTTAAGCAGTGTACCGCACAAAAGTACATCCGGGATGTTTAACGATCAGTCGAGAAATAAAGCCTTTAATTTATTTTATATTTGAAGTTAAATGATAATGGTGAGTTTAAGTTAATATGATGGTATGTTTGAACTGTGTCCATTGCCAACCATTAGACCAAATAAAATTCGCACACACCCATAACTTAGCAAGGCAAAACAGAAAAAACCTTTCTACAACAACATTGTCATGCCTGAAGAAGGGGACAGGTTCCAGGCTCCAAAACTTCATGAATAATTTAAATTATTTTTAGTGTTGTCATTTTTTCGTCGTTCTGTATCTTCTCCGTTGGTTCATCTATTCTTTTCTCTGGTAATTTTGGTTGTACCTGTGTTGTTCGTAGTGTTAAATTATTTGGTTTTATAATCTAACAATTATAACTTTTCTTCTGACATTTTGTTTTTCCTATTTTTGTGTATTTTTTTTAATTTTCATTGTTTAGCTGTGTCCACTGTTTCTTTATCACTATTTTGTTCACTTGTGTGGTGTTTTCGTTTACGTCATCGTGTTTTCTTTTCTTTTGATTTGCTTTTGTTGACTGTCCTATTCTGTATTAATTACTTGTTCGTCCCTATTTATGCAATTTTAATTATAAACATGTTTGTTTTATATACACAAGGAAATAGCTTTTGCTAATTGCCTGTATGTAGTGTCGCAAAAAGATTATTTTCGTTTTTGTCTTGCTGAGTTCTGTTTGTAAGCGAATTTTATTTAGTATAATGGTCGGAAATGGCTACAGTCCAATCACACCATCATAATTCATTTGCTTATCTCCCCAAAATCGGTAATTTAATCTGTTTAAAGTCATATGAAAGTTAGTTTACAAACTCTGTTTATTAACAAAGCAGATTCCTGTAACTTTCATCAAACTAATTAGAATAATATCTACGTAATTTATTCTTACGAACACACATTATATTAACAATAAAAACTTGTTATATAAATAATATTAAATATTTGAAAATCATTATTTCACCAAGTGTTATCCCCCTTTAGCAAATGAGATATAATACAGTGACGTATAAAACGCTTAAAGCAGACCTGCTCGTAATGTAATAATATGATGATTTCGCATCACTCACTGCTGAGCGCCATAACCACGGATTATGATGTGGTTATGGAAAAATCTGTTACCGCGAGGCTGAGTAAGTGGAGGGGGGGGGGGGATAATGAGTTACTTCACCTTCCGCGCTGAAAGGTGAAAGTACAACTCTCAGTCATTCACCCGGTAAAAATATTTGGCCAGAAACTTACCGAGCCGCTCTCGTCTGCAAATATGGTGCCATGATCATTAGAACATATTTTCAAACTACCTTTATCTTTGATATTTACATTTCTTATCGATTTTATACATAATTCAATTCTTCTAATTATGTATTTGCACAGAAATAAACTTCGAAAGTAAGTCCATTCGAGAACAGAAAACTGATAGACCAAATACAAAGAACACCCGAGGAATATCATTATAATATATTAAGATATTTTCTCCTGCTATATTCCCAATTTCTGTGACTATTAGCGTAGCATGTCAAATTGACTGATGGTTTTCATATAATTCTAAAATACGTTGTGAGACAACAGCACTAAAATCTATGTGATTTTGTTGTCTGTGGCTCGCCCCCGTTCAACTGTACAACGTATGAAGTTCTCTACCTACACGTACGCAAAAGTACTGAAGCTTAAAATGCCCAAAATTACTGATATGAACACTTTGATTTTACTTACAAATTACATATTTTCAAACCTGTGTACTGCATGCTGGCGATGTTTTGGCCCGGCGCTTGGCACTTGGTTAAGAAGAATGCACGCATGGCATCGGCGCAACCAAGTACCATCATGGCGCTCGGAACAACTGAGGCGTGTAGTTCACGCAACCGCATCCGCGGCTGCATGGAGCACTGGTATCGCCCCTCACCGCCAGGCGGGGGTGCACTGTCACTTGCGCGGAAAGACAGCGCACAGTTTGAAATTACGTTCATGTGACACAGTGTCTCCCTTCTTTGGACGTTTTTGAAGAAAACGGCGGGATTGGCAGTCCATTCGAAGATCCCTCTACTGCATAATTAACTTTTTATTTCCCCGTTACCACATGTTATCGATGGCAGCTCCGTAAATGGGCAAATACATTCTTATTGGCTGTTTTATTTGAAGGGTTAAATAATGTAATATAATTGGGGATTGAATATTGTTCACCGCTATAATAGTTAATTGAATTAAGAATGTATAAATACTGTAGAAAATGTTCGTTCGAGGTCAGACGATCGGCCTCGAGGGAGCATCCATCATCATAAGTTATGTAACATGAATATTATGTTTCTTAAAAATGTTAGACTCTTCAAGCAGTAGGTTATGACGTCACTGTAACGCAAGGCTATATGCCTGAAAGGGCAGAGATTTTCAAAGTATAAATATGCTTGCAAATATAAATCTGATTGAAATCTGAACAGATAACTTAAATTTTTTTACAGTATGTTCTTAAGTCAGTCATCTTGGTGTAGAAACCCAAGAGTTTAGAGATCTTATTTTCTCCTCGAAAATTAAGGCTCACTAGTTGAGAACAGTTGCTTTGGTTAGTTGGACGAGGGGAGAAAATCAATATTTTGTAAAGAATGTATTAAATGGCAGGCAAATCAACTCATCCTGGAGTTTTTAAAATACTTCAAATATGCTTTACTGCTGCCATATTTTGTAAATGTGCAAGGAATGGCAAAAATTATGTATGTCACTATAAAATTTAATTGCAAGTTGAAATGGCAATATGAAAATGGTTTTTGCCATACACATGTAAGTAGAGAAAAAAGAAAATAATTTGAATCCAAGTAATGTGTTGTATGGCGTTTGGTTGGCCGGTTAGCCAGTCACTTGAAAAATATATATTAATTTAATATTGAAATTTCACTGATAACATAAATGCGTTAATCTAGGATGGCCTTTGGATTGCTTGGTAGCCAGAACCCAAGTAATGCTGAGACAAAAATGTACTTTTATCACATTTTAGTGAAATTTAGATTTGCTTGGATTTTTTAACCAGCTATTTATGGTAGTAGGTTTTTTTGGAATTACTTGTACCTGCTTATTCCAGTAATTGGAAAGTTTATGAATTTGCTGCCTTGTGGCAGAAAAATGCTTTTGAGAATATTTTCTAAGAGTTTGTATAAATATATACACATATATCCAAAGTTTTGTACTACTCCTTAGGATGTTTACAGGAAATTATAATGTTTAAAGGAAAAGAAAATATGTTTAGTTCAGTAATAGAAACATTTCCCATACTTCACGTTTTGAACTTTTCACATACTAATGATACTCCTGTCCTACTTAGGAAAACTTCATTAATGCTCAGATTTTTTGGTATTGGGGTAATCCCAGCCTTTCTACGTCCTTGGGTTAAGGACGCCGCAAGAGTCTGAATTGTTTCGCCATATTTAATATCAATCTTATACCTAATAAGGTTTAGCACATAATTTCGCATGTAAACATACAAAATACTGGCCATTTATTTTTTTCAGATATCAATTTAGGTGGTTTTGTGTCATTCACATCTCGACTTAAAAGGTCGCTTGAACTTCGGTATGTTTGAAATACGGTGTTATTTTTTTTTTTTTTTTTTTGCGAAACTGTCCCCATGCGAAAACAAAATGATACTTCCGAGAAATCACACATGCTAAATAAATATTATTTTGGAGCCCATCCACATCGTTAAAAACGCTTTTTCAGAGCTTCTAGTTAACACATACTACCCGGACACAAAATAAACTATGGTAATGGACCTGTAGCGAACCTTGCTACAGATATTCCAACAAAAATATATCTCATAGCGTAGATTCCAATAACACGCAACAGGACGAAGTTACTGCACACCAGTTCAGAAGCTTGCGTAGGGCGCTGATTTAGTATTTGATGTGCGTCTCAATGAAGCCCTTAAGTCTGACTTGCTTTTAAGTCGCAACCTCGAAAATAGCATCACATGCTGATCACATTAAAATATAGTTACATATAAACAAGGATGAGCAAACTGAAAGACTTGATGGCAGTATAAGCCTCCTAACGGGGTGGTGATGGAAATCAAGTCGGATAGAGGGGAGTGAGTGAGTAGGTGAAGATATTCGGGCAGCTCCTAACATCGAGGTCTTGAGAGCTGAAATGCGCCGGAATGCAATGGCGGGGGGAAACGGGAGATCCCTGGGAAGACTCACCGATCAGCGGCATCGTCCGGCCCCGGAAATCGAACCCTGTTCGCCTTGCTGCGAGGTGGGTAGTCTAGCCACTACACCACCGTGGCCCCTGCTGGGAAGGGTAATCTTGCTGCGTTCTTACCATCTCCTTGCAAAAGTAATACCGTGTGACAGACCCACTGACAACTTCGTGGTAGGGCTTAGCGTCTCGTTGTTTACATTGATGTCGTTAGGGAAAGAACAAGTCACTCAGTGAAGCAGGGACAGGAAAGGAACTGCCCAAGGTCTGGAGTGATTTCGGGTAACCATAAAAAAAAAAAAAAAAAAAAAAAAACAGAAATCAGGATGGCCGAGCCGAGAATTGAACCCAGACCTTCCGGAACGCGATCGTTTTGTGACTTACAACTTAAACTATTCCGATTCTTGGTGCCAGCAATTTATATAAGGTCCCCCAGCTAATACCTGCTACACCACTGAGATGATCTTCTCATTTCCTTGGAAGCATTAAGTTTCAAAAAGCTAGGCTGTTCACGATAAAGTGAGCACTTTTGAAAGCAAACTTAGAAAAATGTCACTGCCCCTACCTGCATGTATCTTAACTGGCGTACTGAGTGACATGCACCCAGTAAAGTTGGTAACGATGGGTGGGAAATAGTTCCACATCTTAACGTTGAATAAAAAGTGCTAGGTAACCATTTTTGATAACCGAAATTATTTCTTTCCTTTTCTGTTTTTTTTTTTAATGCATCGAAGTTTAAAAAAGAGCAGATTTGTGAAATATTTACTTTTATGATAATTTCTCGGTTTCACTTGACCGACGTACGAATAAAGTGATGAGGCCTACGGCAATGTTAATTTCATATAAGACGGAAGAATACACAAGGTGCATACAAGTAGATCTTACGCAGGGCTATCAAAAATGCTCATTTTACCGTGAACAGCTTATAGTGTTGTGCAAGGCACAAATAATACAGGCTCAAAGTCAGCTCTCTGAGTGTCTCTCACTTCGGATAAATTTACATGCAGCACCTTGTTAAAGCAATTAAATTTGAGTAAATAAATTACAAATTAAATTGCATACACGCACAATAAAATGGATATTAAAATATCCATACAATTTTGCTCGTTCTAATTAAGTTTCCTTAGGGTGGCAGGCATTCATCAATACTCACTAAAAGATTACGTGGATCAAAGGCATATTAAATATTTAACGTTTCTCACTGAAAAGATTACTTTCCTCCAGAATGTAACAAACATTTAACTGGCAACAAGCAATTATTTTAAAAAACATATCAAAAGCCAATCAATAACTCCGCTGTCTTGGAAGACCAGGGGCCCGCTGTCACACGGGATGTAGAAATACCCCACCTAAACAAGTTCAGCTGTTGAAGAAGTTACATTACCTTCGAACGAGTTCCGATCGCAGCTGTTTCTCGTTTAGAGTGAGCAGTTTTTCGTAAGTCGTTTCGAGCGACTTACTTCTCTTCTCTGCTGCGTTCCCATTGGCTGCTTCCAAGCAAACAAGCAGTGTTAAAAATATTGCAGAATTTGGCGGGAATTCCTGCACTTGTTGAATTAGGGTTGGATGCACTATTACCCACCCATTATGCGATTACAGTAAAAGTGTAGGTTTCATAAGAATTAAATAGATCAACGGAGATAAATGTTGGAGGCTATTATACTATTATAATTAAATATCATACATTTTAAGTTCCATGTTTGTTGAGGTTAGAATTTCCTCTGATGTCATTCTGCTTTGGGCGTGTAACGGCGAAAACACGTTTTGTTTTTTTAATCTTATTGAGGCATGGCAACCGAACGGATTTCGTTGAACGAGTTTAATAGCACTCATGCAACCACGGCCTAGAAGAAGCAAAACACGTTAAGCTTTGATTTCAAAGCAATTAAAATATTACACTGAAAATCAGCAGAGAAATATTAAAACGTTAGAGTGTAAACGAGAACTTGCGACCACGGCGGCGTCGGCAAAATATTCCAGAGGCGTCACCAAGTAACGGAGAAACGTAGTCGGCGTGGACAAGGAAGTGTGCTTGAAGGGAAAGTGCGTGATGCTAAAGGCTAAACAAGCGAGAGATGCGCGTGCGGAGCTAGTTATGACGTGGCGGAGGCTTGCCGACACACTCTAAAGTGACAATTGGTCGGCCGCGCACGTGAGTGAGCAGCGGCGACGGTTGAAAGCTTCAAGCCGCGCGTAACGGGAAGAGAGAGAGAGAGAGAGAGAGAGAGAGAGAGAGAGAGAGAGAGAGAGAAAGTTTTTTTTTTTTTTTTTGCACGTCATAGTGGCGCAGAATCGCGGATCATTTATAATGCGATGTTCATTTTCTTCCTCGCTGCCGGCGAGCAAAATTTTCACTCTTCCGTTCTCGAGTTTGCGTACGAGCGACGGATTTTTCTTAACTTGGGAAATATTCATTTTCTTACGTAATGATTATTTTCTCTATAAAAAAAATATCCCGCAAATAATCAAGCATTACAAAAACTCGAGTGGGGAGTGAACCCAGGGCGAGGCAACACTCACCGAGTGACGGGCTTTCCAGCTGGGATCCGTAGGTGCCCGTCATCCCCAGACAGGACATGAAATTAGACCGTGGGACGCAGCGGCGCTGGAATGCAAGGGCAGGGGAAGCGGGAGTACTCCGTGAAAACCCGCCGGCAAGCGGCATCGTCCAGCACGATTCCCACATGCGAAATCCGGGAGTGAGTCCGCCGGGGATCGAACCCGGATAGCCGTGGTGGGGAGGCGAGCGCCCTAGCCACTGAGCCACCGCTGGCCCTCTTAAAACGTTGCTAGCCTACGAACAGAAATTACATAAACTTATCACTTTGAATAATATAGAAAAATTGTAATAACTTTAAATCCAATATGACTTAAAATTATAGTCTTAATTACGTTAATTGGTGATTTTTTCTGCAATATTTTCTAGAATTTTCTGGTATACCACGGCGATGTTCTCATTATCCAGACATATTTATTTCGTTACTCAGAGTAATTACTTGAACAAAAATAATATGTAATACAATCGATGGCACACGAAAATAGAGAAATGATTAGGCTATATATCCATGTTACTGGAAACAGCAATCCCCTCCGCCAGACTGAGAACAACGACAATATATAGCACGGAGTCTGTTCTCGCCGAGACTCCAGTCTGAGAAGACGCTTCACAAACGGAGTAGGCAATACGCTACACTGAGGACTGCTTGTACAGAGCACGTGGTGAGCGACAGCATCGCCCTTTGGCTACGCATGCACACGTGTCACTGCACCATATGATAATCGTACGCACGTCATCCATCGACATGTTGATTTACCAACATTCTCAGCTACTAACTATTGCTCACAAGAAGAGCAAATAACGTGCTGGCGGGCGAGCGAGTGGAAGAGGACAGAGTGTTGTTATACGATAGCGACGGGGGCGGAGGAACAATGAAGAGTTTCGAATTACAGGCGCGTCGTGGACCCTGGTTGTTTTCGGCGCTTATCTAAATAACGTTCTGGATTACTGACCTCGTTCTCTCAGCGTGACTCGGGGTGCGTTGAACCATCTAGATGGTTGCCCTGAAAACTATAAATATTGGGACAGGCCACCGGGCCGTGAGTTGCGTTGGAGTTCATGAATGAATGAGTGGATGAGTTCCGAGCGATAAAAGACGAGCAGAGGAAAAAGTGACCAGTGGAAGGGAAGTCTGCGACTGCGAGTATCAAGCAGTGGAGTGTGCGCCTGGCAGACTGGACTATTGGACTAAACGAGTGAGTGAAGGGCATTATAAATAATGGTAACAGATAAACTGAACACGTGTTGATAATGAGTATTACTTAATTGACTGTAACCAACAGAGACAATTAAGAAGACATTAATTAGAGAGAAACTGCAGACAGGAAATTTAATACTGTAAATAATAGCTGTGTGAATGAAGTAGAAATCAAATTTAGTATTTTTATTTTTATTAAGACCTCCATCCCTCCCGAACTCAGATACGCCCCGCAGGCGTTTGCATGTATCAATATGAATAAGTGTAGAACTTCCCGACATCTAACTGCGCATTTGGAAAAATAATTATATCTGATTGGCATAAATAGAGAATTTATAGTGAAAATATTTACGGTAGCTGCGTTTCGATTGTAGTACTCTCTGATTATACAATTATCCTGTATACTACTGGTGGCTCGCGGAAAGAGTCGAATATACTTGTAAGATATCTCGGTCTTAACTACCCACCTGACATTGTAAACGTTAGGCATTCCCAAATTGAACCGTAGCAGAAACTCACACACCGCACTGCCCCATTGTACTAATGCTGTCAAATACCAATACTTCTTCCCACCCTCGAGCAATAATTATGAAAGGCACTTTACACTGTCAGTACGTCGATTCTAACGCTTATTAATAATGATCATTTGCATCGTAGTTTGAAGTCAATCCGGTGTCACTGCTTAACTGGCCCACTCAAAATCCTTACTTGGAACCTATATACAAACTTTGCGATGAACTTGAACATGGTTTGCGTACCAAACACAATTGACCTACAGATAAGCGTCAACCATAAAAATGTTACAATATTAATGTATATAAATTCCACCAGCTGTGTGCCAAAAAATAACGCAGAATGCAGATATGATTGTATTCTTTACCTAAAGACATGTAGTATTAATTATTAAACAATTTAAATATTGCAATGGTTTAATGCTGGGAATCGGTTGATTATTCGTAGGACAGGAATAAAAACATTCCTGCTCTAATGATCAATATGTACATTTAAACTAGCCTTAAGTAGTATTTGTCCATATCTGAGTATATCATAATGAAAATTATTACTGAAGCATTCACATTAGGTGTGAAGCCGATTGCAAAATTTTCTTCCATGTGTTATATTTTATTTAATGTATAATGGTTAAGTAAATGGGGAAATTACATAATGCATTTCTGTGTCTTATGTGATTTTTAGTGTGTTTCTACACTAGGTGGCAGATTAAATCTCTTATGTTCTGGTTAATACATATGTTATAAGGAATTGGCGTAGTATTACCTCACTAATATCAAACATATTTTAAGAATTTCCCTTGCTTTACGTATTAAAAAGAAACATTTATGTTATGGTTGTTTTACATGGTGGACGAATACACGATGGACACGTAATAATTTATTATTATAACCTCCAAGCGTTTTATACTAACCATGTAGGTTTGTCATATAATTAGTTACGTACACATAATTAGTTACGTAATAAAGATAATAGTTCAGTTTTGTCAGCCTCTTAAAAAAATTACTTTAATTATACATTTAATACATATGTATATTATACATGGCCGCAGGTATTACATTATAAATACTCATCTAGTCAATGGTCCATGTGTCTGTGTAAATCGCATTACGCGTCGTACGCTTACATAATGTCAGATAATTCGCTGATATTGACTGCACCACACTAATCTATAAACAAAATTAAGTATAAGATATTATTTTGTAAAAAGGCGTTAGGACCTTAGTTTACGAGAAAAACAACATTAAAGTAGATAAAACGACTTTACTATACGTCAAGCACAGCGTACATCATTAGCATACAAAAATTTCGAAATGTTATAACAGGTTGTTCGAAGTTTGCTCTGCCCGTAGCAATGCACTTTTCGCGTGTCGGATGCATGCAGCATGCACGGAGCTTCGCCGCCGGATGCACCCATGGCCGTTTCCATGTCCCAGTACTCACTGTATGCGAACGCATGACCTCTTTGGCACCACAGAGTTCGGCTCTTTTCCTTGCCGTATGTCTTACGACGAAACATTAATTGCAGAATCGCTACATCACCTCGCCCTTACAGTGGCGTACGAAGGATGCGGGGGATACGGGCCGCCCCGGGTGTCAACATTGAGGTTGTTACAAAATGGCAAAAATAAAAATAAATGTTTTTTGGACTCACGACACTTTTTTTCAAATAACTGTATTTAAAACGTGTTTATAACTCCGTCTGACAATTAATTGACTTCAACAAGTTAACATAATACGTTTTTAAACTTTTTAGTCTAGTCAACAAATGCAACGGAACACGGCTGAACTCGGCGCTGTGTAGTGGAGAGCGTTTTCAATTAACACTTGTGAACAGATGGTCATTATTTTTGTGAAAAGAAGAACCATCTGAAAGAAGAATATGGTGCTTGGAGAAAAGGCTCAATATGAACCATTTACGTTGAATGAAGAATTGAAAAGATCAATGTTGGTGTGAATTGACAGTTTTTATCAAGAAATTGACATTCGCAGGAAAGACACGGAAAGCATATTAGCTCAGTTTGAAGTTCTCGAGCCCAAGAATCTGATTCCAACTTCTGCAGACGAACGTCCACAGTTAATATAATACTTAGTCGCAAACTATGGTGAACTTTCTGAAGATGGTATCTTTACAGAGATTCCACGAATAAGAATACATTTAAATCTGTCGAAGTTTCAAAAGAAGATTCTTTGGAATGAATTTTTAGAGATTGTTGTTGAATATCAGCTTTCATAGCATGTAGCAAATATTACTTTAGCCTCACAATTCTTGATAACGTTACGTGTTTGTTTTGTGGCATCATGTGAGAGGAGTTCTTCTAAACTTAAATTAAGCAACAATTATCTTGTGCCCAATACGAGTCCACACTCGGCTTGTCAACTGAAAAGTGGTGAAAAGAATAGATTTTGTTGACGTGATTTTAAACTTTTCTGAGAACAACGTTAAGAGGGGAAAAAAAAAGGTTTTTAAGTACTTACGTGCACAGTGTTATAAGTAAATAAAATAGAAAATACCGTTTGCAAACTGTAAGTATCTTATTATTCCTTCTTTTAATATTTTAACTGCGTGGAAGGGAAGGGGTACAAGAAATTTTCCGCACTGGGTACCACCTGACCTTGCTACGCCACTGCACCCATATCTAGTTGGAATGCGACATGGTTGCTACAACGGATTTTGGCACTTTCATGGCTTTTTATCGTAAAATAAGCGTCTAATCTTTTTTACGTAAGAGTAATTTCTACTTAGTTTTGACTATAGATTCGCGTGGTGCATTTAGTATCCGGAATTACCTGATATTCTATATATAAGAAATAGGCAGGCCGGTATTCGTCTTTTGTGCATGTCCCCAACATCGACTTACCCATCACTCAAATGACGAAATCACGTGATCGCTGTGAATGAGTGTGTGTGTGTTTCAATCTGGCATTTCAAGGGACCCCACACATTTGTATAGGCTGTTCACGGTAAAGTGAGTACTTTTTGAGGCCCGTCTAAATTTTTCCTTTCATTTCCCCTCTTCCTGCTGCTTTTTAGTAGAAACATTGCTTTGCGACGAATAAACACAGTGTACACATTTCAACACCCTCAAACTTCAATGCCTGTTGCTGCGATCAGATATATTTATTAGTGGCCAAAGCCTGTTGGGAGCGTCTTGAAAAGTGCTCACTTTATCGTGAACAGCCTATATAATTGAATGCTGTAGCGCGGCAGTAAACAACCAACCTGGCATTCGAAAGGACAGAAATTGCGTTCCCAGTCCGGCCATCCTGACTTCGGCTTGCCAGGTTTACGCGAAAAACACTTCAGGCGAATGATGGGATGGTTGCTTTTCACCAGCCCTGGCCTATTCGTTCCCCTTTCTTCAATAAACTGCACGCTTAGTAAGGCCTTATTGCTGTTCAGAGGCGCTAAAAAATCGTTAAATAAAAAAATTCATATCTTTTATTACTTTGAGTACATTACAGTTGAAGTAGAACTAGGCCAGAAAAAGTGTAAAAACTTTTCATAGGAATATATGAGTTTAATCTTTGTCGCGATTTTTAGGATTGTAAAGTGTTTTCCTGGAAATTAATATTTTTAACCCTAATTTAAAATTTTTTTGTGACAATGTTTTGTGACTTAATATTTTTAAACTTTAGTTTTTCTTATCATATTTTAAAGGTAAATTAAATATGTCTTAATAACTTTCTTTAAATGTAAAATTTGTTAATTTTTTTTGTTTAACGATATTTTTACGCTGTTTTGATACTTTAAAGGTTAATGTTTAAATTGTTTTTAATATTGGGGCGGTGCTGTAGGGTAGACGGTTCAAGCGTTCCTGGTATCACCCCTTCAGGGCAATATTAGCTCACAGGGCTAGGACTTAGTTACAGGTACACACGTTTTTTATTTGTTCTTATATGTGCATAATATTTATTATTTAAAATTATATCCACGTTTATTTTGATGGTGCTACTGGCAAAAAGACACAGCAGTCCGATGTTGGCACACGGAATGTGGTTGTCGCAAAACGGACGCACACTCTACTCCACTTTACCTCGATGGCCGCTCGCGCATGCAAAACTGGGACGCCCTCGTGTAAGTCAGGCTGCACACGCGCCACACAACTCAAGAGTCTGGCGACCTGGAGAGCGCCAGAGTCGTTTTGCTAATCACGAGGCCACCTTCGTCACTCGTCGTAAAGTTCGGCGACGCTCCAGGAGATGAATAATTGATCCGCGGCGCGGATGCAGGTCGGATGTTCTGAACCCCCACGGACCGCTGAGCTCAGTGATGCGTTCTACCGCCGCCAAACAGCATGCGGTCGAGTGGACGGCGCTGTAGGAAGGCTGGTGACGTTCCTGCCTGAGTGGCATCTGGGGCAACTTCACGAGCAGGGTGGCAGAGGGGGGAGAGGAGAAACAGTGTACGGTTCGCAGGGCAAGTAGTGTACGTGCGTCTTAACTGCCGGAGCGACGTTAATTAAGATTTACTGAACCGCGCGCGTGTGTTTTAAACCGTTAACTCTGCCGCGGCGCCAGCGATGCCGTAGTGTGAATATGGACACGGCGAAGAAAACAAATCTATAATCATTTTAAGGGTTCGAAAGATTTTTCCTTCTATATATTCAATACATTTAAGTATAAAGTAGGTGCATGAATTTAACATCATTTGTTTTACATCCTTCAGAATGAATTTACTTAAGTCAGTCACCCACTTATCACTTGAACGTCCTTTCAGAATGTTTGAAATACGCATCTTTGACGAAACTATTAAACACGTCCCGATCATCGTTTACCTTCCAATATAAATAATGTCCCTGTAGAGGACGGAACGGCAGTATCAAGACATCGCGTCTAATATAAATATTAATTTTAAGCTGCATAAAAACCGATTTTTTTCAGACTGCTGTATCTGCTGTTTCTTAAAGCATACTACCCAGATCCCAGCGAAAATAACACAGGAATATATATATATATATATATATATATATATATATATAATGGTAAACAGATACAAAGTGTGGGGATTTTATAGCCCTGACGTTGGGATAGTCAAATTCAATGCAACAGCTAGTTTAAAATAAAAGAGGTAAACTCTCATAAAACTGTTCGCTTCAACCAAAATGCTAATTCAAATAGTTGCTCCAACTAGCTTCTTATTTATATTCTTAGCTGTCACACAGTTATTATAAAATATTCTTATTCATGAATATTCCAGTTCATCACATATGTCTCTTTAGTATTCCGATTTTATGTGATATTATATATAATTAATGAATAATAATGATAATACTGGAATCCTGAAGGACCAGGAAATATTATAAGGAAATGACTTGGATGAAAAAGTATTGTAAGGTTTATTTCTTTTTAAATAAAATAATCAACTTCAAAAGATATTTACTGATTATAAATTAAAACCTCCTCTGATAAATATTTAAAATAGATCAAAATTTCAAATTACAGCAAAATACAGTGGCAATTCTAATGATGAAAATCCTGTATCAACCAACTCTAGTTTTCATCCATAAACTATCAGTAACGGAGCAAACAGCACTATTATAAGGGCTACTTCAATAAAATTAACTCAACTTCGTCGCTGATCCAGTTTTAATGATAACAAGGTTGCAGAGAACTTATCTGACGCTGCAACTTCAGGAATGGCAAACGACTTGCAGACTCTTTCTCCGACTTGATGGAACATCATGAAGCACGTCGTCGCTGCTCTCGGGTGTGCGAACGTCGAGCTTCGTCGTCGATCCGCCGCAGAATGATCCCGATTGTACAGCAGCTCACCAGTTGGCTCTGGAATCCTCGATGAGATGGGACTTCCGCGGTCAGGAATCTCTTCTCTACCGTCTAGAATATCGTTAAATATTAGGCAGAGTCATCTTCGAAATTTATCTGTAAATTAAATTATCTTGCATATTTCACTGTATTTATAATCATCTTCTTCCTGGGGAGATAACACGTTTCGTGTATACGTTACAATGATTACCCAGCAAACACAACCTGTCGGCAAAGTGTCGGCAAATTGTCGGCCCGATACCTGTACTGTCGGCGACTGTCGATTCAATGCCAGAAGTTAGCCATCTGACAACGGCGTGATGTCTTTTTTTGAGACAGATTGCTAGCCGTTAGAAAAAAAGACAACGGCCCGCTGTATTTTTTAGGATAACAGATGGATATCGCCGAAAATATGTCGGCACGACATCGCAGAGCAAACATGTTGTAAGCATCGTAAAAGTGTTTCTGGGCCGATTCCCATACAACATCGTTGTCTTTTCGATAAACTGGCCATTATCTTATTCGTTTCGGCCCGGTAACATTTTCAAGACACGGTTCTTTATCACAATAAGGCCATGCGCTGACATGCAATTAATATGTTTTGCAGCTAAACGATCGGCCGACCATCGTGTTGCGAGCACACATGCAACTTATAATCGGCAGACCGAAGCACTGCGCACACATGCAACCATGTAACTGCACCTTTCACATCAGCTTGGTAATGGATTTCACTGCTTGTTTGTGTGCTATCAAAATTAAGAGAAGAAAAATGAAGAAGAAAAGGCAATATTGGGTACACCCACTTAGCAGACAACGTTTGTTGACTGGGCAATTTCACAAACTTCACGCAGAATTACGCACCTATCCGGAAAAATTCTTCAGTTATTACCGAATGAGTGTAAGCCGTATTGATGATCTCCTGAAGTTGGTAGCAGCTTCAATAACATACACAAATACGATGTGGGGTAATGCCATCTCTCCAGAAGAACGATTGTCAGTGACATTAAGGTAATAAAAACCAGCAAAAAGTAATAGCATTAATTCTAATGTTAGTATTTAGCATATATATTTGGATCTACATAGTATTGAAGAGTATACATTTTGATTGATAAGATTGATAATTACTGATTGTAGAAAGAACTTTAGCCTTATAACAAAAATGTCACATACAACATCTACAAGCCTAATAAATCAGACAGCTTAGATGTTGGACATGATGAAACCCAAGAGCTTTGTGTACTGTCAGTGGGTGCCGAGGAAGGTAATGGCATGGACAGAGGGACGTTAGGTTGAGCATAGAAGACTGGCTGAGGTGGAGAATGATTCTGATGTTCAGGGGAAAACTTTGATGAAAATGAGAGGTTCCTTGACAGCGAATTGGAAATGTTTCAACAGATGTTGGTTGTGTTACCCGTCGAATGACAGAAATTCCATTTGAGCTTCTATTTTCTGATCGTTAGTCATTCGTTTAAGCGCTGGCACCAAAGATAATAGAACGGATTTGTCTTCGTCAATGTCATCGGCCTTCTTTGCTTTCAAAATGCTCAGTGATGTTTCCTCATACGACTGTGCCTTTTTTATTCTGTTTACCTGGCGGGATACTCCGTGAACGATGACAAAACTACTTCGTCTGTATATGATCATGTTCGTGTTCATTTTCGGAATTCTCACCTTCCAGTCGAATGGGGCTTGTCTCGCTAACAGTCTCCCTGTCTTCCATACTGGGCTGTAAAAACAAGAGTTGATCAAAATATATATGCTGCCGACGTTTGTGCGCTGCTTGGCCAGATGTACCTTTTCTTTGTTTATTTAACTCGCTCCTGAAATAAGTTCTCGGGTTTCGCCACCGCTGTTGTATTTCTTTCCTTGCGCAAACAAAAAACAGAAGCATGTAGTAAACAAATAATATAATGCACAGTGTCAACACACATACACACATGATATATATACATATGAATTGGTTCGCCTCAGTATGGCGTGATTGTGATTGATAGCTGGCAGTGTGGTCAACCTTCAATTGCACTTGTATTGCACTCCGTTGACATCACCGCCGCCACACACAAGTTACGAATAGACATGCAGGAAAGACCAACTGTTGTTAGTATTTATGCATTGACCTCATGCTTAGATGGGTAATTAATACAGACGGAAGTGTATCGCATGTGTGTAAGATGAATGATGTCAGTTCAGGTTTTTCCATACATACTTTTCAACTTGAAAGTCACATAAAAAAACAACACTAGGGTGTTTCCATTGTGGCTATGTGTGACTTTAGTGTGGTGTTTGCAACAGCGAAAGTGCATTTCACAATACACACCTACCAAGTGGGCTCCTTACCTTCATTGATCATGAAAAATTTTCAATAAATAAACACTGAAAGAAAAATACAGTTGCAGATCTGTTATGTTGTGCGTGTCTGTGTGGTAACCGCAGCATAAGAGTAATGTTAACACCTGTCTACTTAACCTTTTTTCCTTTTTTTTCAGGTACCTTGCGACAGGGAAACAGTTTCCATTCTCTGTATTACGAATAGCTGATTGGCATTACAACAATCCGGACACTTTTCAAGGATACATGTAACAAATTATGGATTTGCTTGACGTCGACATGTATCCCAAGAAAAACAGAAAGTACTTGGCTGAATATAGCAGCAAGATTTGCTCAGAGGACAGACTTTCCCAACTGTTTGGGAGCAGTAGATGGAAAGCATATCGGAGTGCACCAGCCAAGCCACAGTGGTACTCAATTTTATAATTACAAATAGTTTTTTTTTTCGTCTTACTTATGGCAGTTGTTGATGCTGAATATTGTTTTATTTCTGTTGATGTTGGATCATATGGCAGTGATAGTGATTCGCTCGTGTTTCAACGTTCAAGTTTTGGACAAAAAATTGAGAATGCTCAGTTACATCTACCAGCGAATTGGGTACTGCCAAATCACAATGGTGTTGCCATGCCTTTCGTATTTGTAGCAGATGAAGCTTTTTCTTTGCTAGAGTATGTACTACGTCCTTATGGGCGACATAATTTGACAAATGTGAAAATAATATTTGATTATAGGCTTTCTAGAGCGAGACGACTTGTGGAATGTGCGTTTGGCATTCTGGCCAACAAATGGCGGATTTTACACCAACCGCTAGATGTAAATATCGCATTTTGTGACGATATTATCAACTCTTGTTGCATTCTTCACAACTACGTACGCCAAAAAGATGGCATACACTTGGAAGACACATTATATTGAGTCCCCTCTTGCAAGCATTAGACCAAACAATGTACGCGGTTCTAGTGGTTGAATAACAACAAAAGATTATATTGCAAATTATTTCATATCTCCTCAAGGACCTGTCTCATGGCAATATGATAAAATATAGGTAATTTTCGTACTTCTATCATTACTTTTAATAATGTATCAATTTTATGTTATTTCTTACCTTTCAAGGTTTTTTCTGGTCGAGTCAAAGCATTCCACGAAGGCCCTACTATCTCGCACACTTCTGTGCAAAGTTGTGCCACTGCCTTCCTATCTGAATGTTCTTTCAGCCCTTTGTTATAAATGGCAGGTCTCTCTTACACAGCAATTCTGTAATACAACCCATATAAACAGTTTTTTGACGTATGAAGGCAGTTTCAATATTTTATCTAATGCTACCACGACATACACTGTCGTAATATACATACTTCGTAAGAAAATTAATGAAAACTGTACAACTATGCATAGGGCTTACTCACACGAAATAGATTATAACAACTTATGGATGTATGAACAAAGGATTTTATTTGTATGCAATAACAGTATGTACAAACTGCATGTATAAATGTATGTACAAATTGAATATTTGTTATATATACATAAATAATAAATTAATATATGTACATTAATGTCAATAATATGTGTAATGTATGCGAATAATAAAGAGATGTGTGCACAATGTAAACATGTACAAAGTATGTACAATCGTAACAGTATATTTGCTTACCTCGTTGTGATGCCATAGCTGTGAACTCAACGACGGCTCTCATGCGACTGTTTCATTGCAAGTGTGCTCAGACACATTCAAACCTGCATGGCACAAATAAATTGAGCGATCACTTGATTTGTGGATAAACGCAAACCAGTTGGTCGGCCGACTTAACAGTTGCATGTGAGCGCAGTCTCGTAAGTCCTTGTGATAGTCACTCAGGCAATCAGACAATCTTCCGACCAATAATTGCATGTCGGCGCATGCCCTAAAGATACAAATATTATGTATTTTTGCCGACAAACTTTTAGAAAGTGTTTTGAATAGGCAAGATGTTAGGTAGCTGTTAATGGTATGATATCTATTTCGAGACCTTCTGTTAACACTTTGCATTTTGTTCGTGATTATGTGTGTCACGTGGTAACCCATGGCATTTGTTTAATTTGAAATTTTTTTCATTCGTACAACCATCCGACAGATATATTAAAATCTAACAAAAACTATTTGGTTTGCAAGCCTCTGAAGTAATAGTTTTTTAATAATAACATAATATTATTTGTTATGTTGTAATGGAATTTATACATTCCTTTATAATAATTTGTGTCATGAGATATTTTTAATTACTGAAGAGTATCAGCAACTTACCCCGTGGTGTGTAGGTTAGCATACTGGACTGTCAACTCACCGGTCTTAGGTTCGAATCCCACAATCGGCAAGCAAAATCTTTCCATATCATGTGTTTAGAAGAAAATGAAATGAATATACATAAAGCTTAATAACAATTACTAAAGTTCTTAATCGAAAAGTTAAGATTTTTTCATGGTTATACTGCTTATTCCTGGACATCATGCTGCTGCAGGCCCGGCATCGTAACGACATCCAGCCATCGCAGGCCTGACACTGTCGGCCAACAGTTAGCCGCCAGTCCTTATTTCCATCGGGCAGCCTCCGGCATAAGACGGCTGGCCGGAGTTTGTCAACTAGATTTTAACGGCCCGATTCTAGCCCGTATTTTTCATGTTTCCTGGGTAATTATAATCTTTTTCAACTTAATTCAGATTTTATACAATGAAATATCTTCTCAATATTCTTGCAGAACTTTCTTCAGACGAAACTTTTTCTTATGTTGTAAATTTTTACCAAAGAATCTTTTTTTTTAAACAGTCATATCAATCGCCTCTATGAACCAATGTTTATTAATCCTGCGAGCAAGGTGTATGTTCACTCATAGACAAATACATTAACAAAACATTAAATCATCTCCAAGGAATATTATAATACTTGTAAAACCGATCTGAATATTATAAATAATACAAAAAGAAAAACAAATATTCAAATTAAAATTAAACCATACCTTAAAACCGAACAAAGTAAACAAATCGTTACCATATATATATATATATATATATATATATATATATATATATATATATATATATATATATATATATATATACACACACACACTAGCTCTTACCCGCGGCTTCGCGCGCGTGTTTATAGGGAAAATAATGAAGTTTGTGACACTAATCCACTAGTGAGTTCTCTATTCACTGACTTTCCAAGGCCCCACTCTTGGGTTCTCCACCAACTCAGCTACTGCGGCCCCACTATTGGGTGGTCTATCCCCTGACCAGCTGTGGCCCCACTATTGGGTTCTCTAGCCACTGAGTTACTGCGGCCCCACTATTGAGTGCTCTAGTTCCTGACCATCTGCGGCTCCACTATTGGGTTCTCTAACCACTGAGTTACTGCGGCCCCACAATTTATGCTCTAGTCTCTGACCATCTGCGGCGCCACTATTGGGTGCTCTAGCCTCCGATTAGCTGCGGCCCCACTATAGGTACTCTAGCTTCTGACCAGCTATGGCCCCACTATTGGGTGCTCTAGTTCCTGACCAGCTGCGGCCCCACTATTGGGTTCTCTAGACACTGAGTTTCTGTGGCCCCAATATTGGGTTCTCTACCAATTGACTTACTGCGGTCCCACTGTTTTGTGCTCTAGCCCCTGACCAACTGTGGCCCCACTATTGGGTGCTCTAGTTCCTGACCAGCTGCTGCCCCACTATTGTATTCTCAAGCCACTGGGCTACTGCGGCCCCACTATTGGATTCTCAAGCCACTGGGCTACTGCGGCCCCACTATTGGATTCTCTACCCACTGAGTTTTTGGATCCCCACGATTGGGTTCTCTGGCCCTTGAACTTCTGCGGCCCCCTTATTGGGTGCTTTAGCCACTGAGCTACTGCGGCCCTCTTGATATATATATATATATATACACTGGGTCACTGTGGCCCCACTTGGAATAACTCTAGCCACTGGGCTACTATGGCTTTTTGGAAGGAAATATTTACAGCCCATAGGCAAAAAAGAAAGGAGAAATGAATTTTCTTTTAACAATTCTTTTTCTATGTGCAGTAATTAATCCTAAGAAAAACTTAAACCAGTACCTATTTTCAATAAGAATTTTCCTGTAGGAATGAGATATTTTCCTGGAATAAAAAGTAGCCTCTGTCACTCTCCGACCCTTCAACTATATCTGTGCAAAAAATCACGACGATCCATTGCTCCGTTTTGATGTGAAAGAAGGACAAACAAACACACTTTCGCATTTATTTAGTAGCAAGGATGGATGTATATATATATATATATATATATATATATATATATATATATATATATATATATATATATATATATATATATATATATTCCGTTTACAAACTCCTAGGACTCGTAGAGGTGACTTGAGTGAAAGATATTTTGAATATGAACCCATGTCCGGAAACATACCGTTTCCGTGCTACCATCATATAAAATCAGATATTGTACACATGACCGTCGAGAATACCTGCCCACACATTGATAGAAAATCTGAGCTGGAATCCCTGGACATGCGTGTTATTAGGGGTTTTGTCTGCCCAGACATGGCTGTTTGGAGAATCGATAACACCGTTCGTAGTGAATTTACATTCATCTGTGAACATAACGCGACTTGGGAACGTGTGCAGCGGTGCAGGAACCACATGCAGAAGTCAACACGTGGTGCAAAATCGGCTGGACCAAAAAACTGTACCCTTTAAATGTGATAAATATGTAGTTGTTGCTCATGCAGAACCTCCCAGACTATGCTGGGAGCAACACCATTGCACACGCGATAGTTCGCGTACTCGCTGACGGGCTCTGTTCAACGTGATGCAGTACAACGTCTTCCAATTCCGGAGTGCGGCGTCTCTTTGGAGCACCACAATCGTTGCTGTAGGCGGTGAAGGTACCTTGTTCTCGGAGCCGTTGCATAACTGTGGCAAAAAGGGTATGCGATGGTGTCGCACGATGTGGATAACGCTCTTGATACAGCCGACGAGCTGCTCTTCCATTACCTCCAGCTGCGCCATTCACAAGGATCATGTCTGTGTATTCCGCAAACGTGTACTCGACCAAGTTAATCGGAGACACGTGAATGGGGCTCGAGGCAGGGTAGACGTCGCGTGCCATCAGGTGATTCTCTGAAGTAATGAATCTCCTAACCGGTTGCATACCAACACAGGCACATCCGAGACATTGCTCTTTCCCTCAGCGGCAGTGGACGAGTGATACGTCTGATTCGAAATGGTTGTTGCACGCTAACGGTACGTTTTCGGACATGGATTTCTATTCAAAAGATAGTCTACTCAGCCTCCTGTGCAAGTCCTAGGAGTTCGTAAGGGGAATTTCCGAGCATTCTCTCTCTCTTTCTCTCTCTCTCTCTCTCTCTCTCTCTCTCTCTCTCTCTCTCTCTCTCTATTAATTAATTAATTTATTTATTAATTTATTTATTTACTTCACACTTCCCGTCAGTAAAAAGACAGGGTAACAGCTTAAGGTCCCATATTGCAGGTACACCAACATGAAGAAAATGATGCCTGCTAGTTCAAAGTCTTGTGCGTAGGGGCGATGGCGCATTTGATGCGCATGCCTGTGTAGCCCTTATCGCTCCTGCGCATCTCTGTATGAATAACTCGATACAAACAACCGCCGAAACTCAAGTTTGACAGTCGGTAAATTCATTAAATCGTGACTACAGGGGACGTAAGCTATAGGCGTGTTTGGACGGCGGAATATTTTCCATCCTGTCGTCAGAGCATTATCAATATTTGCAACCGTTGATACATATCTCAATTTTTCGTTAACTGTAGAAGTTTCTATGTCACCCCAATCGGCTAACCACCTTGATAATTACATCTGTCATTATGAAAAATTGTTCATACAAGTCGTTAAAGAGTTTTCACGATAAAGTGACCACTTTTGAAATTAACGTTTAAAAAATGTAACTTCTCTAATCTGCAATTATATATTTTAATGGGTGCACTGAATGACATGCGTCCAGTAAAGTTGGTAACGAATAATGGTAAGTATTTCCACATACTAAAGTCAAAGAAAATGTACTTGGTAATTATTTGTGACCACTTAGATTATTTTTTCTTTGGTTTTCTGTTTTTATAAATGCATCGAAGTGCAAAAATCAGCCGATTTGTAAAGTGTTTACTTTTCAAATAATTTTTCCTTTTCCACTTGTCCGACGCATGAATGAAGTGATAAGGCCCACGGAAATGTTCATTTCATAAGGAGGAATAAAACACAACGAGTATACGAGTAGATCTTAAGCACGACTTTCAAAAGTTCTCAGTTTACGGTTGAAAGGTTATGATAGACTTTATGGAAACAATTTTATTTACTCCTATCTAGGCCAATACAAAGACACACTCACGCACACTTTTTCTTATATCGGGCTCCTGTATCGCTCCGATTTCCGACTCTGTGATTCTAATCGCGTTCGTAAAGCCTTCTTGCGACATGCATAGACATCAAATTTACAGAGAGCTCGAGAACTTTATATCTTACTGTTTCATTTCTTTTACTATATCCACAAGCTCTCTTTACGCTTGCTTTCAACATTATCCATCATTATTTAAAAAACGCGCATGTATAAGCACATATTTTCTGGAATAATATAAGATGAAGGTATATCAACATATTCCATTATGACTGTTAGCAAATTGGAGTTTAAAATAAATAAAAATAAACTAACAAGTGGCAAGTAAATTTAAACTTTAATATTATTATTATTCGAATTTTGCTGATTTAACTGTTTCATACATTCTCTCGCACTACATGCGAATCCCACCAATATGTTATAAAATCAGTTGCCAAAAGAGGATTTTATTCTACCCTGCAATTACATCTTAGAGCAGTTTATTGAACATATGAGTACAAATTTTCTTTTCTAATGGAGTGGGTATTTTATGCACCAACTGCGTGTGATATAAAATTTTAAGAGCATTTTCAAAATATTCATGTCATCATAAAAATTTTTTTGTTTATCAATTGGTTTTCAAAACTGTTTTCGCATGAAATTTACTAAAGTGCACGCACATGCAGCGTTCAAATTGCTCCGAAATGTTAGAGATTGATGGGGAGAGCATCGTGTCCGCCACACGCGCTGTTTTGATGAACAAGTTTTTGTTTTTTGTCCGCGTGGCCTCGAAATCCAAATCGCAACTGCATTATATTATATAACTGGTCCTGACCAGCCCCGTCAGAGGATTTCGAAGTTTGATCGTAGGAAATCGCAAAGAGTCTAGGTTTCGCACATGCAATTTCTGGTCCAGTAAGAGCGTAGAGGGACCATAGTGTAGAGAGCGCATGTCAGATGCGAAGAAACCATTTAAACGATAATTTCGCTACTGTAATGGTAATGTACTCCCAATTTCATAAATTTAGTGTTAATAAAATAATATTTAATTAATGTAAATTATGTATATTTATTAATTTATAGTAAAAGTAATGTTCGTAATTACCAGATTGCCAGATACAAATAAACGTCCACACATCTACATCATAGACCACATGAACTGACCACGTGGTTTTCACATACATGCTGACAATTATTAAGTGATTTGGGCACATGCATAGTAGACGACAGTATAATTTGTCATTATGATTTATTCACAGTTTCTTCATTCTTTTTTAATCAAACTTTTGAAAAATCAACTTACGTTTGACATGTTTGGTTGTTTCCTAAACACACAATACATCACAATATTTTTTAATGTGAGTTAATACATAGAAAATATTCTTATTTTTGGTTATACTGAAGTTTTACTTATGTTCTACTTATAAATTATAATGTTTCAATTATAATTAACATGAGGAAAAACATAGAAAATAAGGATGTGGTAATATATACTAATAAATAGTTCGCATGCAAAATGTTATTATGTTGACTGCACTCAAATGCAATACGTTGTCCCTTTGGTGTACTTACGTAGGCCTAGTTAAACTTTGTTTACACGGGGTGGAGGGACAGCCTCAAAGTGGAACTTGAGCAGGGCTTCAGGAAAGGTGGAAGCAATTATGGATGTACTACAGCATGTAAGATAAAGCGCATCATTATCTGGAAACAACAAGCTCGACTTCATGACTTATGCAGAATTTATTGGTTTTCATGCCGTGATTTCAGTTTTAAATTAAATATTGAGTATGTTAGACTTTACAAAATGTGCATGTTACTAGCTGTTTAACATTTTTCTGCGCACTTTTAACCTACGTGTTATTAGTTAATTGTAAAGTATCAGGCATGCATTTATATTTAAAAAATATTAATTTGCCCTCTGTGATAAAAATATACATTTAACGTTATTTATTTATGTCTCAAAACTCCTATGATCAATTTCTTAAATGTTAAATTGCATTAACTTAAAATTATCAGTAAACGAAAGAATCCAATGTTGTGCATTCAAGCTTCCGAGGAGCGAAGTAGTTATGGTGACCCAGACCTTCGCCGCACGAGAGAGGAACTTCTCTCCGCCTGACCCTGGAGGAGCGAAGTGACGCAATTAAACTGCCGTTGCGGAAGGCGCGAAGCGTCGCATTTCCAAGGTCACGACATAGAAAGGCGCGCAGGAAGCTGGCGAGGGCAAACACGGCTGCGCGCTGGCGAAGACGCGCTTCCGCAGGCACGGACGTAAAGGCTGTTCACAATAAAGTGAGCACTTTTGAAAGCAACCTTAAAAAAAGTTTCTGTCCGTACCTGCATATATTTTAACGGGCGCGCTAAGTGGCATGCGCCCAGTAAAGTTTGGCAACGATGAACGAAAAGTAGTTCCGCATATTAACGTCGCATAAAAAGAGTAAGATACCCATTTGTGATAAATAAAGTTATTTCTTGCGCTTTCTGTTTTTTAATGCATCGAAGTGTAAAAATAAGCGGCTTGTTTGAATATTTACTTTGTAATAATTTCACAACGTCACTTGACCGACGCGCGCGTAACTGAAGTGACGAAGCCCGTGGCAATGATAATTTTACATAAGGCGGAAGAATACACAACGTGCATACAAGTAGATCTTAAGCAGGGCTTTCAAAAGTGCTCATTTTACAGTGAACAGCCTAAACCACACGGTACACAAAACAAACGCGAAATTCTCGAGTTGCCCTGTCGAGAAAACGTAGCAAGCCGCTGATTGGTGGCGTGGTGATCTGTATGTTACCTCATTGGCTGGTTATCAATGACATTTTTATTGCTTGTCTGTGATTGGTCACTACTTTGGTTTCGGATCTGCTACAGGCACACGAGCCTTCTACGGCGTGTCTAATAAATAACTTGTCGAAGTGAAAGCAACGCAAGTAAGTAATAAGTTCAGCCTGTCCCCAAATGAATCGGTGACATTTTCAGTTCATCAAAAATTATTCATGAAAATGGAAGCCTTATTTATGAACTTATTGAATCCTGCTGCAGAGTTTTCCATTTACTAATAGAAGCCATTTACTAACTTGAATTATTGCGTGCTGGCGTTCGATTTGTTGGTAGTATCTTCGACTACATTGAAAAAATGATGCTGGTTTGATGACATGTAGTGGGATTCTGTTGTGCTGCACTTATCCCAGCCCTAGCTATCTGGCGGTCCACTAGCTTCTGCTTCGTCGAGTAAAAAATTGTTTAAAACAAATGTATGCTGAAGAGTGTCTCTACCGAAGTAGGTATAATTTAACATATAAAATTTAGGAGTGATTTTACACAAAAAAAAAAAAAAACAAAAAAAGACGACCAGAACAAACAAAATTTACATTTTCCTACTCTTCTACACAATAGTCGTATTTCACGAGTTATTATAGTAAAAATGCACAGATACATTTGGAGCGTGTCGAAATCAAACACAACGAACGTGTGGCCTAATTCTGCAAGCAGTCCGGAAAAAAAAAAAAAAGGCTTGAATCATGTAAAATAAAAACAATGGTTTCTAACAGCGTTTTTTCTACGCAAGGATTTGACTTTGCAACATGAGCGCACGCTTCAGAAAGAAGTTTTCCAAATTGTCGGCTAAAATGTCCCGTCCCTGGCGAGTCGTACTCGGGCACTGAGCTCACCAGGCAAAGTCCTACAAATGTTACCAACGGGCCCGCGTGCCGTACACAGTTGAACATAGTTTTCCTTGCCGGGTAGTTTCCGAATTTCATCTACTGTGAGTAACTTATCCATTCTTAAATTAGTGTTCTGTTTTCCCAGTTTTTGGAAGTAACAAGGGAACACTTCTAATCACTGGATTAATCTTTGAACTAAATTTCTTTATCGCAGTAATAAGTCAGAAAAACCCGTTTTTCTGGCTGTGCATTCAAATGGCAACACTTAAATTTGGGAAATCCACCAAGCATGTTACATGGAAATCGGCCCTTTAACTGTAGGCTATATTAATTTTATACTTATTTTTTTGTTAGTTGAAATAAAACAATCGAAATGTTTTACATTGCAAGCAACATATATCTAGCCCTATACTGAAAATGTATAGCAAACCGAAACTACATTTAGCTTTTATATTTCATTGAAAGAAAATTTACAGTTGAAAATGGGTACTTTTACATTCAAATTGTAACAGATATTTTTCCATATTTAAAATATTCCTCGTCGTCAACATCGGAAGTGTAGAAAACTAAGAGTCGAATAAATATTAGGCTAATAACGATTGAAAAATAAAATAATAATTCGTTCGATATGAATGAATAAGTTAGGTAAAAATATTAATTATTTTCATGTAACCTGACGAAAATTCGCGTTGATGCATTGTGGCAAGACTTAGCGATTGTGACTTTTTCAGAGTATAAGTTCGTCACTAGTGTTAGAACATTTTTTGTATTTACTTACGCAATCCCAAATATGCAAATTAAAACAAGAATTGACTGATAACTTATGAGCCTATTATCCTCAACTTCGGTGCAAATAATATTTAAATAATTTCTCAAAAGCTGAGTTGATAGGAAAGAGTTGACTTCTCTTCAAAAGCAATAACTTTATGAATGCAACCAGAAACTTATGCAAAAATAGCGAGACGATTACAAATACACACATGCCTTACCGAGGACTTGCACCCAGAACACCTCCTACTATAATCTAGCGTACAATCCACTGCATTACGGAGGTCGGATTCTGAGCATCAAATTCCGATTTTATCAGTTTGATGTTTTGAATGATAGGGTTTATTAAACTAAAATATTTACAGGGCCTTTATTTTGAAAATAAGTGACTGAGTCACATAAAACATATAAATTTTCATGGCCCTACCGTAGCGCTACTTGCGTAAAGCATTTAATGTAAATTGGTTAGTTGGTCCCTGGGATATGACATTGAAGAAAATTTTTCTTATTTGCTGTTATTGTGCAAAATGGCCAGAAAAAGAGGCTCTATACACGATGATTCTAATGTATATGGTCTATATACAAATGTTGGTTGAATTTTGTTAAATTATTTAATATATGTCGAAATTACTTAAATTATTTATGAAGCTGCCATTTTGAATACCGTTGCCTGGCCCATTAAAACCATGAAAGTTTACATGGCCTTCTACAGCATATATTGTGTGCACAGTTTGGTACAAATTATTTTTAATGTTCCAGTGTGACATTTGGTGGGAATCGGTTAAATGGTCTTCGAGATGTGGCATAAAACCTTGACTATTTTCATGTAGTGATCTTCATAAGTGGAGAACAAAGAAGTAATGAAGTAGCAATTTTGATGATTGTATACTGCCAATTTACAAAGTAAAGATAAAAAAAGGTTGCATAGTTTCGTTGATATTGCCCACAAAACTAAAACTATTTTATAGCCGCCATTCTGAAATTAAGTGTCCTACATTAAAAAAATATATTATAATGGCCTACCACAGTACAACACATTCGCCAAACGTTGTAAGAATGCATTGATTGTTTCCCGAGATACGAGATAAATTAGTTATTTTTATTACTAGAGCTATCTTACAAAATGGCAGAGAAATTAGGCTGTGCATAGACAAATTGGATGGTTTTAATAGGCACTGCCGTCATACAAAGTTAAGTTGAAGTTTGTTTCGTCAGTCAAATATACTGTCCTAAAATATTTATATAGCCACCATTTTAAAAAATAAGTGCCTGGCCTACATAAAATATACCAGTTTACACCACCTGCTAGGTACTATTTGTTTGCCAAATTTAGAAGGAATCTGTCATTTTTTTCCCGAGATATGGCAGAGAAATTTTCTTTACTCACATAACGCTATCTTACAAAATGTCGGGAAAAAGATTATATGTGCATGCAGTTGATAGTTGCTATATCTACTGCCACCATACAAAGTTCAGTTGAAATTGATAACATTGTTTTCGACGATAGAGCATTCAAGTTAAACATGGCTACATAACCGCCATTTTGAAAATAAGTGTCTGAGATGCTTAACACATACTTGGCATTATCTGCCTCAGTATTACTTGTTTGCCAAATTTTATAGGAATTTGTCAATTCTTTCCCGAGATATGACATAAAAACTGTATTTTATTCGCATGGCACTAGCTAACAAAATGGGGCGAAAACGTGGTTATTTGTTGGTATATATGATGCTTGTAATACATACTTTCAGTATACACAATTAGGTAGCAATTTGTCAAATGGTATGGCAGATATAATAAATAAACTTAGAACATTTGTATGACCGTCATTTTGAAAATAAGTAACTAATCAAGTTCTTTACTTACGTTTATATGGTCGACCATTTTATTATTTACATGCCAAATTGGGTGAGATTTGATTGAATAGTTTTCGATATATAATGTAAAATATTTATTTTTTAAATTGGTGCTATTTTCCAAAGTGCCGGACCAACAACGATATATATCTCAAAACTTACACAGTGGTCTGACAGCATACGAGATTTGGTTTAAATCGGTTGAATGTTACCCGAGATATGACATATCACCCAAAAGATTTTTATGGCCACCATTTTGAAGGCAAGTACCAACGTAGTCGAAAACTATAAAACTCAGTTATCCTTCCTAAGTAATATTTGTGTACCAGGTTTTGTGAAATTATATTCAAGCGTTCAAAAATTCAACTGGGGGGAATACACACAAAGTCACACGTATAAATATACGTACATACACACACAGACACACAAAAATGAATTTGTTACAACAATATACAGCAATCTTCGTGTGAAACTGTGACTGAGTGTGGTCCGTCTCTATATTGAAGATTGTGAAATTTTATATATAGTTTTTAAGGGTTGTTTTGTGTTTTTACAGCTTGTTGTTGTGTGTGCGCTCGACCCCTTGTGTCGCGCCTGTACAACAATACTTGAGTATGCGGCGGTCTGCTTCGCTGAGTATAAAGGGGCTCGTGTTTTCCGGCTTGTATTGATTGGGTGGTTTTAATGCGTAAATTGAATAACGTTTTGAAACGAGTGCGCTGGTGGTGATGGCAGGTGATCTCTGGAGAGGGGGCGAGCGTGGTGAGAAATGTGTCGAGTATTATACCGGTGTACGTGGGTGGTTCAAGGCGATCGTCGTCGGCGAGGGCCGGAGTTCAGCGAAGGAGTTCGCCGCCGGTGAAGGCTGGAGTACTGCAGAGAGATTGGTTGACAGCAGGAGCCGGACCATGAGATGGGATCCTTGTCAGATTCGGGGAAGGTCAGCAAAGAGTGACAGAAAAGTTAAGTATAAAGCTAGGACTTAGAAAAAATTCTTAGCCGTGTGTGGACTCAGAATACAGTATTTTGGGATAATATTTGAACTTAGAAAAAATTTTTGGCAGTGTGTGGACTTTTTCGGATTTGTTTTTGGGCCTAGAAAAATCTTGCCAGTGAGTGGACTTAGAGAAATACTGGCAACGCTCGGACTTTGATTAATTTTGCCAGTGTGAGGACTTAGAATGGTTTTGGCTGCGTCTGTACTTAGAGTACTATCTGCCCGCGTGGGGACTTGAAATTTGGCAAGTTTTTGGGCTTCTACAATTGGTAGGGCAGGGTTAGGAGTTGTCTCCGAGAGAGGTGTAGCGGGACTTAGAAAAATCACTGCCTTTGGCGCGAAGAGGAAACTTTGCTATTCTGAATAATGGTGAGCCAGGATTTCTGGAAGGAGTGCTTTGGCAGTGTTTTGGACTTCGACTTTGGTTGGGGAGTGTTGGAAGTAGTCTCCGAGAGAGGTTGTATTGGGACTTAGAAAAATCACTGTCTATTAGTGCGAAGGGGGAACTTTGCCATTTCAAGAAGTCGGGGACTTCTGTAAATCGTGATTAATCGGCGAATGGTGTACGTAAGTGCGGGTGCAGGCAAGGTGAATAAAGAAAGGTTTTGGGTGGATGCATGACATGATAAGTTACGTAAATCCCGTTTTTGAATTTGATTACGAACAGCAGACTGGTGGGTGTTGAGTGTGTGTAGAGTGTGGCGTATACGCGAGAGCAATACCTACACCTCTGGTGTTCTGGTGGGGGCCATATCGTCAGGCTTTAGCCTATGTGAATGCGTGGTCTTGCTTGTGTGGTGCGTGTCATGCCAGAGCAATACCTACACCTCTGGTGTACTGATGGGGGCAATACCTTCGGTTTCTTTGCATGTGAATGTGAGAGTTGTGCAGTTCTAGCAATACCTACACTTTCTGGTGTACTGGTGGGGGCAATGCCTTCAGGCTCAAACTTGTATATGTGGATAATGGCGACATGGGTTTTTTGTAGAGTATGTTTTGGTTGGTAATGATTTTGGAGGTAATACGAGTGAGTTTTTGGGACTTTCTCTCCTGAGACCATTTCGGTTCGGCAAAATTTCTATAATGTGTGTTGACGAATGTAGAAAACATGATGAATGTAAAAATTGATTTCTGTAAAACCTTTTTGTGGAAAATGTTAAAGAAATTGTAATGCAATTTTTATGGATTTTAATGTAAAGGTAGAATTTACAGTTCAGAAAATTCTAAATGTTGTTGTTTTCTAAGAGTTATGTTTGATGGTATAATGGTGTTATTACTCAACCATAGGGGTTTTAAGAAGTATGGTTATATTAATATATGGATTATGGCTTGATCAAATTGATCAGAGAAAAAAAAAACTGTAAACTGTAAGGAATAATTTTTTAGTCAAAATTAAAGAGTATATCAGTAAAGTAAGTTGTGAGTGTGTGAAAATGACACCCATTCACTTTGGACAGTATAGTATAGAATTTACAATACCTACTCTGCTTGTTGGTGATGATGATGTTTATGGGTATTTTGAAGTAATGTACTTCCTTTCCTTCCTCTTCCTGTTAGTGTTAGAACTAGGCGGAGGTTTGGAAGGGAATTTGTGGCGGTGAGAAATAAGCATCACTAAACATAGAAACATGAAAATGTAGTATTTTTGCTATAACGAAAAATTTAAAATAATGTTTGCATTAAACGAAATTTCGCGATTCCTAACTTTACTGAAGTGATATTAGCTCCCTCAGAGAAACAGACTGCGAAAACATTAAGTTGATAGTTTACTTAAAAAGTGTGATTTCGAAGTTTGTGAGACAGTTCATAGTCTAAGTTGACGTGTATGTGTGTGTGCGCGCGCGCGTGTGTGCGTGAGCGAGTGCGTGTGCGTGTGAAGTGGAAGCGTGGCGTTATGTCACGGAAAATAAGTGTGGGAAGTGCAGAGACATTCAAGACATCACGGAGGAATGCTGAGATTTCCGGCCATGGGTATTCATACACCTGCACAGGAACTCTATCGTCTGGAAAACCTAAGTCTTCCATGCAACATCCGACCAGCTTCCGTGCTACACTTCCTTTAAAAAAACCGACATTATCATTATTATGTCAGAACTAAAGCACAAAGAAATTATTCAAACCTGGGGAAAAGTGTTGTTGCCCTATTGCCAAAGTTAACTTGTTTCAAAATATCTAATACAGCATCTCCTTCCACGGCCTGCCATGTTTTGTCTTTCGTATCTGCCGTGGTGGCGAAGTAATAGAACAAAAAGTAAATTTTGAGAAATATATGGAGTATTATTTTTTTAAGTGGTGAAATGACAAATTTCTTCTCAGTAACAAATTCTGACTGAATTTTTCTTGTAAATCTAAATTGTTTTTCAAATTATTGCAACCCTCGCAACATAGTATGTTAATTACAAATGAATTTGAAAATATTACACCTCTATTTTGTAGTGTAGAATTGAGAATAATTAGAAGGTTTAGTATACAGGTCGAAGATAAGCGAACACCACTAAAGCGGTGTCGTAGAAACTCCTAATGCGCATGAGGTACTGATATAGGGCAATATGCAATGATTAACAGTGCTGTACTGTGTACAGAGTAGGAACCGCGTACTAGGCATAACACATTTGGGCCCAGTACAACTTTAGTTGACTCGGTGAAATAATATTCTGTTGTTTCAATCATCGGCATGTGTGTAGTAAGCATTGTGGACATACCACGACGGCATAGAAGACCACACTTTGCGCAATTAACGGACTTTGAAAGAGATCGTATTGTGGGCCTGAAGGAGGTTGGATGGTCCTTCCGAAGAATCGCCCAACGCGTAGGAAGTGAAGTGTCTGCTGTGCATCATTGGGGGTGTCAGTGGTCCAAAGATGGTGCACATGCTCGTTAACCTGGTTCAGGACGGCAGCGACACACGGAGTCCCGCCTGGACCGCCGCATCAGACTAGCAGCCATTGATGATCGCATGGAGACCGCCGCTAATGTTGCACCCAGGGTGTCAGCTGGGACTATCATCAACCGTTCGCTGGACGCTGGCCAACTATCAAAGGTGCCTCTCGCCAGGCTTCCTCTCACGCCTCATCACCATGCAGCCCGCCTCGGATGGTGTCGCGAACGACGCAATTGGAGGTATTAATGGCGCGGAGTTTTTTTTTTGTGGGCCTTTGTGGTGCCATCACTGGCACCAAGATTCTGTCTTGGTGCCAGTGATGGACATTCTCGAGTGCGGTGTAGACCAGGAGAGTGGCAACAACCAGAGTGCATAAAGCAGTGACCTACAGGACCAACTCCTGGTATCATGGTCTGTGGGGCAATAGTCTTCAATGACTGTACGCCTCTGGCGTTTGTTGAGAGAACACTGGAGAGTGAACACTACATCCATAACATCAACCAGCCCATTTTGTTGCCGTTCCTACAACGTCAAGGAGATGTCCTCTTCCAACGGGACAATGCCCGTGCACACACGTCTCGTGTTACCCAACGTGCTCTAGAAGGAGTTTGTCAACTCCCCTAGCCAGCACGATCACCCGACCTATATCTCATTTAACATGCGTAGGACATGATGGGATGGTGTTTGGTGCGGTCTGCAACACTGGCAACAAACCTCCACCAATTGCAACAACAGGTGGAATTAGCATGGAACACCATTCCCCAAGATGACATCCAACACATTTATGATCGTCTCTACGCACGACTGCAGGACTGCATCATCGCTAAAGGCGGATACACAAGATTCTGACATTGTTGTTCTAGAGACTCGGTAGTTTCTGTCTATATGTGTCTCTGTCATCATTATTATATACAGTGTACAACTTGTGTAATTATCCAATAAAACCTCCATCCATGTGGGACCATTGCGTCCAGGTGTTCATTTTCCATTTTCTACCAGTGTACGTTGCATATCATTCGGTACAATTACTCAAATAAAATGAAATGCAATATATAAGTATATAATTTCTCGTTAAACAAACTTATCAGGCCAGATATTCATAGCATACTCTCATACAGTAAAAACCGGAAATAATGTTTGACATGAACATAAAAGAACATTGTTTTGAGGCAAGTGCAATGCCTTGGGTATAATTTTTAGTTAGATATCCCGCTACTAAAAATCTACATTTTAACTCTTGAAGCTCCAATATTGTTACCCGTAAGGTTATATAATTGCGAAGAGATTACATATTTCGCTCACTCCTTCATCGCTGGAACGAAATTGACACCTAACAATAAAATTAATATGACTCCTATCACTTCCTATGTACAATTAGTTGTAAATGTTTATTATTACATAGCTAAGAAATAAATAATATTTTGGTGAAATACGCTAAAATTCTTATCGTAGTATATTTTATATCTCTGAAACTGTCTATATAATCTCGTTTTGCTAAAAATTCTCAGTATTAGCAAATAGCAATGTTTTCGCTTTACCAAACGTGCGAAAACTATACTCTCCAGTTCCTTGCCATTGTATACTTTATTTTTGGGGGATTCCTGGTTTTCGAAGTATGTGTTCAATGGAATTTAAATTTTCTAAATAAAAGTCTTGGAAAAAAAGTAAAACAATGGAAATTCAGTAAATTGCTGACATTACCATTATGCACTGATTTAATTTTTCGTAACGAACAAAATACCACAAAATACTGTTTTTGGATGGCGGCATATCACAAGAATCCATTTCAAGGTGTGTGTTGCCTGTTTACGTGGTTATTACTGGTTTGACTACATGCTGTGTGTGAAAATTACATAAATGCAATGTTTGTGTTGAAAGAGAAAGCAAATTTTTTTAATGTGCAATTAGTTTGTGATATGTCGGGCGTGGGAGTGATGCATAACAAAATACGTATTGTGCCGCATACTTCCTCTATGTTCGTGGAGTCTTGCTGGACTGAAATGATGCCCCGCGAGTCGGCTTACCTTTGATTGACACTGAGCGTGGGAAAAAAAATGCTAAACACTTTAACTTGCTCTGTAATTGTTTCTGAATTGTACTTCTAATATCAGCTAAGTTACGAAAAATGATATTTCTGGCACATCAAAAGTAACACTTAATGAATGTAGAAAATACGTTGAAACACATTACACTTAAAAGTAACTAACACTGGTGACAGAAAGAATTTCACGCTATTTGTATGAACAGAAGACCCTCGCAGAAGAAAAATCTCTTGAAAATAAAATTAAAATTACTCCAAACATCTACACAAGCATACGACGTGCATTTGGTATGCAAATAATTGTAGATTTATTAAGCACTAAATACGTGAAAATTCTGAATTCATTACCATTAAAAAAATTAATCTGTGCAGTAAATCTAGAAATATTTTATTAGAATTTGATGAAAGATTGCTGTCCTTAGAAATAGCAAATCGTTTGTAAGAGATCTGAACTGCTTAGTCACCTATCAAAATAGTAACAGACACGATAGATAGTTTACGTGAGGAGTAGAAATAAAACTGGCTCATTTGTAGTTCAGCAAATAAAGTGTTCATAATCAGTCACGGCTTTATAACATGACCTCTCATCTGCTGGCTTCTGGCTACTGTCCGAACAAATTACTCCCTTATTAAAATTAAAAAAAAAAAAAAAAAAAAAAAAATTGTTTTACAAGTCCAAATGTCACTCTCTTAAATTTCAAATAATTTCGTGATCAAAACAGCACAAAAGTATTTGCAGCACACATTCGTAAAGTAATTTAAATTTGCTTTACCATACCCGATGTAGGTCACGCCTATACAGCTTCGGTAGATGTGGCAGCAGACGTAATTGTAGTACTTCAAAACTATGTGCAATGCAATGCGTTTGGGCCTCTTCAGATCATACCCCGCACACTTAAATTCTACTAGGCGCTTCTCTAAAGCCTCTGTCACACTGTCAATTTTTTCCGTCAAACTTCTTCCAATAAGTTTCGTCAAATAAAATTGGACAGTTATGACGTCATCGAAACGTCATAAACGCTGCTGTATTTGTCTGGAAAAGTTGGGTGGATTCATTTTTCATCAAACATTTGAAGAATGGACCGGTTCTGAAATTAATTTGATTTTTGACGGTCTCAGCCAATCAGAATCACACACGACAAAAATGGACGTCAAGAAACTTTAAAATAACGAGCAATTGCTGTAAACGAAGTATGTTATGGAAATAATTCATTTGTGTAGAAGCTGTCTGGCATGACTGCTATTTTTAATGAATATTGCACATAGTATAACGAACACAGAGACATTAAATTTCATTGTGCAGGAAACATATCTGATAAATTTAGTAAAGAAGTGCAAATAAATTACAACATTCCTTACATTTCATCCTGTAATGGTCTCCATAGAAAAACAAAAGCAGCATCTCACTAAGAAAATAAATTTTAAATATTAATTCAAATTAGACAATCTCATTAAAAAAAGTTGGCAGTGTGACACGTTTAAAAAACATTCGAGAATATTTTATAAAATTTGTTGGAAGAAAAAATTTGATGGCCGTATTTTGTCTTCAAATTTTATTGTCAAATATAGTTGAAGGCGAAAATTCGACAGTGTAATAGGGACTTAAGACGTTCCTTCTATTATGATGGGCAGTAATTTCAAAATTGAAGGAATTCTTCAAGACAAAATTTATAATCTACCACTTGTCATGGCGTCTGAGGAGAGAGTAATTAGTAACGGGGCTCCCATGGGCACGCTAATTAAAAACGGGAAATTCCAAAAAAAACGTCACTTCCTGATAGGTCACAGTGTTATAAATTCTGTAATGTATTGCATTCTCCGTGGCCAAAGCTGTTTGATTAAGCCAGGTAGAGAAAAACTATGACAAAGAGAAAAACTATGACAAAATAATTAGCACTTCCAAAGACAATTGAGCTCAGTTCACAAAACAAAATAAACGAAAGAAGTGAAGCTGTTAAAATACGTGAAATGTAAATAAACCAGAGTTTATAATTAAAATTTAAGTGTGATGTCCTGAATTACAAATCTAGCTATGTCTGAGGGTAGGGTCTTTAAAATTTCGTTTCAAAATAAACAAACATTTTGATTCAAATAAATGAAAATATAAACAAAAATCGTTACAAAGGATAATTTAAAATTTTTGCAGGGTAATCCGCGCTTATTTGAAAGCATGCAAGGGGTTGCGGATAAAATTAAGTGCGTTCCACGGAAGGAAAAAGACGAAAACAAATCATTCCAAATGGCTGTTAGAATTCATGGAGGGGCGCGGAGGAATGAAGTCGCCCGACTCAATAAGGCATACTCGTCATTCCTCTGTGTAACGGGGTCCCGCCTATACCGGCAGGCCACGTGAAAGCTAGCATGGCGCACACAAGGTCGAGAACCTTTCCGTTGAACGCGTTCTGCATAGCAGAAGAGATTACTGTTCTCAGGCTGTGGATGGGTTTCGCAGTGCACACATTTCAGAAACATAAAAAGAACAGAACCATAACTACCTAATATATTTCCAGTGGGCCTTTCTATCGACCGTATATCTTAATTAATAAACCAATCAAAAACAGGAATCGTTCATACAATGTACAAGTTTCGAACAACTAAATTCTTAAGTTTTTATTTAATAACGTACAGAAACTGTATAATCAGCTCATGGGTAAAAAATAATAGTTTATATATATATAATTTTAATATGTACAGTACATCATCATAATAAAAAACTTTAAGTGTCAACTGTTGCCGAATTTAATATTCTTGAAAGCCCCTGTTTGATCTGTTTTAAAAGGATATATTTTCTTCAAGTAATAACATTTTTAATATCATAAAGTTTTCGATAGTATTATTCCATAATTTTTTAAGAGAAGTATTTTCTCGCATCAGTTTAGCCTATTTCGTATTTTTTATTTTTTGTTTTTCGTATAAAGTTAGCAATTAACTTAAATCGAAAACAGTTCACTGTACCATCTATTGCTGTATATGATAGTTACCACTTTTCAAAAATATAATCAATAAATCTTAGCCCTTCAAAATATATTTAATAAAATTAACGTTTATGCATTATAATGATAAGTAATGTTTGGATAAATCTATATAAATAAAACGTGTGGAGGAAAAAAGTTATGTATTAAATGACGTTAGATTTAAACATTCTTTAAGACACAAGGAAAAATTATTTTTATCAAGAAACATAGCTGTTGATCATGATACAAAATTACTAATGAGCAAGTACAAGTGGTTTCTGAAATTAATAGAATAGACAAAAAAATTCGGAAGATACAGCAATTCGAAATAACATCAATATTAATATTAGTTATTTTCATTTACGCTAGCAGTTCGTACTTCCAATATGCTTGGATTGTTCTCACTTAAAAATTCATTATTTTAAAAATATAAATATTAAAACATATTTTGTTTACAATACACTGACCCTATATTGTATAAAAGGAATTCCTTGGCGCGCGTCTATCTGTCAGTATGACTGCGCTAACCTCGAGAACAACTGAACGGATTTGGATGCGGTTTTTGCAGTTATGATCTTAATTTATAGAGGAAGGTTTGTGTGTATTAAACTTGACGTAGCACTTATAGGAGCTGAGCATTAACGTTATAAGTGAATCAAGTCGAGAAAAATGAGCTATTTTGCTATTTTCCAAGTATGCTCTACCTAAACTGCAGGGCCGATTGTTATAATTATTTCATTGTCAGCAAGCTACATTCTTCCATATAGCAATATACATGTATCAAGTGGGACCACAGAGGCCCAGTGTGTAGAATAATCTCAAGTGGGGCCAAAGTGGCTCAGTGGATAGAAATATATCAAGTAGGGCCACAGAGGCCTAGTTGCTAGAGCGATCCCAAGTGGGCCGCAGTGGCCCAATGGCTAGAGGAATCCCAAGGGTGGCCGTAGTGGCTCAGTGGCTAGAGCATTCTCAAGTGGGGCCGCAATAGTTGAATGGATAAAAATAAATCAAGTGGGGCCGCAATAGTTGAGTGGATAAAAATAAATCAAGTGAAGTCGCAGTGACCCAGTGGCTAGAGCGATTCCAAGTGAGCGGCTAGAGCGATTCCAGTTGTCAAAATAAATCAATGCCCAACGAAGCGGGCGAGTGTACAGCTAGTAGAAATATAAAATGTAATAGAAGAGAACATGACGGAATGCCGTTTAGCACGTAACGCTTACAAGTAATAAATTACTCTGCAATTAATGAATGTAAAAATAAGGAAAAAAAATTTCACTTCAGTTTGGCATCATGTACGTTGGGAGTAGGGGCACATGCATGAGTGAAGATACTTGGGCGGCTCTTAACATCGAGGTCTTGAGAGCCGAAGGGATACATGAATAAATTCTCTAATCTTATAGTCTAAATAAGAAAGAAGAACGGTAAACAACATTTTCATTCGCTGCGTTTATGCGGCTCTTACATTTTCCGTTCTACTAGCTCCTGTGTGCCCAAATACTGTCGCACCCTACCCAACCTTACTCGCAGCTGTAAGGAAATGCCTTACCAGAGCTTACCCAGTATTTATTTAAAATTTCCTTTGCTTGATTTGCATACTAAAATATCTTTTAATTTACATAAGTTGTTAATTAACATTTCTCAATTGTAATATTTGAAATTGTGATATATGATTCCTATTAACTTATTTCAATGGAAAGTGAAACGGACAGTTTTCATAAACAGTACTCAAGTAAGTGCAGAAGTGGGATAAAGAAAACATCTATGACATTCATGCAAGGAAGACATCTTTGTCTCAGGAATGGTGATTGTTTGGAACTTACGAACAATGCATTACAGAGTCCTGTTAAAAAGGAATGTTTCGGCATTAAGGAAAGATAACGATTGAGAAGGGAAGTCTTTCGAATGAAGCCTGAGAAGGATAACGTCTTAGACGCAGAACCGATGTGAGGGACAACTTACATCGCCCCAGGATCTGCAGGAGGCCTGATCGAGTGTCGCAGAGGCGCGGTACGACATTCAACGTCTGGAGCACGCAGGGTTGGGAAATGGTATCCTATGTAAGTGAGGATATCACCGCTGCCAGTTCATCGTAGTCCAGCTGCCATCTCCTCTCCACCATTACGATCGTCTCCAAGTAAGGTCTGCGTTAATGTCAGTTAATCCTGCTGTCATTACTTTGTCAAGACTTGCCTACCAACAGATTTTATTTGATTCAATTTATTTAATTCAACATCAGAAAACGATTAATCTGAAAACTTTTCAATACTTTTACATTAATTTGGAACAATACCATGAGCTTTTATCAACTTTCAAAAGACTTTATTAATTGCATATTTAGAAGATATGTTTCCTAATTAATTAACAACATATCCCAGTGGTACGAGTGTAAGGCGTTTTCCCTGCACTACTGACTGTAAGTTAACCCGGAGCATTTTAGCGATTTTGAAACACAAGAGACTAATTTAATTAACATGCTAAACAACTTTATGTAAAGCTTCACTATTGTTTGAACGTTAATAGTATTTGTGATATTACATTACATTGGTTCAATTCTAAAATTCCATTAATAATATAACAATATCTGACAGGCAGTCACTTGCAATGTTCTAGCATAGTCAAATTATTTACTTATCAAAAAATGATAATTGTAGTGTTTGAGTTATGTTTGATTTTTACAGAAGTATGAGTAAAACACACTAGAATAATCTTATTTGTTGAATGTTGCCTCTAAGGTGTTCTTGCCGTCTTAATCAGAGTCTTATTTAATTCTGAGTTTGATAGGAAATATTCAAAGTGTGTTGTTATGTATAATTGGTCTTCTGTTGCCTAAGCACATAATCACACCGACACAATATTGACTGAAAACGCCCACCGTTGGAAGGAGTTCATTCATATTTTGTTCTTGTGTTTTTCATTATCACACACATTATTTTCACATATTCCACAATTAAGATTACCCTTTTTTCACAACAGAAACATTTTTTTTTTTTTTTTTTTTTTTGCAAATAATTCTCTAGTCGGAAATATTTGCGAAAATGTTTCTTCTAGCACTGTAAATAATATATCGTATATTTATAACACACTATTTTCTGAAAAATACAAAACAGTTTATGTATCTCTAAATTTGTAAAATAAATATCGTTAAAGTTATACTTAAGCTTTACACATTTCAGAGTAATATGTTCTCGAGTTCTGCACCGCACTCCTATGGTAGTAGAGAGGCGGGTACCCAGTTGCTCAAGGCCAACAGGATTTATCTTTGATACTAAATTTCAAAGAAATATCTCTAAAAAATACAGACATTTTGTATAGGATTCGTCACAGTTGTAGTGAGAGAATATAATACAATATGAATGTCATGTTTTTGACCCTAAATAATTCGCACCAGATAGGATCGTTTGAAATCAGAACCTAAGTTCTTTGTTTTATGCGCCGCAGCGGAAGAAATGTTAAACTGGGTGAGTAATAACAAATAAATAAAAGTAACATTGCAAAGGACCGACAGGGAAATTTTATTTCTGTCCGACCCACAAAATGGCAGGCAGATAAAATGTTTCATGTTATCGTCGTTAACCATGCAAAAGTTATTTCTACACTATTGCTAGTTTCTGGCCGTGTCCTCTTCAGGACCTTATTTCGCTTGACCTGCAGTATTACGTAGATAATGAGCAAATTCATGATGATATATTAAGATATCAACGTACAACACAGCCGGAAAAAATTATAATAATCACTTGGCTCGATAAAGCAGGTCCAATTTCACAGTGTCTTCTTTGTTTACGGTTTCCTCATGATATATGAACGAATAAAATAAAGATAATAAGTACAATGTTGTGATTACAAATAAACTCGAAGGAGAAGGGCAAAGTGGAAAAAATCGATAGTCGTCAGAGTACATGTTCAAGAAATATTGCCAGTAAGCACTTTTCTGGCAAATTATTTAGTATAGGCTGTTCACGGTAAAGTGAGCACTTTTGAGGCCCTGGTTACTTTTTTCTTTCAGCGATTTTCTATCCTTTAACCAATTTAAAAAATGAACATTTTCATGTAAGTAATAAACACAATGTGTATATGCCACCGCACTCGGAAGTCACCGTCTAAGACTAAAATAATATATATTTATTGACTTCTATTCCAAATGAGAGTGGTTTCAAAAGTGCTCACTTTAGCGTGAGTGGCCTATAGAATATAAATCGTTATTCGTTGTTATAGATACTGTCGACGTTCACAAATTTGGCTGTTAAATTTTTATCACAAAGGTTTGCTACTCTGTTAATCTGACATCTGAGATTTAATGTCACGGTTTGAATGTTTTATAAAAAAAAAAATTGATGTGATACCTATGTGCGCAATTATTTATTTGCGTTTACCTCAACGAAATAAGAATTAAAATTATTGCTTTTCTTAAAAATATATACTCTGTAATGAAATTTATTGAAAATTAATGTAATGTGATGCAGTCAAAGACCGTTAAATTCGATTGCGTATTTTACAAGAAAGTAATTTAGTCTCAAAAAGTAATTCTCTATTTGAGCGGTTGCACTCGCGTGGTTTCCTTTTGGCTTCAGAAATGGTTTTGCTCGAGACCGCTTCTGAAAATAAATAATTGATGTTTCTTTAATAACTTCCTCGGTCTTTACAAGACGTTTCTGCTTCCTGGGGCTTTGGAAACCCATTAGGAGGAATGAAGTACAGACATATTTTAGTGAGAGGCAATTGAATTAGCTCATACTGTTTAAAAGTCGGAACACACCAGTGTGTTTTTAGACTTTACAACAAATCCCTACACTTTAATTAACTTAAGCATAGACTCAATTGACGTCAATTCATATTATTTAATTGCGTGCCTGGTTGTCTGCTCAAATACCTTGCAACAAACTTATGTCAATTTCTCGATGTGCAATTCTAACGGTAGGAAAATAATATATACCGAAATAAGAGCCTTTCTATTAATGTGAGAATAAAATGTTTCACAAACATTTAAAATAAAATATTTACAAATAATTTTGTTCCATGTTTTGTAGGTTGTCTGTATATTCGCAAAAACTTGTATTCAAATATGTAATATTCCATGCTACTTCAAAATGCCGACTTTTTATACTTGACTAATATCTGAAGTACTTTTTATTAAAAAAAAAAAAAAAAAAAAAAAAAAAAAAACAATGTATGGACATTATTTTTCAACCACTTTCATCAACTTCTACTAGTTCTTCGTAACTGTCGGAAAAAATTACACAGTCATTCTAAAGAAAGCATCATTAATACTGAAATTGTAATAAAATTATAATAAAACGAAAGGTTATTTCTACTTAAAAACTTGATTTTCTTTGATAACTATAGCTGTTTGTCTCCTATAACAAAACGTAAAAACAAAAGAGATGGGACGATTCCAATATTTTCGATACCGATACACGATTCTCTATTATCTATTTTCGACAGTAGCAACAGCTTTTTAACAATGAGCTTTTGCTGTCTTCAGAAAAATGTTAGCACGAACTCAAGGGCCAAAATATAATTAAATACAATACTTACGCTAGGTATAATAAAACTGAGGCATCGTTAAGCAAACATAATTCACAGATATTATTTGGTCAGAAAAACCAGCATTCTCACCCTTTTCCCACCCTTTCAGAATCTAAAGCATTTTAAATACACAGCTCAGCACATACAAACAAATTTTTTTAACTATCGGTACGGAAAATACTATGACAATTAAAACAATTGCATCCTAGTTTCGGAGCGGGATCACTGGAATCGAAATATTGTAAACTTCAGTGGATTCCCGGAAATTCGTTTGTAAGAGGACCAAGAAAGGTAAAAGCAACGTCCCGGAAAAAAATGGACGTGGAACTGGATTTCAATCTGTGTCCGAATTCGCCTGAAAGTGCTGTCCGAACTGCAAGTGAAGTATACCAGTATACAAGTAAACGAAGTTGCATACTTTTTGCGTACTTGCTGAATATGTGCCGTCATTTTGATAAGTAATTCGTAGGTTACAATTGATTTCCAACATAATTATTTTATGTAAAGTTTTATGGGACAACATTGCTACTTCGTAGCCATAGAATTTTGAACTGAGTGAACAATTTTCGCAAGGTTCACCTTACAAAAAGGTCTAAACAATAAATTCGTATTACGCCTAGACCCTTTATGTTCCTAACCTACAGAAGCTAAGACAAATAATAAATCCAAATTGCACTGACATGCAATATTGTAAGACAGTATAAGTTAATGTAAATCAAAATATCATTTTATACTTGATTTAACCTCTAAAACTTTCGGCAATATTATCAAATTCTTATGCGGAGTACAGATACATTAGAAGTGGTTAGCTAGCTAATAAATGTTACCGAAGCCAACAAGACTGCCTGTCCGAATTCATCAAGTTTGGTGCTATGGTTAAGTGAAGTATGCAAGGATGCGAGTACGCAAGTATATAACTGAATTCGAACACGGCCTCAGACCTGGGAAATAACGTACATAACCTCGAAATTCATGTTTACACCAAAAGCCACCACATGTCATTAAAAACCATTTTTAAAGGAAATGTATGTTAAAATATTCACTTTATAAATTAAAAAAACTTCATTTCTTGAAATTGAACGAAGTTCAATTTTTATTTTAATATTATCTTTCAGTGTTTCTTCTTTGCCGAGCCATGCTCAATCCCTTCTTGTTTAAAATTGCCACGACTGATTTATTAGCGACATTATTTTTGTCAATCATTACGTGCCGAGCAGTTTTCAAACCTTAACGATTCTAACAAAACCAGCAACCGATAATTTCCGGCAATAATCTCGCCCGTCAAAATACCGCCACGGTTATATCCTTAAATTCCGTTCACAATAACAAGGCGTGTTTCGTTCTCATTGTCTCCTACCTACAAGCACAATAAACGTGTAAGTATAATAAGAACACGTGACGCCTTCTCACTGTCCCCAACCTACGAGTGCGGTAAAGACATAATAGAAGAATAGGCGTGGTCAGAAGAACACGGAAAACTGTTGTGGGGTGTAAAGACGCTATTGACAGCTATTGATATTATCCGCGTTGTTTTACATTCACAGTGTTCAAAAACGATCGCGTGGATAAAATTAGGTGCGAATTTCTGTTAGCGGGCCGATGAAGTTAATTCGATTGCTTATCGCATTAATTTACGGTCGGTCAAAATCCGAACTGTGCAACTTAGAATGTTCAAAATGTACAAAAATAAATTCTATTACGAAATGTTATTCGGTCGTTTTGGGTTTACCGTATTGCGCGTGTTCGTAAACTAAATTTTTTTTTGGCACTTAAAATAGCGCCATTACGCAAAGAATCTACTTTATTTTTTTTTATTTTCGATTCTCGATTCGAATTGTAGAATCGATGGGTATCGGGGTATCGAATAATATTACTTCCCATTCCTAATACAAAATTTAATGCATAAATGTATTTCATTGCACTTTTATAAATATATTGATAACAAATCATTTTTTAATATGATCCTACTCATTTCACAGGGATCGTTAAAAAAAAAGGCAAGAAAAATTTACCTCTGAAATGCTTGGTCATGTAGGCCTATCATTGTTATGACGTTGATATGTGTTCCTCCTTTTAAGAAGGTTGCAGTGTTATTTGGTTTTAAATTGTGAATAGTAATGAAATATGTGATTGTCGGGATGCTTACTAGAATAAATTACAATAATTATTAAAGATATTGTATTTGCTACCATATCACTGATAATTTCGATGCCTTGCAGGTATAGGAGTACCAGGTCCTAACATAGTCTTCTTGGATACTGTCTTGAATACAAAATTAAGTGATTCCATACTATACGATGTAAATTAATTTATGGCTTAAATCACTAACAGAGCTCACATTTCCCAGTAAACAATGTAATTTATTATTTTGTGTTATCATCTAGTTAAACGTAATAGTTCCTGACTTCAGCCGACAATGACATAAACCACAGATTTCATAGGCCAGGTAGTAACAACAAGTGATTGTTGGTATCATTTGAAGAAACAAAAATCAGAATAAATTTCTTGTTATTCTTATACACTTAGCTCTATTACACAGACTGCTGTAAAATCATGCATATCTAATATACTATTATTACGAGGCTTCTAAACAATTGCTTAGGTTTTTTGGTATGTCAGTATTTCAATATTTCTCACGCAAATAAAGGCCAGCGAAGGGATGTGGCGTAGCCTTTTTTTAAATGAATTCATAATATTGACGCAGGATTAACTAATTATTTAATTTAATTTAAGTTTTCAGACGTTTTTTGCGAGATATATTGCAATTATTTGTGACATTTACTGCCGATGTCCTGTTGTTCATCACTGACTTGATGTTGCTAGCTAATGTTCAAATAACTGAAAGACGTGTTGAAATAAGCTATTTTTATCACACACTTCAACCCACTTCCATGAACGCAGGGCCCTAACTATTATATTTTATAGTGAGCATTATCATAAATACCACCAACTTACTTAGTAAGTGATAAGATCTAATTGATTTGCTATGCGAAGCTTAATTGAAAATTAATTACGCTGTTACATTCATGACTATTGCAGTCTCACATTAAAACAAACTTCCATTTTATTTTTAACTAATATCCCGCCATCGCTTCGCTCAGGTTATATGGAGTAATTAAAATGCATATATATATATACACGTGACTACCTGTGACTACCTGTGACTACCCGTGACTACTTGCGAATTTTTACACAATTTCTTTTAACATTGTTTAAATTTATCTTTAATGGTTTTGGTAGATCATGCTTAGAAAGCAGCCAAGTAACTCATTTTCCTCCCACTTGGTTTACAAATTTTGAAATTTGTCAAGGTACGTTTTTTTTTTTAAATTAAACAAAGCCTATTTGAATCTGGAAGAATGTAGCTTTCTAACAGTGAAATAATTATAAGACTACCCGAGACATATAAACAAATAAACAATCTCACATTACCTCTTTATAGGCCTAATATTATTATTATTAGTTTTAGTATATATAGGTAACTGAATTTCCTCTCAATATTATACACGATACAACATAAATCGCTCTGAAAACCAGAAACCCAGGAATTATATCAAATATATTTGAGAAAATATTAAAATTTTCTATATTGAAGAATGAGTTCATAAACGAAACGTTAATAATATTTATTTTTATATAGTTCAACTGATTTTCATTACTTCTTCCTTTTAGCTTTAGACTTGGAGTAGAATGCGGTTGTATGAGTTTAAAATTGTGCTCAATTATATGCAATGATTTTCTTAATTACGGAGAATTTAATTTGAATTAGTTATGTCTGCCCGTAGTCAGGTAATGCTCGTGATGAGTAGCTTCTGCACTAACTTATAAGAATTTATTTCAACATTAAGGATTTTTTTTATGTACAATCCAAAATTGCAAAGCAAATTAATGTATAATTATACTCGTATTTAAGCTATTTGCGCCCTGCGAAGTAATTTAGGATAAAAAAAATAGAATTGATAAATTGAATTCACAGAGTGGAAACAAAGTTTTATAATTTTCTTGGAATATTTGAGAGATGTATACTGGTGACCATAGGGCGCAAACTATTTATTTTCATAACACAATGTTTTAGAAAATAGCTAATAATTAATACAGTTACGAATTTTAAGAAATAGTGAGAATGCCTTACTTTTATCTAAAAACAGAAAATGGGTTTAAAATATTTTAAACACTAAACGTTAACATGATTCTGGGGGAATATAGTTTGATTTATTAAAAATAAAATTGTTTATCCAGGATTTCGCAGAGGCTAATAATGTTATTTCATTTTATAAACAATAAACGGTCATATGAGCATTAAGAACTAATTTATGTGAAAATATGAAGTATCTGCGACTATAGCGATTACTTAAATAAAAATTGTAACAGCGATAGGCCATGAGATATACTCATATTATCAGCTAATTTTTTTCATGATTTCTGCAATGTTTCTTCTTTCTCAATTACACCATGTATATTCTCGTCTATGTTAACAAACATACACGAACGTGTGTTTGTCTCGAAATTCGCTGCAATGAAAAGAAATAAAGACTGTTCACAATAAAGTGAGCACTTTTGAAATCAACCTTAGAAAAAAGTCACTGCCCTTACCTCCATATATTTTAACTAGCGCACTGAGTGACCTGGACCCAGTAAAGTTGGTAACGGTGGATGGAAAGTAGTTCCATATCTTAACGTCGAATAAAAATGGTTAGGTGACCATTTGTGATAACTGAAATTATTTCTTTCGCTTTCTGTTTCTTTTTAATGCATCGAAGTGTACAAATTAGAAGAATTGTATAATATTTACTTTGCTAATAATTTCGCAGTTTCACTTGACCGACGCATGAATAAGGCTAAGGCAGCTACGTGGCAGCTTGAAATCACGCCAGAAATATGAACCGCAGCGATTGTAATGAGACCGGCCAGACGCAACGTGAATTCTCGCAGGCGAAATGTGCATCTTCAAGGTCGCCCGCCCAAGAACGTGCCACGTTCCATTTCTTGGGCGGGAATTCACGCGTGCGTGCCGTTGCCTTGCCACACGCCGCGCAAGTATCCAGCCTGTATTGTAGTGTAAACATAGAACCATTATTGTGTACCGAGTGAAGTTATATACAAAATGAAATTACATATTGAAGTGGTTATTTTGGAGGTGCAGAAGCATCCGTGGTACAAGAAACAACGAATATAAAATCAGAGATAAGAAGAGAGATTCTTGAATGTTGGTATCTGCGGCTGTAATGGAAGAAACGTGGACCTAGTTGAACGCAGATAACAAATCCATGTGCGGTAAAGTACTAGACGTACAAACTTCAATACTGTAGCATTTATTCGTAAATAAGGCATATTATGCATTCCCATTCACCATCTACAACAAAAACACCTTCTCCTTCGCCCAGCTCTCTACTTCTATCAGCAATCTTGATCCTTCGACAGAGAAACCTACCTTCACCTTCTACCCATCACATCATGGAATCATCTCCCGTTGAAAGTAACTGGGGATCCGACGACGACTCTTTCATTTCATTGTTTACTTTAGAGGCTCCCATATTATACGTTTTTATTGTACTTTCAAGTCTGTTTTGTTTGTTGTCGTTACATATCGGCAATGCTAATTAACACTTGGCACAATAAATCATACCTTAATGTTACTGCTAATTTTTCTTCTGCACTAACACATTCCCTCGTTGCTGTGTTTGTTTTATATCACGTCATTCACAGTAGACAATAGCATTTAAAATGAGCTGATGGACATTCTGTACTATTCGAAAAAGTCTTTGGATTTTCTTTCAGTTTCGTATCTGAGCACACAGTTCTCCTTTGCCGAACTCTCTCTTAACATGGGATGGACCCAGTATTCTCTCTGAGGTCGACGACAACGCCGCCTATGAATAACAAACGCTGCACGTAATACAACTGCATTTTCAATTATGTTCTGTTTATGATTAACGAGCCGCACATCGACGAGGTCGCCAGTACACACTGCAAGGCGCACATACTCATAGAACCTCTCAGCGTGAAAACGCGCAGGTGTGGCCCTGGGTCACAGATCCACGCTGCGTGTTTTCACGCTTGAGCCCACGCGTGAAAACACTCACAGTTGATTGCGGGCACTTTTTTTTGGTCGTGATTTCTCGCTGAACGCAGCGTGGATTCACGCACGTGTGGCCTCAGCCTAAAGCGACGAGGTCCATTGCGATGTCGATTTTATATAAGGCGGAAGGATACACAATGTGCGTACAAGTAGATCTTTAGCAGGACTTTCGAAAGTGCTCATTTTACCGTGAACAGCCTATACGCGAGTTTTGACTTGGTCTCACTATAGTCACTCGTACTGGCTTTATAAAGGTTTCAGTTATTTTAAAACACGGCTCCTGCTCAGCCCCGAGGCTTACCGCTCTTTGACGCGCAACTGCGTGGAGTGGGGGAAATTCTTAATTAACGCCGAGATCCCTTTCACCGACTCTGTTACTGTGCAGTCCCGCGACACTCCTACGAACCACTTAGTCGATTGTTAAAAACGCCACAGTGTTTCCTGTGACCTCTGGTGAGGGTGAAACTTCTTAACATCTCTCCCCAACTTTCCATTTCGACGCTGGTTATTTTTTTAAGCATATCTTGTGAGCAGCTTAGTAATAATATTCATATGTTGCCTGGTTTACGTACATAACATTTCAGATGAGAATATACTTCGGAAAAAAAAATATTGAACTGGGCCAACGATAAAGGTTAAATTACTCCATGAATTAAATTAAGAAATTACTATTAGAAAACTAGAGACAATATTGTACTTTAAGTTGTTATTGTGATACCCAAGTCTGTCAATATTACTCATCCGGAGTATATTAAAATCATGAAAACCGTATTTCTCACACGATTACTCTTGCTTCACAGCCAGACGCGAAAAAATGAAAAGCTCAATTTTTTTCCTGAGTTCGTCACTGGTGTGAACGGCAATCTAAGTGAGTTAACTGAAATAAGTTGTTCTCCATAAATAATTTATTTTCAGTAACTTTTAAGATCGTTTACGATTTTAAAAGTATAACAAATAAAAGTTATATACTAAAAGTAACATAACTTCTTTAAAGTTAATTTAAATTTTATGTAATATCTAGACTTTTGCGACTTTATGCCAGTCTCGTATAAGAATATAGTTTAAAAGTTGTTTGAGAGACTCAAAATATGCCATGTGTTTGTAAGGAAGGCCGTTGTCGTGTGCCTTCTTATTTAAAGGCCATTTGAAGTTATCATACGCGCAGTTCCGCATGCACCCAAAGGACTCAGTTTTCTTATTTTATGTCGAAAACATAAGGAACTTCAAGGTTGCTTAACTATAATAATAACTGACTACGGAAATTAATTTTACAAATGTATTCAACACAATAGTGTTTACTCATACGGTGTACGAAAAATGGTCATATGATGTATTTGATTTTGCGAAGCTGTATATAAAAGTATATTTATTTTATGTGAATGAGTTATAAAATTGTTAAAAATGTAAAACATTGAATTTGCACAAAAGAAGATCAATTCAAAGTTTACTAACGTTTGTCGACGTGCGTACAAAGTAAAAGCTGTTTAACGGAACGTAGGAAAATTACGTACTTATCATTATATATTATAACGTCCACATTTTTAACTATTTCTACATATTGTCAACATAATTTATGTACTTTTCTCATTTATAAATTTGCTTATATTTAACACTTGTCATATTCCGTATGTTGTGAGATATATAATTTACTTACTTTTTTTGTCTATTTTCACATGGTTAGGAATTTAAATAATTAGATGTACGAATGGCAATATTCATGTGTAAATGCATTAAGTTAGCTAGTTTTATTTTTTGTCTGTGTTTTTAAATTAATATCTTATATTAATTACCTTTACCGCGCTCTCAACTGATTGTTAATATATCAGTGATTTTATTTTTCTATTTTTATTAAATTTCTACGAGACCTTCAATTCTATGGATTAAGAATTTAGGCCATTTTGGAGTGAGTCAGTTTAGATTTACGTAGCAAGCCATTCGATTGGTCAGTAGTTTAAACCCTGCGCCCCTATTGGTGGGAGAGTCCAGCATAGGGTAGCCAGGTCCATTTTGGTTAGAATCTTAGTAGATTGAATTGGTATGTTTGGCGGCAAGGGGATCGGGAATCGGAGCCGGAGCCGCCCGTCCGCCATCTTGTTATATCACACGTCTGCCATCTTTTTTCCCTTTCTCCCTCAAAATATCCCTTTTTTCCCCTCAAAATCGACCAAAATAACATAAAAATTTCCCTTTTTCCCCAACAATGCCACTTTCTTCCTTAAAAATTTCCATTTTTTCCCGGAGCAGGCGAGAGGGATTTGTGACCCCAGGGTCAGGGATCAGTGACCCAGGTAACCAGGATACAGGGATCACCACCTATGACCTTTAACCTTGATCTTTGACACAAAGAAATTAAAATCATTCAAAAAATTCCGAAAAAATTCACAATATAACGCAAATAAAATCAATTAAAAAATTTATAAAAAAAATTACTATTACGATTTATTACTTAAAATAGTTTTAAAAATTAAAAAAAAATTGTTTAAAAATTATTTTTCATAAAATTATATTTTAAAATCTCTTAATTATAAAGGCTTTAACCACGGCGGCCATTTACCCCTTTTCCCCTCGAAATTTCCCTTTTACCTAAAATATTCCCTTGACAGATTTTTATTTAAAAAATTATTTAAAAATTTTTAATTTAAAAACTTACATTTACAGAGGTCACCCCCCGCAACCCCATATACTCACCTCTGTTTGAATCCAACAGACGAATGACTCCCTCGCCTCCACTCCCCTAAGTTATACTCTTTCCGCCATCTTGATTTTTTCATTTGTCATTTGTTTAAATGCTACTAGAGGCAGCCATCTTTGATTATACATTACTGGAGGCCACCATCTCTGTTTATATTTTACTGCAGATTGACTCTTGCCTTCGCTCCACTGCCATATTTGTGTATATGTTACTGGAGGCTGCCATATATGTTTTTTCGTACTTCATTTGTTTATATATGTTACTGGAGGCTGCCATGTTGGGAGGCAGCCATCTTTCTAAATTTTTAAATTTATAAAATGTTTAAAAAAAAATTAATAGTAATTTTTTTATAAAGAAGTTAATTTTTTGCGATATTTTGTGAATTTGTTAAATTATTTTGACTTTTTGTGTCAAAGGTCATAAGTACTGATACCTGTCTCCTGGTCACCTGGGTCACTTATTCCTCGCATCTGGGTCGCTGATCCCTGACCCTGGGGTCACTAATCCCTCTCGCCTACTCCGGGAAAAGTGGGAATGAATTTATTAAGGAAAAAAGGGAAAATTTTGAGGGAAAACAGGGAAAAAGATGGCGGATGGGTGACATAACAAGATGGCGGCCAGGCGGATCCGGCTCCGATCCTCGATCCCCTTTCCATAAACATACCAAATCGTACTACTAATCTCGCTCTCTCTGCTGCCATCTTCCGAAGCATTAAGACGTTAGAAGAGGACGCCCGTTTAAGTTAGATTTTAGGGTGTTTAGTTTTAACAGCTCGCTTTAAGTTTTTATTTGTGTATTAACGTCGAGTAGAGTGTGAAAGAGCTCCTCCGTTTTAGTATTAAGCAGCTGTTAAGAAAATAGTCAGGTAGTTAGATGTCGCTACGTTCGTGAGCTGTGAGCGACGTAAGACAGAACTGCTACACTTCTTATTGTTGCATCCTGAGCCAACCAGATTTTATCCTGTCCTGTTTTCTCCAAAGTAAATGGTATTCTTCTTCGAGATCAACTCTACCGTAACGTAAGAAATACAGTATTCAATTTTGCTACGTATCTAGTACAGGCAAGATGGCGCTTGTTCTAGACGTTTAAACCCGACGCCATGTTAGCTAGGCGTCCGTAGTTTAATCCAGCACATATTTATTAACCACAAGGAACCCTACTGAGAGCTTTATTGTTTTCAACGGCAGCAGCTACGCCAGAGGCATAAGTTTATTAGTTTTGAACTGAGACATTTTTTCATTTAAGAGAGGATTTTTACAGTGTAAGTGTGTTACTTCAGAATTTCATATATGCTAGCGACTGTTACGCCCGGCCATTCCCTAACGACAGTGTAGGTTCTAAATATATTTTCTTTAATTTAGTCATTGCCATTCAGGGTTGTTTCATTGTTTCATTTTCCAGCATTGATTTTTAAGTTTACACACATCTGAATATTTTTATTGAATACAAATATAATTGCTGGAAATTACATTGTGTCTGACGTGTTTTCGTATTCTCGCCTCTACACTTGGTTTGGATCCTCTCCTAATATGTGTAAACTGAGTCTGAAGGAACGCAAAGTAGTTTTAACAGAATTTGCATGCCAGAATAGTTTTTCAGCTTATTGGCAAACTATGATTTGTCGTGGTGTGGAACAAGGTGAGTTTGGTAGGCAAAGAACGTCTGGAGTCGGAGTCCGCCTGGTTTCGAGCGGACATGTTACTGAGCTGCATTAACAGACTACTAATATCCCACGCCAAATTTTATAAATATAGCCAACAAACTGATGAATGAACGCGATACGAGAGAGAGGGAGGTGCATGAGCTATGAAATTAACCACATATGTACACAGGTAGACGCTCATACACACGTCACGTTGGTCAATGAAATACAGTGTTAAACATCATTTCAGTTATTTAATATTGCTTAATTTAAGCTGGCGCCCTTTCCCGAGTAATATCACGTGGCAGTACACCAGATCATTTCCCCTCGACAACAATATTCAGAAATTCAGCCACTCTCCCCACATTAAATTAAATATATACATGAAGTACAGCATTAAACGCACTGGAGGTGCCATCATATGTTAAACACAGTGTTTACTCCAGACGTAAAGGGCTGTTCCAATATTTTATGTCATTTTTGTAGTTTAAAACAGGAATGTATAAACCAAAGAACTTTCTTTCAAAACAGTTACAGAATAAATGCAACTCACAAAACATTTTATAACAAGGAAAAATAATTATTAAAACAAACTTTTGGGTAGTGTTAAAAATAATGTAGTATTTTTTTTATTTAGAAAAATTAAAGTGCATTGCTTTTGCATGTAGTTGCTCAACCCTGAAATTAGCAGTTGTTGCAGTGAAAATGATAGGAAAATATTAAGAACTGTTCGTTCGACTCGCTTCGTGATGCCTGCACACAGTAAACCGCGTTCAGAAATGTCAACTTTGGTAAACTGGGTGCGTTTTCGGTACATAATTATCTGCGAGAAAATATTTTGATATTGATTTTCTGAAAACCAGCTGACATTACTGTTTGACGAAAATGCTTTTTATATAGTCACGGGAAACGTACTTTTGGTGTCTAAACTTAGACAAAACTTGGAAAAAGTTTTCAAGCACGTTGTATAATATTTTTTTTTTTTTATAATTTTTAATGATTAGTTATAATAGCGTGGATGAATTGTTTGAATTGAAGAGACGCAAGTTGCAATTCGTGTTCACGTACGTGCCTTTGCGTGCATACATATCGCACACATGTATAACTTACACAAAATATGCATGACTTCAAGCGATATGAAGTAACGTGTAACACTAGTGTAATAGTTAACAAAGTGGCAGAGCAGTAAAATAAGCTAAACTAAATAACTACCGTAAGCTTTACTGGAAAGTTAACGTTACCTCGCTAAACGTAAGAAGATTGTTCTTATAACTGTTGGTTTTATTCGTGGTTGGAGGTTTTCGTTAGTAATGAATCAGGTGCTTCAACATTCCAACAGTCTATTGACGCCATCTCATTCTGGCTTTCTGCATGAAGGATCCAGCACGATGTTTCCTGTTATATGTGATGCATTATGTGACGTGTGCATTGAACAGAAGATAGAAGGGATTATATGCTATTCGCCGTAAAGTGAGCACTTTTGAAAGTCCTCTCATTTGGAATAATAGTCAATAAATATATTTTGTTTCAGCCTTAGACGATAACTTCCGAGTGCAGTGGAATATATACACTGTATTTATTACTTACATGGCAATATTTATTTAAAAAACGCGATAAAGGAAAAAGTAACTAGGGCTTCAAAAGCGCTCACTTTACCGTGAACGGCGTATAGTGACGTGTTATTCCGCCACTTTTCTTAGTCAGCGATGCCAAATGATAGTTTGTCCACGCGACGTTGATGCTCACACATGGTGACAGATTTTTTTTATTTTTTTTGTAGCATCTCACCTGCTGGTGTAGCGAGCCTCGATTTAACGGGAACTCGGTAACAGTTTTTGATTACGGAAAGCGGCCCCAGTTGGAACTTCCTCTCACAACAGAAGCTTTTTCAAGAGCCGCAGGATTTTTTTGCAACAAGCGCATTTGCGAGTTGCGAATATCCTCCGTCCCGTTTAATGTCTCTTTTACGCTTTATAGTAGGCTGCGTTGGATACGTGCCAAATCGCCAGGTATTTGATGATGGCACCGTGGTTCAGGATTTTGTGAAGTAATGGAAATAAAAGCTTTTAGTGAAACATAGTAGGATATATATATATATATATATATATATATATATATATATATATATATATATATATATATATATATATATATATCCGCGGTAAAAAAAAAAGTTAGAGTTACAAATGGGACATTTTTCATGTTTGTGATACACCAAAATAATTTTTTATAATTACTAAATAATTTTTATGTAAAATTATATTTTGTAATTTCTGCACATATACAGAATATTTTCGAACACCGACAACCTTGGTAATGTTATTCCTTACGAAAATACTCATAAGGTGAAAAACGTAAATACCACTTCTCCCTTAAGCCTAAGTGATAATTCAGGAAAGTATGTGCCCCCGAAATCGAGATATGGGATGCTTTTAATTAGAAATACCTGTAGGTTGTAGCGACTAAGTGAGAAATCGGCGAATACCGTAGTGATTTGTGTAAAGGTGACGCGGTCGGTAATTACAACCCCCTTCATTAAGTAAATGGAGGTTGCCACCCTATGTTTGCATAAAGTTTGTAACACTAAGCTGTAAACTATTTGCTAAGGCAAATGATGAATAAGAATGGCTAAGTTAGCAAAAAAGTTCGTCTTTTCGTAACTCACTCAGGTGAACCGTTTTCGAGAAATCCATGTGGACATCTCAAAACAGACGGTGGCAGGGAGGCTGCATACAATCCCCGTCTAGAAGCTCATTGTAGGACCTTCGAACAGTCCTGTATACAATGTTATTAGTGCACTTTCTTTTGTAAATGTTGGAGTTTGTAATGTTTCAATACATTCTGTTATGAATTGATGAGACCTCTAGCTGGACGGCCTGCCTGATCGCACCTTCAAAAATACAACCAGGGCACAAGCGTGATTGCAACAACACACTGCGGAAGACAGTTGCAGAAACCCCCTCCACCGGCCAGTAAAAGCGGGGCTGAAATATTACATAACGCGGCCGATATAGGCCAGCGTGACACTGGGAACGGCGTCTTTTGTCATCGCGGTAGCGGGACAAGGAGATGGAGATGGTCGTGTCCGGCCGTCCTTAACCGCCGACTATAATCAGTCTCCGGCAACATTAACAAGGTGGGGATTTTTCAATTACATTTTGACAGTAGTGGCATGCGGAAATAAAACTTAATACAATTATCTAGTATCTTGGCATTCCATTTAAGCTCCCCCAATCAATTGTCACGTAAATAGTTATTGTATAACCCTTATGTTCAATAAACCCAATCCTATACTGTGGTGCTGTACCTAATCATGGATATTTTTTTTTAGTTACGCCCATTGCCCCTTTCAGGTATGAATTGACATAAAAGCTAATTTGTAACTATTCGTTTATTACAGTATTATCTGTTTTTGGTTCATTTTTAAATCACAGTACACGGCCACTTAATTAGTTGTGTGCCGCCTTGGTGCTGCACAATACATCAACGTGTCGTCATCATTCGTCAATACAGCTCGCCGGACTCACACCTAGTACACAACTCTTTGCACGTTTTAAGTACAGCGAACATATTCGCTTTTCCACCAGCGTGTCGTTCAGTCATAAGTTCTGCGCCGTGTGCGTTGTCTACCTCTTGATCGTTTGATTGACAATGGAAAGAGATTCGTCGCTCCCAAACATGACTTGCAACAACTAACACGTGTTCTCTGCGGCAATGTGAAAGGCTGTCCTACTTTATGACACCTCGAAATAAGTTTTGATGCCGCTTCCGTCGAAACGTACCATAATAATTAACACGCATGGTGTTTGTGTGCAGTAACTCTGTTCTTATTGCATCGGTATTGCTAAATATAGTTCGCACAAATATAGACATTTTATTTTTTTTAAGCCTGCATTTAAGAACGTGACTTTTATCCATGAACATTTACATAATACTTTACCCGTTATCAGAGAATCCCCGCACAGAAAACATTGCAGTTTTTTTTTGATAGGTTATATTTCACAATATTTAGGATCAATCAAATTTTAATTTTAATTGAATGAATTTTCTTTGATTAAATTTTTAGACTTACTTAGAGAGTAACTATTAATAAAAAAAACATAAAATATTTGATTTCCAAATGTTTTATTTGAAATATTAAACGCTATGAAAAGCCTTGTACAAGAAACGTAGCAATCACAGCGGACCGGCCTTGCAGCAGACTAGAGAGCAGCACCAGTGACAAGAATTCCCAGATATATTTTAAACCAACACTATCTTCAAAAGGCCCAGAATGCCTGGAGACCAGTTATACATCCCACTGACCAATCCTTACGAAATGATCTTATTATTATTGTGCAGAGAACATCTAGCGTAGAACGAAGAAGAGCAGAGATGTATCCTTTTCGCGAGCAAGTCGAGATTAAGTCTTCACAGTGACTCTTGGCATGTTCGCATGTGGCATGAACAAGGGCAGCGTAGGTTAGTCACCGTAGTATCACTGAAGAGAACAATAACGTGATTGCTGGCACTTTGGTACGGGGCGACATCATTAGAATTCGCATACACCAACCCACGGTATTTTTATAGTAAGAGAGTGAGCGAGTGAAGATATATGGGTGGATCTTAACAACGAGATCTTCAGAGCCGATGAGGATGAACTGAGGTGAGTATGGAGCAATGCCGCAGTGAAAGGGCGGAGGAAACGGGAGATCCTCGAGAAAACCTGCCGACCAGCAGCATTGCGGCCCGGCCGAGGATTGAAACCGGATCGCCTTAGCGGGAGATAAGCAGGCTAACCGCTCAGCTACAGCGGCCCCGTTTTTCATAGTGGCTTAGTAAAACGTTAGCTTTCCAGATATGTTGACTTACAACACTAGGGCCTAGTTCAGGCTTTCCATAGCAGTAATGAGTTCATGTTGCATGTTTATGGATGGAGTCCCGTACTATTCGGGCTGAATTTGTGGATGAATACTTGGAAACCAAGGACATGGCTCATTAAAATTTCCCGGTAAGTTGCCCATATCTCAGCAATGTCGAGCTTGCCTGAGACGCACTAGGGCGTTGTATTGCGAGTCGTCCAGAACTTTTACAAACCATTAAGGAACTTCTAATGACTTTGGTGCAGGTACGATTCTCCATATAAAGGCTGTTCACGATGAAGTGAGCACTTTTAAAATCAACCTTAGAAAAAGTCACTGCTCTGCTTGAATATATTTTAACGGGCACACTGACTGGCATGCGCCCAGTAAAGTTGGTAACGATGGAGGGAAAGTAGTTCCGTATCTTAACGACAAATAAAAAGTGTTAGGCCAACATATGTGATAAGTTTAATTTTTCTTTCGCTTTTTGTTTTCTTTTTAAATTATCGAGTGTAAAAATTAACAGATTTTAACATATTTGATTTTAATAATTTCTCAGTTTCACTTTACCGACGCATGAATAAAGTGACGAGGCCCATGGAAATGTTCATTTTACATAAGGCGGAAGAATACACTGTGTGTATACAAGTAGATCTCAAGCAGGGTTTTCAAAAGTGCACATTTTACCGTGAACAGCCTGTAACAGTAACTGTCGCTGTCTTATCCTCGGCATTAAAATATCATTGTACCGCATGTGTCGGTTTACATTGCAACTGCACGCGTCATATTGACTCTATACTACACTACGAAACATAAATGGTTTTGCATGCGTTGTTTCGAGCACCGCGTAGTTTTCTGTGTGCAGGATGTACAACAATCGGTCTCCAGATCTGTTTCTGTACTAAACTAACATACTTTCTGACTCTTCGTGTCTGTGGAAATGCACATACGCATATTATTATACATTTTTGGACATAAATCTATGTGAGCATAGACACCTATTCCATTGTGACGTTTTGATACTCAGAAAGAAACTGGCTGGTTACGTAAATATTTTTTTTTTTTTTATTTCCAACGTAATTGTGATTTTAATATTTCGTTAGTTTTGGTATGGTACAACACATAAATCGTTCAACTGAAAGAATGAAAAATGTTTATATTTTCCTTGAAACTTTTGAGAATTCAAATTTAGAGAGTTGTAGCAGTGAATTCATGCTAAAGACTCTTGAATAAACAATAAATTATGATGTTATGAATTTCTGCTGTTCGTGTCCGCAGCATATAAGCTGTAAATGCAGGTATCCAAAGGAATTATTCAATCACAGGTGACAAGTCGCTTGTATCGAACGCTGTCTCGCCAGTCATATAACAATGCGGGAGAGTAGAAGGAAATAGCTCGTCCGGTGACAGTGAAGCATGCAAGTGGAATGGGAAGCAGGCCGATGACTGGTCAGACGTCCGACATATTGACTCGAAATGTTTCGCCCTCAGATTTTCCTTTCTTCACTTAAAAAGCACCGTTTTACTACAAAAAATTAAAAAAATATATAAACTGGTAAAGGGTATTAAATCTAATTATTGTTATTTTTCCCGCACAAATCCTTACGTCAGCAAAGACGCATTCTAGGATCCTTGAACATATCGATCCCAGCAGAAAAGGAGGCACAGCGGCCATGTTTGTTTACACTATCGACCCCAACCATCACATATGCTTGCATTACGGACCCGGCCGACATGTTTGTTTGCATTCACGAGTTCCAACGGCCATGTTGAACTTCCGTGAGGTTTGCTTTCTCACAGTGACCTTATACCCGAACAATCGAGATAATTCACAAAAATTCGTAACAGTATAGTAAATACGGAATAACAGTTACATTATCGACCAGCATAGCCATCTTGAATTGGGGTACAGTCGTCTGCTGGTCACCTTACTGGGAGCAGATGTGCTCTATATTTATTGGAATCTAACCCTGGAAATTCATGTAATTATTATTTTTTGATTACGTTTTAATTTTTTCATGATTTTTAATTTTTTTCATGATAGTTGCAAAATTTTAAGTATTTTTAAGAAACAAATTTACGTTTTTAATAAGGATATTTAGGACTTATGGATATGGATATTCCCCAGCCTTTTTTTTTTTTTCTATATTTTTATGAATGTTAGTGAATATACTCGATTTTTCTGATTCAAGGTCCCTTGGAGTCAAGGTCGCAGAAATACAACATAGCGGTGAGAATCATTAATGCTAAAAAACATAGCAGGGTCGATCATGTAAACTAATATGGCAGTTGTGGTCCGTTATTTAAACAAATATGTCCGCTGTCCATTCTGGTCCGCCAGGATAGACTCGGAGCTTTGATTCCGCCTCGCTGCTTTGAGGACTTGAGAGCTTTGGCTGTTAGATCGAATAGGTTATCCACCTTGCTAATTTAAGGACTTGAGCATAAATTAAAGAAGATATATGTTTAAAAATATACATTTTTTTTTAATTTTGTGGGAAAAAAATACGAATTCTTTAATGAATAAATTAAATTTTGTTAAAAAAATAGCGCAATTTCAAGGGAAAGCGGGGAATTCTGAGCCAACATGGTCAACGTTTTTACTCGGGAATAAAAGTTTGAAGTTTTCAATTCAATTCGATTCAATTGCGATACCTGTCATTTAGAGTGTGTTTCCTCTTCACTGCTAACTTTGCGGGCGATCTCTGAAATTAAAAACGCAGCACAGCTTCATTTATCTCGAATCAGCCCGACGCAAACAGACGTCCTGATAAACGATACGTCTTGGGGCTCGACAGTAGTATTTATTAATTCCCTATCCTGTCTCCTGTTACACGTGAATATTTCGAACAAATAATGTTGATTTTCTTGAACGTTAGGTTACACAAAAAAGTGTTTTAGGCCTAATAGTCTGCATTACTTTTCAGCATCATCGCTGTGAAGATTGAAAATACTATAGCCTGCAAATTAAGTTCACAAAAATAAATGTTGCGCGAAATGGTAAAAATTATCGAAACCGCATACTTTAACATTCAAGTAATTAAATTAATTAATCACTTGGAATTTTGACATAGTGACATTTTTCAAGCCACTTACTGTTATGTTTTAAGTCGTATCAAAGTACCTATTCTACGTTTCTAGTATGACTTACTATGCCCATTGATATTTTGAACTTAATAATGTTGTATTTGCATGATTTCGCCACTTGTACAAATACTAAGGGGGGGGGGGGCACGGTGGTGCAGTGGGCAGACTGCTCGCCTATCCCAAGGCGGTCAGGGTCCGATTTTCGGCGGAGTCTACCAGGATTTTCGCATGTACGATAAGTGACGAACGTTTTCATCGGCCAGCTAGTTTTTTTTCGGGGTGTTCCGTCCCCCTCACCCCCTTGCGTTTCGCCCACTACTCCTTATTCACCTCATTTCACCCTCACCTGTGTTTACAACTTCGCTGTTAGAAGTCGATCGAAACACTTCAAATGTAATCGTAATAGACTACGTCCACTATAGAGGAAGGGCTTTGATATAACTTATAACTGCGGGACGTGGCTGTTAAAGCTAATGGCTTCAAGACAAGCACTATCCAATCCCAGGAGTGAGTGAAGATATTTGGGTGGCTCTTAACAGCCAGGTCTTAAGAGCCGAAAGGGCGGGAGAAACGGGAGATCCCCGAGAAAACCCGCCGACCAGCCGCATCGTCCGGCATGGTTTCCACATGCGAAAATCGAGGAGTGACCCGGCCGGGGATGGAACGCGATTCGCCTTGGTGGGAGGCGAGCATGCTAACCGCTTGGACACCACGGCCCCTTCCAATCCTGGGAACGCAACAGTGAGAAGTGTGATCGCTTCCCCAAAACCCTCGTCTTTCGCGATGGGCGAGCACAGACATCTTGCCGGGGATGTGGAAGATGACGGTTCCTGGTGCGTGAGGACAGGCAATATTTACTTTTATTATTATTATTTTAAGACATCACTCGCAATGTTGATATTTCACCGTCACTCACTGCACCCTCTCTAATTGCTGGGGACTGTGCCTGTACATGAGGGGTAAGGGGTAAACCTATCACACAGGCTTGGTTGTCATGTGTATCTCAGCAGCGTTACACTAGTATTAAAAATTTGCAATGAAGTTCGTTCCGCAAATTTTCACGGACAATACAAACGCAAAACCAACAGAAGACATAATAAAAGTGCTGTGTTTATACAGATTGCCCCCAAATATGTGGGAGGTAACCGGAGATTGGGTATTGCACCCCAAAACCACACAAAATTTCCCCATTAACATATGTCTTAAAGTCGATCGTTTCCCAGTTACTGGATCTATTTGTAATGGTCTTTCTGACGCATTCCAGTTCTACTAGCTGTAGCCAAGTTCGTGTGCGAGCAGTGTTGCGTCACTCCACAAGAAGTGTTCCAAATGTCCGCTCATTGTGCCTGAATGCGCACCTGAACAGGCTGCGCCACTGATTGTTTTACATGTTCAAATGCTCCAGGAATCGCACATAATTGCTGTCAATCTCGTTGCACTCGCTGGGGAAGCCCTGCTAAGTCCGTAACTGAAGTTGCATGGAACAGCGGCCTGGAGATGTCCCCAGTGGATTGTGAGTCGAGGTTCCAAGCGCATGACGTTCGGCGTGAGTCGGCTGTCGACAGTGCAATGGGACAGATAATAACCCTCACACTATTCCAGCTGATCACATTGGATCGCAAAAGATCGACTATTATCAGTACGTGTGGTACAATGCGTCTAACTCGGAAACTATCGACTTTAGGACGTGACAATTTGTGTTGTTTTTGGGGTGTACTATCCACACCCCGATTACTTCCCATTTATTTGGGCATACCAATCTATAAAAGTTTTTACATAAAATCCCTAGAAAATTTTTGATGCATTTTGTTATCCTAGAAGGTGCATTAATTAACGAACTAGTCACCAAGAATACATTTCTAACTTTTGTCCATTATATAACGATTGCATGAGACACAATTTGCGCAAAGTTTTCCAGATGATATCACCTTTGAAAGCCGTTTAGGTTGAAGTAATATATAATGAATATTTGTAGTATGCGCAGGAAATGTTTTCACTGCCGGAATTATTATGTAATTGCACAGCATAACCATAATGCATATGGCAGAGCACATCATGCATTATTTCCGACAGACGAAAATGAATACCCTGTGGCATAATATTATCTCTTTGTAATTAATTCAAAATAATGGCCGTCAATGGTAGCACTTGCTTTAATGTCCAGCGTTCTGTGTGGAATTAAATCAAAATATGGAAATGTATCGTATTTCCGGCCTCATTATATTGAATTAACGACCCTCCGAAATCGGAGATCGCATATGGACTGCATGTGAATGAAAAAAAAAAACAGCTTGAATTAATAAGTAGGAACAAATAATTACATTTAAAATAAACAAAATTATTGTAGCATTTATATCTCTAGGAAATCGGTAAATTCTCATTTTCACAATTTTTGATTATGCATAGCAAAAATCAACAAATTTACATTAAACCATAAGCACACTTACGCAATAACGTTACGAAATTGAGCCTTTTTGATCAAAAGTTATTACATTTTTATCATTCTTTCATCATTGCATACAGGTAATCTAACACAACTCACTAAACCAATTAAATCACCCCATACAATAAATACTTACATAGTACTTCTTGTTTCTTATATATTTCAGAATACCCTCCAAAAAGTCATATTTTATTACTTATTTGTTTAACGGATCATATTCAATTTCGAAGAAAAATGTTGAAATTATAATTGTGCTCTTCTGTATGGGTGTGCCGTTATGTCACTTCATTCCCTCTCATTTTCCATCAGACCAACAAAACGTAAAACAATATCCCCTCCGTTAAAGTTCTTTTTGTGGTAAACATACACACAGTCTGGACACGTAAATGTTTAATATTTCCTTTGTATTATGCGGGACATTTCTGAAATGAAAGGAAAATTCTTTTCAGGATAATTACTTATGTTCGAGTAGTATATCTGAAAAGTACTCCACTATAGTAAGTACACTGTTAAAGTTAAAAAATAAGTATCTTTTAGTTGAAAAAATGAGCAAATAAAATTTGGATGCCCGAAATAAATGAAACACCTATTTTCATCCTATCAAGATTGGTATGCCTAATATTTAAATAAAACATCTTCGGATTCCCAAGATAGATCCGATATATTTAATAAAACGGAACATGTTATTTCGTTAGGAGCAGAAATTAATTTCGTAATTAAATTTTGCTCTTACTACAATGATATCCTGAGTAAATGAAAATATATAATGATAATTGTGAGATAATATGAAAGCAAATCATTAAATGATATACCGAATTATATTATTAACCAAACTGTTAATATCGTAGGTGAAGGATTATATTACATATGTCAATTAACTGTCTTATAATATAGTTCCTGTTAACAAAGCGTAATTAAAATCATTCTGGTGGTTCCGCAAATATTGCCGAGCACGCTGAAAATTTACAAATCCCTCTATGTTGAAGATAAATTCGTTAAAAATGAAAGTTATTAAAACAAATTGTTAGAGGCAAGTAGAATATTTCTCGAGTAACTGTAAAAGTTTTACTTCTCAGGTGAATACATTCTCTAATCACATTCCACTAATATGCCAAATTTGTATCAATATATATATATATATATATATATATATATATATATATATATATATATATATATATATATATGTGTGTGTGTGTGTGTGTGTGTGTGTGTGTGTGTGCGTGTGCGTGTGTGTGTTTTTTTTATGAATTTATTTTCTACGCAGAAATGCTTCGTGAAATGCGTGAAATGACGGACGAGCAAAAAAAATGATTCAAATTAAAGTATAATAATTAAGTTGACCTAAATATTCATAAAAGTGTCATTTTTAACACAGGAAGATATAACTCAAGATCGCTAATTAAATATCGTTTTTACCACAGGACTATCGACACATTATATTTAATTGAAATTTGACAAGCAGTGCCGTTGGATAATATAATATTATTATTTCAAGTAGCATTGTCTTTCAGACTGTCGAACTAAATAATATGTACATACATGAATAAATTACTCATATTATTCAAGCCGGAATACCAAGCGTGATCTGAATTCGTTTAAATCGGCCATGCATCAGACAATTTCCTCCGTGTGACGGGTAGGGGAGGAGAATGGAAGAGGAAGTTTGATAATAGGTACTGTACTGTAGGGGGTGACATCCCCTCAATTCTCTAGGGTTGTGTGTTGCGCGCCCCTCCAAACTCTGCATTTTTCAGCGCCAAACTTTCTTTCTTCATTATTTTTATTGGAGTTGCGTATATTATGGCCTTCGGATAGCTCCCATTGGAAAATAGTTCATAACATAAGTTATTAATTTATTTTTGTCGCATATCAGTAAACTTTTACATGTGTCCGAGTACACATATTCCACAATGAAGTTAGACTATATCGAGCAAACAAAGAAAAAAATATCGTTCTATTTTTATACTCCCTTATACTTTCACCTTTGAAAACTACGTGATGTAATATGAAGGATATAATAAAGGATTTAGTAAAGCGAATTAATTTTAATACAAATAAATAATTGAAAAAAAAAAATCTTAATATCAGTTACTGTGTCATAGATGGCTAGATTTCAGTTACTAAACAAATTTATTCATGTCCGCGTCCTTTTTTTTTTTTTTTTTTTTGCCCTCGTGCAGTAAAGGACCTTACCATCACCGAAACTATATGATCCGATAGGATTGAGATGAAGAAAATAATTATCTGTGCCTCATATTTAACGCTGTCTTTCCCACAGCGTTTCACTTACATCTATCAAATTAACTACAGGCGCTGTTATTTCGAAATTCTCTAACACTCTTGTAACACTTTTTGTTGATTCAGTTGAATTTTCTCAGTTTTTTTTGTCTATCTCTAAACAGTACGTTTTATGTTACATGTCTTAGAACTTAGATCTGTGATAGTTTATTTTTTATTTTCATATAATTTCCTTCACGGATTAGGCAGTCCTGCTGTTTCTGGTCCATCGAACTCTTTCTTTGTAGTCCTATACTCATTTTTCGTTTGATGTTCTAAGCTAACTTTGGCTAGCGCTGAATCTCCATCCATAGGATGTGCTACAGCATTATTTGCACATGTCCTGTTTAGTCATTTAAATTAACTAATATAAGATTGACCTGTATCTTATCAGATCTAATTCTGTAGATTCTTAAAGTTTTCTAAGAAACTTTTTCCAATGGCCTGGTTTCTGATACACACAGTAAATTTCATTATCTATGTTTCATTACTATGTAAGAGATAACAAAGGCCATTCTCTCGCAGAAGTTCGTTTGTGTCTTTTTGTCGGTAGTAGTTTGATAAGATTTTCTGTTTACCCCTCACATATTTTAAAAGTATTTTTTCTATACCTATTTGTAATATAATATAACAAATATCAGACGTGCATTATGATATAACATTATATTTTCTTCTACATTACCCTTTACACAAACGCCCTAAATTCTGCATCACACGTGTATGATATTTTTTCGCAGTGTCCCAATATTGCAGAGTAATTACTCCGAGCATCTTGCTAGAGTAAAACTTTTACACGCTCTATTTCAGCGAGTAACGAAAGGTAAAATAAAATGGGGGGGAATTTTAGTAGATATAAATAAAACTGAAAGTAAATGTGGACATTCTGGTTATTAACACACGGGAAAAAACGCACATGACGAGTAATAATATTATTTATTTTTATTTAAATGTTGACTTGTGTAAATTTTGCGGTTTTAGACCTAATGTTTAAGGATACCTTATGGTAAGTAAAGTTTGTTCAGATTTATAACAAATATTTTTTTGGGAAAGAAAAAATTTGGAGAAAGAGATAAACGACTTTTGGAATTTGCATTGGTTGCCCAATCAGTACATATTTGTAAACACAGAATGCTATTTACATCATGCTCGTTCCAAAGTACGTTTACTGTAGCTTTCATTAGCTGTCACTCTCCGTTACAGGCTGTTCACTATAAAGTGAGCACTTCTAAGGCTCAAGTTATCGTTTTTTTACCCTTCCACTAGTTTTTTAAAATAAATATTGCATTGTAAGTAATAAACACAGTGTATATATTTAATCTAACTCGAAAATTAACGCCTAAGGCTACAATAAATAATATCTATTTACTATTATTTGCATTTAAAGGGCTTTAAATAGTACTCACACTACCGCGAAAAGCCTATATTTTACTCTCATTGTAACGTTTTGGAACGCCGCCCTGCAAGGCAATGTAGACTATAGTCCATCCACGGTTTCTTCGGCAGTTTTAACACAAACCTTTGAAAAATCACCCCATGTGTTACGTATTTAGTTATTTCCTAAATATGCCATGTACCAAGCGTTTTATAACTCTGGCAACCCAGATGTATCTTATTTTTCGTCGAATTGAAGTGTTATCTATATTTATTTATACATTATAATATTAATTTTATAATCAACACGAACAAAAACAGTGAGAAAAAATCTGTGTTAGTTGCGCCTAGTAATAAATAGTTCTTGTACAAAGTTTTACTAAACATGAGTACAGTGCGTACACGAATACGGTGCGTAGGCCCTTTGGTGTAATTTTCTAGACTTGGTTAAGGGTCCTATGTACAATAGTTTTCTGTGAAATCGTTGTTTGCGAGTAAACGCGTGTCTCGGTAAATAAATGTTCTGGAAATAAGAAGTTTTGCCAGAAAGGATAAAGAGCTATTGTCTATGTCGCTATCTTTTTGCTTTTATCATATTAGGTGTATCAATGGAGAAAAAAATCATGAAAGTTTTCAAATATCGCATTTCTAAAGCTTACCTATGAAGTTTCTTTAAGCGGTAAGAGAAAATTACGATTATACGCAGGTAGTTTGATATGTGTACTTTCATCGCGTGTAATAAAATTCCACAGTTACAGATCTAGTTTACACAGTAAAGCGTTACTACGGAAACACTGCACGCCTTGCGCGTAGGAGCGACGAGGCACTAGGCGTGCGTGTTAGTGTCGCCCGTATCGCTCCCTCGCTTCTTGACCTTGAACGCGCAGTTACATAGTCCCTTTAAGAGTTAGTTGGAGGTGCGCGTCCAAGGTCAAGAAGCGAGGGAGCGATACGGGCGGCACTAACACGCACGCCTAATGTCTCATCGCTCCTACGCGCATGGGGGTGCAGTGTTTCCTTCGTAACGCTGTACTGTGTAAACTAGATCTGAAGCAGTGGGACTTCATCACACGCGATGAAAATCCTAGATTAAACTACGTCCGTATATTTGTACTTTTCTCTTGCCGTTTTAGGAAACTGCACAGGCAAGCTTTAAAAATGCGATATTTGACCATCTTCAGGAATTTTTTTCTCCAAGAAAATACAAAATATCACAAAAGTAAATGAATAGGGACATAGGTAATTGATTTTTGTCTTTTCCAAAATTTCGTATTTTCAGAACATTTTTTTTTTTATCGAGATACGCGTATTCGCGCAAACAACTATTTCACGAAAAAAAACTTGCAGGTCCATAGAACTCTTAAGCTTAGTTCTCACGAGGCGGAGGAATATCCTGAAAGTTAGGGCTTCAGAAAAGGGTGAAGTAACCGTGAATGGATTATACGAGAGCGCGTCTAGGGGACGTACTCACCGCAGCCAGGTGGTTGAAGCGTGGGCTGGCGCCAGACTAACGCACATGAGCACACACACACACACACGCACACACTCGGCGGAAGTTAAGACTCGTGTCTCTGCTGAGACGGCAGACGCGCGACTGAAGTATCTGCCCCGCCACGGCTGGCACCCTCAGGGAGTGATGATGGAAGAGTGTGTGCAGAGAGGGGGAGATAGAGAAAGAAGGCGAAGAAAGTGAAAGGCTGGGGCCCAGAGGCTAACCGGGCTCATAGACGATCCGGGACGAGTTTACACGGGGCTGTATAGGATCAGCGCGGGCAGACAAAGGGTAATTAACTACTGCTAACTACCATGGGGGCTCCTTATCCGACACCCGTCCCCAAACACAGACTCTTACGACCAGAGACGCCAGGCCCCCTGATGTCTCGCATCACCACCACAGTGTCTGATTCCCCGGGAGATTTGGGCGTCTCCCGGCACCGAGATATTGGAGAGCCCGCGAGGATGAGGCGAGCACGCAGCAGCGCCGGAATGCAAGAGCGGGAGAAACGGGAGACCCCCCGAGAAAACCCGCAGACCAGCGGCATCGCCCGGCACGATTCCCACGTGCGAACTTCCCGGAGCGAGCCAGCCGGGGATCTAACCACACCACCGTCGCCTCTTTGATTCCCCCGAGCTCATCCGCCGATTGGATTCGCTGTCGAGTGCATCCTGGGTTCGATTCCCCCTGTACGGTCATCTTGATTTCGGGTTTTCCCGCACGTTTTCAACGACATCGCTCCAGGCGGATGTTGTAATGGTTCCTTGGCACGCGCCATCGCCGATTTCTTCCCCGTTCCTGCTTCTGAGAGCAACTTGCTCCGTTTCTAATGGCCTCGTTGTCGAGACCAGACGACATCATTATACCTAGCTATAAGCTTTTCGTGGTAAAGTGAGCACTTTTGAGGCCCTGGTTCCTTTTTCCTTTCAGAGATTTACTATCCCTTAAAATAAATATTGCCATGTAAGTAATAAACACGGCGTGTATATTCCACAGCACTCGGAAGTTAACGTCTTATACTAACATAAAATACATTATATTATTCCAAATGAGAGGGCATTCAAAAGTTCTCACTTTACCGTGAACAGCATATGTCTACCTAGTTCATGCCGTTTCCTGGGTACGCCATGGCGGCGTAGTGCCCTGTAAAAATTGTTACGTTTGCTTAGAAATAATTATAAACACATCTAAGTGTTACTGCAGGCTATGTTAATTTGGGCCTGGTGTTAAACGCTTATGCTGATACGACCGGTATACATGTATGCTATTAAACCCTCTTCACCGATCTTTTCTTGCGTCTGCTTGCCTGCTGATTTGTTTGTGCATGCACCATCATGTGAAATACCCAGTCATTATTATAGGCCCTTAGTATATGTCCTCCAGAATTCGCACATGTTTGTCTGAAAACTTTATTTGCCTAGTTGCACACTTTACAAGAATTGCTCCAGGACCTATGCCATAATAAATGTCTACAAATCATAATTTGTATTGGAATATTCCACAAGTGAGTAACTGAGGTGATTCGCATGCAAAATTTGCACACATATAAATGATGAATGTAAAAAAGTTGTTTTATTTTTAATTTATAATGTAAAGTACTTAGACTTTTCTAATACTGTAGTTTGACTACAAAATTAATTTCAGACAGTAATTATAGAAATTGACAATGAAACCAATGCTGGCTGCATGTTAGTTAAATATAACCCTTATATAAATGGAACGAGCATTAAATTTTCCAAGTTAGTTACGCTCAAAGAGAAAATATTAATTTCCTGTTGTATTGCGAATAATATGGTAACTTACTCATTTTGAGTGGTTACATCAAAACTGAAAAGTTTTCACAGATATTTTCTTACGAATATGTGAAAACTGTATTTATTGTTTTCACGTGTATATGCTATTATGTAATATTAATTAACTCTGAAAAATAATGGCATACAAATTAAAATTAAACAAACTATTTAAACTTGATTCAAAACTACTATATGTATGTAATAAGACTAAAAGGTGAATATTTTATTACATTTTATTTTTATATCTTTATGTGCTACATGAATGTGTATGAAACCGAACTATGTAATTACTTTAAAAACCACAAGTAAATTGTAAAATTTGTCTCCTATGTATATCATTATTGTAAATTTCAAGTGAATAGCTTTACACCGTCAAATTTTATTTCAAGAAATAAGCCCCTGGTTCACGGATTTGTTAGCACTTTTGAAATATATCCTGAGTTTCTTTTCTCTGTCCACTGCATACGTTTTACTATTGTCACACCAAATAATTAACACTGGCACGGAACTTCAAGTCCTTTGTCGCAGAGGTGACACTGGAGTTTTAAAAAATATATTTTCATCGCACCAGGTTCTTGCTGCAAAAGTATGAAACAAAAAGATAAATTTTTAGGACAAAAAATAAAATAGTTCGGAATAGTAACTTAAGAAAGCAGACATATTTCTACAGTTCATTGCCATCTTTCCTGCTTACGTTTACATTGGTTTAGTTAGTTTTATTCGTGCTACATTTACATTTGTTCTCATCAATAATACTGAGAAAATCGTTTTTTACTGTTGATACGATATAATGGTCCTATAAGCCAAAACACCGAAATGCGTGGACATGAATCCACAAAGAGGTAGGAAATACGAACTGCTTAGCCAGAATACGATTACCTTGACAATTCCAGCTTAAATGATCATTTGGATTGTGATGTCCGACATGTCCGATTTGTTTTGTGTTGTATATATAAGCTATCGATTACATCGTCCAGACTTCTTAGCACATATAGACATTCAGCTTTCGCTGAAAAAAAAAAAAAAGAATTGCGCAATGAGGAGAATTACCAAGCCCAAATAACAATTTTAAAAGAATTAACTTACCGCACTCAGGGATTAGCTTATCTTGTATTTAAAAAGTAGTTCAGTCCTGCATTATATCTTTAATACAATCTCCCATGAAGCAAAGCGGTATATTGTAAGACACAATAGCGATATCCTCTATCACAATGGTAAATGCAAATTACGCGAAGTATGTTACTTTCTACCGGCCATATGTAGAACATATATTACGTCACTGTAACCTGAATTCCGCATAAAGAATATCTTGCATTCACGACAAAAAAGAGGAGGGGATATGGATTTGTCATTTGCATGCAATGAGTATGTCATGCATTGCATTATAGCAATGCTTGACACGACTGATACGTTGGTGTCAACTACATAAACTCGAACTAATTTCGCGCGTACATGAAAAGGTGAACCTACGGAGTTTTAAACAAAAACGGAAGTTCGTGAACCTAAATAAAATACAGTATATCAGAACAATGAATTTTTTACCAAAATTATAGAATTCTTAATTACAAAATATAAATTTCCTTGTTTGAATATTTTCAGCTTCATACTAATATATCTTCGATCAACAAACACCTTAACTTAACTAGATTTACCAATATAAATATTACTTGGATAAGAGCAAAAATAATTACTGCCTTCGTAGGGAGGAAGAAAGAAAAGAACTTGGAAATTTAATATTTGCGAATATCGTGAATTTTCACTCATGCATATCTTCAGAACATTTAGTGTCTCGGCAAAGTCTTCAATATGAGCAGTCAAATTTTGTGAAAATTGTTTAACTATCGAAAGCTATATCATGCAGCAATGTTAATTTGTGTTGCTTGTAACTAAGCGATTGTGTGCACTAGGGTATGATTGACTATCTTAGGATATTCCAATACTAATACTATAAGCGTGTTGCGAACGACAGCTCTCATATACACACTCCGATAGTGAGCGACTGTCATTTACCGTTGCTTGGCAGTAATAGTTCATTTTTCTTTGAAATTTGAACACTATGATTGAAGGAGAGGAGTTCTGCTGGGTTATAAATACTGATGTTTTAGAAAAGTAGCTGCAGGGTTGTGGAGAGCAGACTTATTACGTTCTCTATTGAGCAAGACGCCATCTGAGCAACTTGACATTTTTGCTAAATAGCTAGACGATCTACAACACTGGAAGCGAAATAGACGAGATGTGAGAGATGCTCCCTTTCTAGCTCCGCAACTCCGCAACATTTTTCTGCAAGGATAAAGTGTTTATAGTTCATACTTCCTAGTTTGCATGGCACTGTACTTATTAATAAAATAACTAAAGTTTCATGTGAGTTTCCTCCGAAAATTAAAATGGTTAGAAATTATTTACGTTTTTAAGTTTACATGGGTTATCAATTCTTATATAATTACTTATAATAGCATGAAAATTGCATATTTCCATAACTTTAGTCAATCAATACTTTCTGTATAATTTTACTTTATAAAATATAACTTCAAATGTTAAAATAAAATAAACAAAATTAGAGAAAAATTGCAAACTTTCGTTTTGTAAATCAATAATACTACCAATCAAGAAATTTCGAGAATTATAAACACATAATTTGTGGTGATTTTCTAATTTATCAGGGATAGCAAATGACTGACAAAATAGTTATTTATTGATGAAAATTCACAAAAAAAATCATTTTTCCATATGTTTAACTTTTACGATATTTTCCAAAGTATGCCATTTAGTGCCTTAGCTATAAATTGCAAACAAATTAATAAATAATTTACGATATTTTTAACTGTTCATATATGTGAACCCCATCAAAAGCGTAAGCTATAAATCTCTTAAAGAAACGCACTCACTTTTGAAACACAGCCAGGACAGACGTTCATATCGTGAAACTTTCTTCACAAGTACATTTAGTCTCAAATCGCGATATCAAAACTATTTAAAATTAATTATTAGAATATCTCTAGGTTTTATAAGAAACACGTCACAGAAAACTAACAAAATACAATAAACTCGAAAGAGTTTCAAATTAATGCATGTGGCACTTTCAAAGACCGTATAAGTTCCGATAATATTTACAACTTGCATGTTATTAAATTTCATATGGCAATATTGCCCGCGTCACCATAATTGAAAGACCGCAACTAAGGTGCGTTCTACAATGACACGCAAGCGGATAGGGATCACGGAAGCGGACGCATATCATAGTCCGTTTCAATCTACAATGAACACGCATGTGGATACGGATAACGTACGGACACACGCAAATAAGCTGGGCAACTCCCCAAGTCTTTCGTGTCCGTGAATCCGTGTACCCAGTAGGAATCGAGTGTTTGGTTTGTTGATATTCGCTTTCGTGGCCATTCTGGTATAAACGGCATCAAGTGATTATATTTCCTATGGCGATTATCATTTTTGTTTTAGTAAATAAGTGCACGTAATTCGGCTGTAGTATTTACGGAATTTGTAACACTGTAAAAATATACGGAATGAGATGTGCATATTATGAAACCTATATCAGTAATTTGCAACAGCTGAGTATTTTTGATGTCATAAGTTTGCAATACTGTACATTTCTTCGTATTGAAGAAAGATTAAAATTCATCCCAAGTTGTTGACTTGTACCGCTTTCCGTTTCCAAGTCCGTTTTTTTACGCATCAGTGCATTGCGGAACGGCCATAAACCATATTCCCGTCGTGTAGGGCAAGAAACTAGGGCAATATGAAGATAGGGCGCCACCTAGCGTGTCACTCCCTTACACGCGTGAGAAATTCCGCTTTGAGAACTGTCTCTACGTGATCAGAGCGTGACTGTTTTGCGATGTAGATTATCACATTCCACTCTGCCGCACACGCCATTCTAGTGTACCGTGCCACAGAGAGCAATAGTTATTTTTTCCAAACTTGTAAGATGTATTGCGGAAAGAGAAAGCGTGGTTAGAATTCTTTCTGCCATTTCACAGTCATATGTATGGACCCGATTCCCTCTGTTGAAGGTCACACAGAGTGGTCCGCCTAGAGTGGAGAAAATAGATTTGTTTGAACGGCATCTGAAAGTACGTGCGAGGTGGAATTCCGTGATATAGCATACGCACTAGAAAGTATCACACAAAGAAACGCCAAGAAATAAGGTGCAGATACGATTATGCTAGGTGGGCCTGTACGCACAGCTGTAATCAAGCGGCGAGCACTGCGAACCATCCTGGCGTGACCGCCTAGCGCATACCTTAACGTGGCCAGGGGCGCGGGATGCGATATTGGACAAAGGTAAGCACCGCAGCGGAGGGAAGATGGGCAATGTGAGTGCAAGTCTGATATCTGTACTGTACACTTTATTCAAATACCAACGTCATTCAGAAGATTTGTTTCCTAGTCATTAACTGTACCGAGTAACGAGTGCGTACAGACGCACAACAAAAAATTGAACAAACTAATCCACGGAGAAATGCGATCACGTCCGCAGGCATGGCACAAGAGAGCATAGTTATAGTTGAAACGCTTCACATTAGGTCTGTTCACTGCATGTGCTCGATGTGTTTACCATCGACTGCAATACACATCTGTAAACGCACATGTAACGAGCGACGAGCGGCCTGAAGTTTTTTTTTTCTGGAGTAATGCCTCTGCAAGCTGCCACAAGGCGTTCCTGCATGTCTTCTGGCGTCGTCAGTGTTGTACACCCTACCTTTCGGTGTTCCCCGCAGGAAATATCGTGAGATGTGAGGTCGGGGGAACGAGATGGCCATCTTTAACCAACAAAAACGCCCCAACAACCGGTTTGGAAACGTTTCATTTAACACTTGCTTCGTCACCAAAGCAAATCGCGCAGGACAACCGTCATGCTGAAACCACATATCACGACGTATTCTAGAAGTTCCGATAAGGCCTCTCTGAGGAAATGGGCGTACCCACAGCCGGTCATTGCCCCTTGAATGAAGTCTGACCCTATGACGTAGTCTCCAACGATTCCACGCCATACGTTCACTTTCCACTGTCGCTGGTGCTCCACGTAATGAACCCAACGCGGATTCCCCGTCACCCAGTAGTGCATATTTCGTAATTTTCACGCCCATGGTCTGTGAAGGTCGTTTCATCAGTAGATAGTTTGCTCTTAAGAAAATTTCCTGTGATCCCTTACAGGCATCAGAACGAACCTACAAATCTGAAGACGCTGCTGGCAATCACTTTCACGTAATGCCTGATGAAGAGCCACGTGATATTGATGGGATTTCCGTTAGCGCAGTATCCGCAACACGCTTGTTTTACTTGTTCCTACGAACCTGGAAAGTTCTCGAGTTCCCATGTAGGGGTTTGCATCGACACGTGCCAACACGTCGCGTTGGTGCGTCTTGTTCGTGGCATTTTTTCGTCGCACTCGTGTTCTGGAATTTCATTCACCTCGCGACAAAAGACGTGTGCAAATTCTTCGTATCGTTCGCCGTGAGATGGGCGTCCTGTCAGGATAACTTTCACCATAGATTTGGATGGCTTACTCGGCATTTCTGCCACACTCGCCGTAAATAAGTAGAGCGTCAATTTTTTTCTCATTCGCGAACTTCATTGCGTACGTTCAGCCACACACTGCAACACCACTTACCATAACAGATTACGGGGACTGGTGCTACGCTGCTATTAGGAAGCGGTCCTGCCAGATTCTGCCACGACACGTGTTGCTTGCTTACAGCTGTGAGTACAGGTCCCCTGTCCCATGCTACCGGCCCACCTAACGTAATCACATTTGCACATTATTTCTTGGCGTTTCTGTGTTACTTTCCATTCAATATTCTATATCACTGAATTCCTCTTTGCACGTACTTTCAGATGCTGTTGAAATAAATTTGTGTTTCCAGGGGAAAAATACAATTTGGTTTAATTATTTCTATCCATACACGTGTTACGAATAGTCACTTTGCGGCAAATTATATACCCCCGTAAGTAATTTCATTTAGCGAAAACAGCGATTCGAGATCTGCAACCATTCCGGAAATTTTGGGGGTGTCCACGTTAGGCGGACCATCGTGTATACCGCTGTGCTATATCGACAGCATAACATCGCAAAAAAAAAATCTTTCATTCTTCAGAATGTAGACGCACAGTTAATGGACCACACTCACAAATCAGACAAAACACGTGCAGTGTGTTAAATGAAAATTTCATTTGTCATAAAAAAAATAATATTTAAATTGCTTTACGTGTTATTAATGTAATGCAAGGTTCTTCTGAAACATGGTATTTTTCAAGGAAAATTATTTTAATTTCTAGATGTGGCTGTTTTGCATTGAAAATACCGCTCAAATACAAATCGTTAATTACGTATATCAAAGTAGTTGTTTTTTGTGATATATAGCATTGTTGTACGAGCACATGCATTTTAAACAAATATATAGAATGTTTCATAACTTATGTTACAGACTTTGGGAAGTGATTCCTTATGGAAAATCATTACGAAAATACCGATTGGCGTATGTCCGGAAACGACGTCTAAGGGTTGAAAACATGCCCGAAAGTTGGGCTTTAAAAATAGTTTTTGCTCAATAAAATGGCAAAAAATAATATTAAGTTACAACATTTAAATTTCGTAAGTTAATATTAATTCGTTTCCACTTTATTAAATAAAAATTAATTTTAAAGCCCAGCTTTTGGGGGTGTTTGCCACTCTTAGACGTCGTTTCCGATAATACGTCAATCTGCATTTTCGTAACATTTTTTCGTAAGCAGTCACCTTCAAAAGCCTGTAACATAAACTACAAAACAAATTAATATTAAATTAAGATATTTAAATATTGTAACATAATAGTTTGTTTGGTCATTTTATTATGTAAAAACTATTCTTAAAGCCCAACTTTTGGGGGTGTTCTGAACTCTTAGACATCGTTTCTGGAAATACGTCAATCGGCATTTTCGTAATGTTTTTCCATAAGGAATCACCTCCCAAAGTCTGTAACATAAGTTACGAAACATCATGTATAGAATATGTTCGTGGAATAAAGCCAGGTGGGTGATATAGCCATTTCAAATTTTACATGTAGTTTCCAGCACGAGATGGTGTGGCATGTATCTTTCCTAAAATGCACCTTAATGTTCCCTTTCCATGTTTCATAATTATCGCCTGCCTTCGGACATCAGTTTCGTTTCAAGGACTGAGTTTCTCTTTGCACGCGGAGGGTAATAAAAGAGTTAATTTTTAAACACAATTTCACTTATGCATAATTATTTCTATACAGCAAATTTTAAAGACATATATCTGCGTATTCAGCGCTTTAATGACGTAAGAGTTCATGCTATGAAAGAATGTTTACTGTGCTTAATTATATTAATCACTTCCGTTTGAAAAAGAACACGTCGTTTCGGGACCACCACGTAAATAGTGGGCAATAAGGGTTGAAAATAACTGCATTTAGCATTTATACTTGGGTTATTCTGTGATAATAATCGCTAGCTTAGAAGGTAGTGTCGTAAAAAAAAAAAATCATATGTACGCCATAAATAAATAATTAATTATTAAATGGATAAAGTGACTTGATTTCTCAATTATGATACATCCCTGGACGTGTTAATTTTAATTTCCTGCGAATCAGGGTGGGATTTTGGTACCTGACCACAAAGTCGGTACCATGGTATACACTAAAATAACGGTATAATGTTTAACACACCCCGGTTTAGTTCTAGTTAGTGTGGTAATGGACGGGTTCTACTCTACGAAAGTAGCAGTGAATAGATTGTCCTAATACCTATTAGGTCTACAAATATTTTGTGTTGAGTAATTCCATCGGCCCTGATAACGTTGTACTTATGTTGACCTAAGGAAAGACCTAAGGACTAGCATAAATTGACGTGAAAATATTTTAAGTGCATTACGTGCATAGGTCTATTGCACAATAACATGACTCAAATATGATATTTAATATGAATAGGCTATCTAAGAATATTGAATAGACCCCCTGTGTCAAACGGATCATCTAAACAATCGCGAAATCAGGGACAAGTCTGATTACGCCATGAGATGGAGTGGAGGAGGCTATTGTTTTCATACATTTGTTTATTTTTTAAAATTCGATTTACAATTTTGAAATTATTTTTTTGGTACTTTATTTGACATAAGTGCGAACAGTGATGATTTTTGTTTATAAGCAAATAAGAATATCTTTAAGTTGTCTAATGCTTTGTTCCAAAATTCCCTAAAATATATTTTTCCAAGAACTTTTTTATATTTGTCTATTTTAGACCTTAAGGACTAAATACAATAGTTCTAGTGCTTTTGAACAATTAATAAAGAAATATTGTCAATTTTTGTCATTTTAATATTTTGTGTAAGCCTACGTAGAATATTACATTTTTGTTTGAAGGTGGGACGAGTCATTTCTCTATTTTTTTTCAGTGTGTCTTTATAACAAAACTTTTTTTAAGGTTAGACTATTTGTGGGTTTTGTAAATGACTAAGTGAACTTTAAATGTTTGAAGCAGTATATAAGAATATTTTGAAGATATTTTACTAATTTTTGTTTTTTATTTTGTAAAATTTTGCGTGGTTTGGAACCATGAGAGTGTTGTTAGCGTTATATAGGTTTTTTCAAAGATATTTTGTCATGTTTTGTCCATATACTGTTATTTTATTGATGACAGTGTTTAAATACACTTTTAAAATGTATGATTAATTATATGCAGTTACTATATTAGGTTTATTAGTTTTTTATTTTTATATAGCCAGGCATGGCAACATTTCTCTCCATATGGGGCAGTAACGCTATTTTACAATAAAAGAAAAGAAATTTTAAAATCGTTTCTAATTTGTGTATTTTTTTCGAAAATGTTACTTGTGTGATGGCGTAAATGATTGCACTAACTTACCGTGTCATAATTTTCGAAATGATGACAAAATTTGCGAATAAGTGGCGTTATTCCGCGAACTTGCACAACTATTAACTGGAGTATATGCTTACTTGTGTTATGGAGTCCCACGTGAAGCGACATACAAATACGTAATTGCTCGGCAGATGCTTTTAATAACGTATTTACTACTTGTATATGTGACAAGGCTTCCAGTGAAATTGATATAGCTAGAGAATAAATTTGACTTATGTTGTGATTTTGACAGGCACTTTTCCGGAGTGTATGCAAAAGTCACCAGAGGTATATCCAAACATCGTACTCCGCAATGTAAGGCATTGTAAAACAAGACTTTGAACAAAATGTTTGTAGAAGGTTTGACTCCCACAAGAAGGGTAGTGTTTATATTCCATTATAATAACACTTCTTTTCTAGAGAAAGACGGAAGGAAAACGCCAGAGGAAAGAAATTATAGAAACATTTCGCTGAATTAGATACATTTATTATTTGAATTTCTGGATTAAAATAAAAGATATAATGATCCGAATTGCTTCATTTCATCGGGAGATTAAATGTTAAAATTTAGTTATTGACAAATTATTTGAAAGTTGAAAATGAGAGTTTATTCTGTTTTTCTGTATTTGGTCACAAGAAAAAAATTAAAGCATAAGTCATTATGTCTCAATTGCTAACTTCCTGTTCCGATTTCTTTTTGTGGTGTCCTACAACCAATACACGAAGACTATACTAATTATTTTTATTTTGGATATCCAAGTCGAATATTTCAAACTTCGTAAAATGAGCTGAGGAATTGTCAATTTATATAATTTAGAAATTTAGAAATACGTATGGGCAGTTAAGAAAATATTGTGTTAGACAGTGAAAGGGAAAAAATGCACGGAAATGAATGCCCCAGGAACAAAATATGTTGTAAAAACAATCATAGAGACGCGTGAGCAGTTTTAGAGCATGACTCTACGCAGAAGTTGCTACGTGCCACAAAAGAGGAGATAACGCGCTACTGCACAGGCAGCGAGGACAGTCGACGCTATTGTCGAGCACACAATGCAGTGCTGCCTACCGCATGCTCAATATCGGAATTTCATTCGGTTCAATCGCGTCGTACCGAAGCTAATTAAACTGCCAGACGGACAAACCGGCATGCGGAACATGAACCCGCAATTGTGATACGCTGTATAGCCACCTGAACAAATAAAGGATTTACATCAAGTACAGGTTGTTCACGGCAAACTGAGCGCTTAAGAGGTCGAGTCACAGATTCAACCCCCTATCTGTTACAATGTTATATTTTACGACGGTTTTCTTCGAAAACTACACACTTTGGATAGAGCAAGTTTATAATAAACTTATCGGCTCTGCTTGCTTAAAGTTTATTTAACGTTCAGTAATTTCTTTCTATGATGAAAATTATGTCAGCAACTTTCGGACACAACCACATAAATTAAGCCAAGTATTTATAAAAATTTCAAAAAAATCAAAAGGGGAATTAATGTTCTATATGTCACCTTCCACTCAATACTATTATGGGCATGCTGGGTGGATTACGGTGTGTAATATTACAACCCAAATTATTATATGGTAACTTTCAAGACAGTTGCTGTGCAGCATCCGTGGTGGTAGCATCCCGGCTCGAGAGACCACCTTCCCTCACTCTCCCCTCCCTCCTTAGACACACCCCAGGAGTCTCTTACCGCCCAAGCCTCTCATGAACCTGTTTCCCTATCTTTTGCATGTTAATTTTCAAACTGAATTTTCTCGAAAACTATAAGCGGTAATGGTATGAAATGATAAACAACGAAAGTTTATAATATACACGACTCTTATCCTTATTTAAAATTTATTTATAGTTAGGTATCTTTTTAGTATAGCAAAAATTATGTCAATAATTTTAATATCCATCGGCATAAATTAAAACTAACCTAATAATTTATTAAAAAATACGTGAATACCTTCCGATCATTATAGCTATAACGTTGGGTTGATTTTTGCGTATGTTATCAGTGATAAAAAAATTTACACTGCAACTTCAGCGACTGCTATTACGGAGATAGAGAGTTCCTTATCTTCTGGCGTCAGCTGTCCGGCCTGGCCATCCATCCTCATTCGGTCATCCCAGGGGTCCTCGACCTTCTGTGGGTTTATAACACCCGCTCTAGTCTTCGGTGCTTTGCGAAGTGAGTTCGCTTCTTGCCAACAGTGTTGCAGCAACTGCAGTGAACTTGAATTTGGATCGTAGGTTAGGCATCGATATGTGTTACATGGTTGGCATTAAAATAATGAAATCCCCTGACTTTTCCAGGTTTTACTTGTCACCGAATTTTTCTCCCCTGTCGTACATCCATACGATTATCACTTGATTATTGTAAAGTGTTTAATAAATGAAATAGAGTGTCTGGCAACAGCGCACGCTATCTGTACTACAGTTTAAGTACCAACTATACTGCTATCTACACTGAATTTAGCCTCGTACTTTTTATCACCAAAACCACTGGCTTATAATTTGAAGCATTCTGCCAGTTTGGCTGTCTGTGGTATGAAAGATATTTTCAGTTCCTAATGGAAAAGAGGTAATGATGCTTTGTTCAAGCGTGGAAATAACGTCTTTAAATTATTGCTTCATGGATTCGGTTTATCGGCGCGTATACTGTACGTCAAATTAGGCGTATGTTTTATTTCGTACTTATAAATGTGTAAAATACCAAAAAAGGCCAAAACATAGTTTAATACAAGTGGTATTATAAGTAAAAAATATCTGCCTGGGTGCCAACATATGGATTTATATTATTTGAAATTGTAAATACACAATAATATTGTTTATTTTTAGTAAAATTTATAAATATTTATTACATCGTACAAGTTAAAGTAAGTGTTACGAGTAGTCGCATAATATGTGCTTTTATTGTAAAAAAAAATATCTTTTTTAATCATTGTAGAAACAATATTAAATCTTCTTTGTGCATGTGTTTCAAATACACACACACACACACACACGTGATTCAGAATTACGTGTACAAATTTAGGCAGGTTATTCCTCACGAAAATCTTAATAGTTAGATATAGAACAGCCAAGGTCGATTTCAAATATAAAGGACCATAGGAGCCCTATGAAGTGAAGGACGAAAAGTATAATATGAGGGTTATTATGAAAAGTGCGTGAGTTAGAACAACATAATTTTAAACCACGATCTTGGATAATACAAAGGTAACGTGTGTACATAGTGCCCGCCTTATTATTGTAAGAAATAGGACTTGGCAAACTTGATTGCGTAAATAAATGCGCCAATTGAAGCATAACCAGCGTCTGGTAGCAGAATATGAAACACAGGATACAAATCAACAAAACAATTGGTGCGACTCCCGTGACGCTTGCTGTTTTCGGGAGTTACCTCTTTTGTAAATGGATGTATGAAACATGCGTGCATACGGATACTGCGGCCCGTACAATTGGATTGATATTTAAATTATGCGCTGTAAATAATATTACTGTACGCGAGCTCTAATAATATGTCAAGAAAGTTTCAGATGTATTTTTAAAATTATTTATACTCAGGGCGGGCACGTGAAATAGATACGAAAGAATTTCCCGGGTCGCCTGGCCTTCGCCTCAGAATGAAATAAGTCTCGCAAAACCAATCCGCTGGATGGCGAGGGAGAAATAGGCAATAAGTTTTTAGTGGGTCACGAAAAAGAATTCTAAAAATAACGAATCACAGGAAAAAAGCTTGGGAAATGCTGTAATGCAAGACAAAATAGCCAATTATTTGAAGCAAGTAAGCTCCGAGGAACTTGGTAAGAAAATATTAAATAATTTAAGTAGATGCCCCTTTAAAAGAAATAAGAAAAACAGGAGTTGTCTCAATAGTTTTTCACCAGCAAAAATGATTAAATTTTTAATTATGGTAAGTTCTAATGAAGTTTTTTGACATTTCTGTGTTCTGCCTGACAATTTACATTTAAAATCTCGTTTAGGCAATTAGTTACATATTTAAACCCCGCTACTCTCTCTCATCTTCAGCATGTCAGCCAAAATCGGAACTATAAAAAAGAATTTCATAAAAAAAATTCATATATACTTATTTCGACTTTAGAGGCAGTAAATGTTACAGACAGTAGTATTTTGTAACACCTGGACATGACATGTTTTAAAAGGCTTTGTACCTGTTCTTAAATTGTAACTGCATTTGCAACAAAAATTTAGATATGTCTTTATTTTAAATTGATATTGCAATAAATATCTCTGTTTCTGGAGAAAACTAATTAAATCCTTTTAGAATACCAGAGAGAGATAGAGAGAGACGACACTGATACTCCCTTCGTTGATCTGTCAAAGAATGCGCCAGGAAATTGTCAGCAGATAACTGTATTTCGCGTGGAGCTCCAGCAACACCGTGTTCAAGGCCGACTTAGATAGGCATATACCGTGTTCCTCTGGTGAGCATCAACATGAACACCATACTAACATATACCTTAACAATGTGGGTAGTGTGCCTGTGTGTGAAGTGTTTGAAAGAATGATAATTCATGAGAATTAGTTCCTAAATATACTAGAAAAATTTGTGTGATCATGGACCACTTGGATGTGGCATACCAAATTTAACAATCAAAAGTGAATCAAGTAGATGTCTCAAGAAAATTTTCAGTGTGCAGTGTAACATCCAGGATACTTCACACACAAATGACCCAAAAAGTGTGGATATGGAACTAAATACAGCTGCTTGACAGGAGTAGTTTGCACTGGGATCGGATACAGGCAGTTCGAAGAACTAAATGCTGCCAAGAACGTACCAACAGCATCCACAAAAACATATTCTAAATACTATGACAGAGTGGGTGATGGCTGGGAAGAAACCACAGTAAAGGAGATGACAATCGCAGGCAGACATGAAGCACAGCTACATCTAGAACGAGACGATATAGACGAAAATGGAATCATATTGTGACAGTCGTTGCAAATGGACAGTGATCCAAATGGTCTTATAAGAATTGTAATTTCAGTTCATTGACAGGAGCTTCAGCGATCATCGGATTTCGCACCCGAATATATATTGTACAATGTGCGCACGAGTAGATGCTACGAGAAAGGATGTCAAGTATCACAAATGCTACAGAAATTGGTCCGGAAGCCCCAGCAGTATGCAGATATTGTAATGAAGGGTTTTTAATCAAGCATGTAAATGCACGGAATTAAATATGTTACATTCATTGCAGATGACAATTGCAATATGTACACTGTAACGTTTTTTTTTTTTTTAATTTTACTGAGAAATTGTTTGAAATTTTACCAATGTTTCTAACAGTTCAAAAATTTATCTTGTAATATTACTCGTTTTTAAAACTGCAAGAGCTGTATTCGTAATATATCTAGTGAAATGTTTGTATTCTACTGGCCCGTATCCACGAGCTCAAGCAAAATGGCGGAAACTCAACACCATAAAACGTTATAAAGCTGTTTGTGTAAAAAATGAGGGCAGCTTAAATTATAGTTGCGTGCAAAAAGTAATGTATTTGCAAGTTTGAATAATGTAAAACAATTAAAACAACTCAAATAATCATGATAAAAAGACTACAATTTTAAAAAGACGTGAGGTTATTATTCTTTAACTGTTAATGTTGATGTTTCATTTCTACACAGAACTATTCAAATTCAATAACTCCATTATTTTTAACCCAATAACTTCACTTGTACTTTGTCGGTATATACTGCTATATTGAGTACAAAAATAATTGTATAGCTCGTAAGACAATCAAGTCTTTTGGTTTAGCATGTGGGATGGTAACACAAGGGAAGTGTTTTCTAGTCCCCGTGCTTGCAAAGCGTGAAATTTTTAAAATTTTACTTTGAAATTTTTTTTTTCCTTTTATCTGTTACTTCATCACAATTGTTTACTAGAAGAAAAATAATAAATTTATGCCCACCTCACAATAATGTAAGAAGTAATACAATCATATTATTTGATATATTACAAGTGTACTGTATGTTTTGCAGATTTTACAATAAAACTGTTAGTAGTTTTACAAAGGATTTTCTTGGCAACTGGGTTTCCAAACATTATTTTTTGAAAAATCACAAAAAAAATTTTACAGTGTGTAATACCTTACGAAAATATCACAGTCAAGAAAACTGAGTGTAGCAACCCCGTTCAAAAAAAATTACTGCAAAAAACTGAAAGACATCACAACCATGATAGTAGGGGAGCATAAAGCTTTACGTGGATTTTTCGTGAAGAGAAAGTGTGATTATGTGGAATTCCTTTCTTATATTGTACACAGTGGTGGGGTACAGGATGTTTCCCTCAGAAATGCGGTGTTTGGTTTTTACAGCTTTGGAAATCCAAGATGGCTGCCAGAATGACACGTATATGCAAAACTAGGCATATTTCCTCCGGGAGTGCTTTTAAGTGAAAAATGAATAAAACCATTTTTATTCCAAATGAAACGGAAAACAAAATTTACCCTAGCAAATTTTCTGATACTTTTATTAGTATAGGAGTTATAGGCAGTCAAAGTTAAAGTTGTGACTTTTCGTGAATGTATGAACATGAAAACAGAGATTATTGCCTGCAGAAGTACTCGATTAAAATATTGCGTAGGGCAATTTTATTATACGTAGAAAATGATCAACATGTTCACCATCGATTTTCAAATATATTGATCGGTTTAGGCATTGTCTGTCATTAAACTTCGCAGGGGGGGGGGGGTCCCATAAGATTTAAAATTTTAGAGTTTTACAATAGGCATTTACAAAATCACATGTTATTGTTCTGCTGTTATTTGCTTTACAAACTGCTGCATATTTAAAAACATAACAATCCCCAAACAGTTCCTTTGTCTTTTCAACTATACAACAGTAAATCCACCTTATTTACAACTCGTTAAACTCTTATAGTGTATCCTTATCAAAAGATCCATGATCATGGTTGTCACAGACGTTTTCATCTCCTCCACACACACACAGAGTTCAGTGCACCTAAGATGTTGAGAAAGGCGTTTGCATGGTGGAGTACACCTTCCTTTAACACAACTGTATCTGATAAGCTGAAGGGTATCCTGTGGAACACATGGCAGAACACACATCACAGGAGTGTAATGTGGGCAAATCCGTGTAAGGTTGGTCTGCACGACGCCATTCCACATCTTGATAGTGAACTCTGCTAATATAGGGCATCAGAGAAGCTCTAGTAGGTGGAAATCTTTCTCCCTGGCTGTCCTTTTTTGAAAACGTCCACCACCTAAGCTCTCCAATATAGGAGATTTGTGTACTAGGGACATAAACTTGACATATAAACTTTTCTATTAGAAGCCTGCCATCATCAACAAAGTTTCGCAAGCATCCAAGTTTGCTAAATGCTTCAAGAACATTGTCTTCAACTATGTTGAAGACTTTCCAGAAAGAGTTTTTTCCTTTGTTTGCCAAACACCCTGTGGTGTCACATCCGAACAGTGCATGCAGACCTAGTAAAGCCAATGTTTTTTTGGGACCCAGGGATTCAGTTACTTTGCTGAGGTTGATCTTTCTTCTGTGCGGCCCAACTCCGGTTACGAACATGGTATCTTGTCGAAAATATTTGGACCACCACAAGGAAAGAATGAAGGCATCTGTATCTGGAGAGTGGATGTGTAGTTGGGTGGCACCACGACGAGAGGCATATAGAGAGTGCAAAATAATTTTTGTGTCTGCTTCCTCATAATTGCTTTTGAGATTAATTACACTGCCATCTGACATGGCCATTTCTCTCCAAGATACAAACAAGCTTTTTTTTTTTCTTTCATATGAATGATGCATTGCATTTTCAGACAGGTAAACTGTTTAATCATTCTTGGTTTTAATGTGTGAAAGCAATTTCTTCAATCATGTCTTGTCAATGTAAGTTGCATCAGTGATCTTGAAATCGATTGATTGTTCTTTGTTTCTTTTTTCACGCATTGCAGATTTCAGGGAATCTTCTCTGTAAGTATTGAAGACCAAGTGTGTTTCGTTATATTTTAACAGTGTATAGTCCAACTTCTTGTTGAATTTAATCGTCAGGTCATTACATGTCTTAACATGTGCTGGCTTTTTCATGGCCTGTAGTTCTGCCATACCATCTAGAATATCTACATCGAGTCTTTCAGGGGCGTTTTCAAGTGATGCATGTCTCGAAGCAACATGTATTCTGTCCGTGGATGGTTGTGATATATTGATCATGTCTTCTCCAAGTGTACAATTTTCTTTGGCTTGAACTTCAAGTAGTTTGATTAATTTGCTTTTGTTTGTACACAAGAGCAGAGCCCCATCTAAAGCAAACATGGAACAGGGAACTACTGAAAATTCATAAGTGCCTAGGGATTCCTTGAGATTTATGTCTGGTCTTCTTCTCGATGCTATCAGCAGACGGGTGAACAATGATCGAGCTGCTTGTAGTTGAATTACTGTTTCAGAAACTTTAGTTGAGACCTTCTTACTAGCTGTATTACCAAATTTAATTTCACCGGTCATTTTCTCCCAGAAATTGGTTTTGTCAGATTCAATCCGCTCAGTTTTGAAGATGTTATAAAACTCCATCCCAACTCTTGCCATTCTTAATACATCTTTCTCAATTTATTCACTGAATACTGCTTTTGAACTGAGGTTGATTAGGCGGGGACCATCATATGACATAGGATCTGTTGAATGCTTTATTACATTGTAAACTACTTGCACATCACTGTTTTGTTGTTTTGACTTAGATGTTGTTAGTTGGTGATGATTTGAGCGAACATACTCTGGCCACCCTACGATGTTCTTTGCTTCTCTGGTTAACCGTGAGTGTTCAGGAGAAGTTAAAAAAAAAAAAAAAAAAACACCTTGCCAATGCCATTTTGTTTCGTGTGACATTCACAAGACCGACCATAACTTTCATAGCTCTATTTTCCTGTTCCAAAGCCTTGTCAGCACCTAGAGCACAAAATGGAATTGTGCTCTTGTTAACAACCCAGTTCCCTTTCATGAATTGTGTCCGTAGATCAAGATTTCTGTTTTCTAGCTGTTTCATTTCAGCTAGATACCATGCAATCATATTTGCATAGTTTCTTAACTCAAGAGCTAAAATATACTTTACAAAATCTTCAAGTGCAGCTATATGTAGCTCCCAGTTTCCCGATCTCACAGATACAATTTTCATGTATTGCCGAACAATTTGGAAGTTTGGTTTCCTATCTCCTTGAACACTATCAAATTCTTTCATTTTATATAGTATGTCGCTGTGCCTGCTTGTGCACAGAATTTATTTCTTGAATACCATCAGCTCGCAGGGCAGCAATCAGATTTTGAGTTTCCCTACCCCAGTCCTCTTTTATGTCTTCATGATGTATTTGAAATACGTGAATATAGCATCTAAAAAGAGCAAGTGTTAAGGTAGTATGTGCTTCAACTCCTCGCCTCACATGTTTTCCTGCCAGAATTTGAGATATTACTGTATCACTGTATAAATAAGCTAAGGCACATTGAAGTCCTGTCCCATTTATAAATGTACCTACAGCATGTAACATTGCCATAATGATGTGCAGTTCTCCAGGCCTAAGTACCCAATTTTTTGAAAGATCTTATCGTGCTATGGCCAGTTTACAAATTGGCCTATAAAGTCCAAGATCTAAACTGACAACAGTTTTCAAATACGAACCTGTAATTGCATTTGTTATTGCTTCCAACTTTTCCATGCATGTAATTTGCGTCGAAATAGATAATGGACTGTTGTCTATGAGAAGAAATACACATACTCACACTAAACACATTGGCTTGCTCACCAAGGAATGATAAGTAGACCATGTGTGTATTAAAGCAGGAATTGAGGATATTGTATCACTTGCAGTAGGCTTGGTATCGTTCTCATTCAGGTCATGAAAATCATCATTTAATGTTGTAATTGCATCAGAGCTTTGTATTGCTGTAACTTTAAGTATCATCCATTCAATATATTCAAGTAGGTTTGACTCTAATAGTTTTTCTTTTGATTTTACTTTAACCTTACAGCATATTTTAGGCGCACATAATTTTTGAGAAGAGATACACTACAGTGTGAAAGTTCTGTTAATGATTTCGGGATTGTGTCGAGTGAACGTCGCGATGGCGGCTCTAAAAGATTGAGTGGCTCTCGAGCATCAGTCTCACCTTCTTCTTGTTACACAACCTTCACTGTACCATATATATATATATATATACATACACACACACCTCCATTGGCTTCCATGCGTCTTATTACTTCATTCGCTATCTGAATTTCAATTCGTAGTAATTTATTATATTCAATAGAAGAACCTGAGCTGTGAGGAAACTGAATAAGGAATTTGCTCCGTGTTACTGAATGAACAGTAACTCCCACAACTACTTGCAATGGCATCTCCCGTGTGTACCGAACATTTTTTTTCGCTTGATGTAGTTGATTCATTTCATATACAAACATTTGCAAAAGTCGTTGCGCCTTGGTTGATGATTCAGCATTTTGCTTTCCTTTAAATTTCATATCCATCTGGCCATGTATGCACCATTTGAAGAAGAGATAAACTTCTTTGGGAATTATTTCTTTTAAGTCAGCATTTTCAAGGGAACCATCGAATACCCATTTACCATATTTTGTAACCGATGATGGTAATATCTTAGTTGCATCAAGAAGAGTTTTCATTACTTTGCCAATGTCTTCATATGCATATTCTGCATTGGCAAAACCAATATCGGCTGTGGCTTTCAGATTCATACGCTGTGGCTCGTTAACTCTTAGGTTTGCTGAAAACTGTGCCAACAATTTCCAGTTCCTCTTCCACGAGTTTTTTAATTTTCTTCCGAGATTTTATTTGCGTTTTATCAATGCCATTATTTAGTGCTATGATCCGGTACACTTCTCCACATTAGCCATTGTTGTAACTCTACCTTCATGAAGAAAGTGATTTAAACTAGATATACGTTCTATATCAGTTGCACGCTCGTGGATAGAAGATATTCCACACTTGGGTTCATCCTTGGATCTTAGCACATTTACAACATATTTGTTCCAACATTCTTTGTCATATTTGATGTTTTTTGAGTGAGCATCTCCAGGGTCTATGCAGTCACTATGGCGCACTTTAAATATTGCACTGTTAGACAAATCAACAGCTACTTCACATGCTAACCACTTCTGTCCATTACTATGCTGTAGAGTCTTTTATTTCGTTTCGGTCCTTCATCACAAAAGGTTGTAATTTTTTATCTTAATGTGTATTTAATGTCTTCGTGGGTAGATGTCACTTCAGTTTCTTCCTGCTGTGTCGCCCGTTTTTCTTCTTCAGATAACTTTTTGCTATGTTCCATATTATTTTTATTGGTACAACTTTTGTAGCAAGATTTGTGCCACATAGCATTGGCTTTTTCCAGTTCCACCACACTGATATTTCCAAATCTGCTACTAATATCCACATATGCAGGAACTAATCGCTCTTCTCTTTTCTTTAAACAATACAATGGTTTATCGTAGTTTAACGGATTTACAACATATGATATATTACTAATTTGGCACAAAATACAAAATTAAAAATCGGTAAATAGTTTGCATTTTTTGGCAGATGGAGGTAGATATACCTTGAGACTGCTAAGGGTGTAGGATGTACTTTCCATGGCTTTTGCAAACTTCCAGTTCAGTTCATTGTTTCAAACATCCCAGCAGGAAATCAGAAACAATAAGTAATGCATGTTATAAGGAATAACAAAAGAAGAAGCAAGGAACATTACATTTGCAATGTAAAATTTAATACGTGTACACACAGACAATGTCGTGATAAACGTATGTGTGTATGTATATATACATATACTTATGATTCGATTTGATATACATTTCGGATTATTGGTAAAATATGTATGGTATTTATAACCAACGTTTTACATATTATAATTATTTTTATGCAATATTTCCAACAAAATGCTCAGTTTATCACATTTTGTCACTAGCCTATGGAGCTGTAATGCGAAGTTAGATTGTGTATAGCTCCTAAAGGAATAAAAATGTCAAAAAATTTGTGTTGCGGTATTTTGTTAAGTTTTTTATGATGAATAAAAAGTCCTTTATATTTTTTTCCGTTTTAGCACTCCTGGAGACAATATATAATCTGTTTTGCACGTTTTTATCATCACGGAAGCCACAAATTTGAACTTTGACTGCCTATAACTCCTAAACAAATAAAACTCTAAGAAACTTTATAAGGATCAATTTTGTTCTCCGTTTCATTTTGAATAAAAAAAAAAAGCTCTTATGCATTTTTCTCGTAAAAGCACTCCTGGAATAAATATGCATAGTTTTGCTTATTTATGTCATTTTGGCAGCCATCTTGGATTTCCAAAGCTATAAAAACCAAAACCCACATTTCTGAGGGAAACATCCTGTACCACACCACTGTGTACAATATAAAAAAAAGGCATCCCACATAGTCATATCTTCACTTCACGAAAAATCCCACGAAGTCAATAAATCTGCATTAAGCTCCCCTACTAAGAGTTCTCTGGAAAATGTTACTCTGAGAAAAGCTTTGGATGCGAATAATCATATATCTGCCGAGAATTCAAAGTGCTTCGAATATATTTGTAATGGGACCAGGAATAATGAAGTGAATTTATTTCCACTTAGAAGAACGCGGACTTTCTAGTAAGATAGAACATCTACTAGCTCTCTAAATACCCCTTAATAATACAAAAATGAGAAAATCAAACTATGCACCAGTATAGTTTCTGGAAAAATAAGCACTATACAGACCATATTCACAGCCAGGAGCCTGATTTGTCCACTGACGAGTGCGAAGAAGCAAGTAAAGAGTTCGTACAAAAAAATAAATTCAACCACAGGGCAACAAGATGAGTTAGGAAGAGGTACTCTCCTTCAAAGGGACGGCGAGCGATGGAAAACAAGTTTGTCTCTTGCTGTGTAAGGAAGTCGTCTGCATATGTATCCGAAATTAAAAGCTGGATGGTAAGCAGATCAGACAAAAAAATTTTTATCCCACTTCGCCACTCTATTTATTAATGCCAGTGTGTCAGTTTGACAGCTAAATATAAAAAAAACCAGCAGCTGAGAACCCATTTGCTCGGAATTTCATGTGCAGCTGAGGTGTAATGAAAACAATCAGTCACATTTGTTGAAACTGGCGGTTTTACTTGGAAATGATTTTGACATTTTTTTCGATCCATGCTTCATTATTTCGATAGTGATTCAAAGTCTTCAGGAGCATAAAATATATTAATTGTAATTTTATTATTTATGTCCAACATACACATTTTTAATTTTGTAACGTTACTTATATGGTAAATTGTATGGGCCATAGCAATAACGTGCAACTTAGTTTCTTTAGAAAGAAGTCGAATGTTCAAGAATTTATTTTGTCATAACAATTGTTTGACTGTACACGTCATAATGTAAATTATTGTTGGAATAAGAGCAAGAGGTGTCAAAATTATTCATGTTATTTACTTTGTAAACACAGTTACAATATGTGGAAAATGAAGCTTATCTACGAATTTTGTCGTAAAATTATCCAACTAGTGTGTTTAAGAAAAGACGAATTATCCTGCCAGTTTTACTTGCACAGTCCAAGTACTGCAGTAGAAGAAAATACTAAACGAGTTTTCTTAAAATAAAAAAAAAACCTGGAACAGGATGTGAAAAGAATCATAGTGTGTAAAGGCATGCCATATTTGGTTCAGCAATTTCCGCGTACATTTAATCATTCCCGTTTATTCTATCTGCCCTAGAAATAGGAAATCGTTCCCCTGGGCAGTATTCCAGAATCACTTATTTGAAATGGTAGTGATCAAAACATACAAAATTAAGAATTTATTTTGCATAATTCTTGTGTGTTGGATGTGTGTGTGTGTGTGTGAGAGAGAGAGAGAAAGAGAGAGAGAGAGAGAGAGAGAGAGAGAGAGACACACTCAAGTTACTGATTCTAAATGCCTGGTGTGACGCTTAGTTCCTGTGTTTATAGGTTATTCACATTAAAGTGAGAACTTTTGAAAGCCCTCTCAGTTGGAATAAGAGTCAATAAATATATTTTATTTTATCCTGTGCATTACTTACATGACAATAATAGAAATGAAAAAGGTGATTAGAGGACAAAAAATCGCTGAAAGGAAAACGTAACTAGGGCCTCAGAAGAACTCACTTTACCGTGAACAGCCTATAGTAGTGAGGTGCTCCACAACAGCTGACATTCGCAAGCAGTTTCGTGGTCGCTTTCATTTATTTCTCCTTTGGTCCTGAAACTGTACTGTAAACACAGCGAGCTGGCAAAATCGTTGCGACTACCATTCCCGCCTTGTGCCTTGTAATCCCCTGGTGTGAGGGATTTTCCAGCCACATACCTGCAGGTTCCCCCTTGCTCTTTCAGATGAACAAGCCACTATATCTCACTTCCAGAAAGAGGACACCCGCACCACGGTAGAATATTTCAAACCGAGTTTTACTGACACGGCCTCTTAAGAAAGATCTGCTTAAGATCTGCTTTCATACATACTATGTCTTATTCCACCTTATGAAAAATGAACATTATCATTAGCCTCATTACTTTACTCAAGCGTCGAACAAGTAAAATGGTAGAGTCATTAGAAAGATATCTATTTTACAAATCTGCTCATTTTTAAACTTGTGTACAATGGAAAAACAGAAAACAAAATAAATTATTCCAGTATTCACAAATGCATACCTATAATCCAATCACGGTTATTTAAGACTTTCCTGAAGCCCTGCTGAAGTTTTATTTCAAGAATATTCCTCCGCTTCGTACGAAATAAGCTTAGCTAAGTATGGAAAAGTGTACCAGAGGACAACGCACCGAATTCATACGCACTCGGTTGTAGCAGTGTTTTGTATAATAGCTATTTCTCACTAAGCGCTACCAACACACGTGTTTACTCACTGTTTTTATGCAAATTATTTATACATGAAACATCACAATTACTAGATAAAATATGAATAACATTTCTATTTAACAGGAACAAAAAAAGTAACTTTTATGAACACAAGTATCAAACGCTTGTGATACATGGAATGTTTAGGAAATAACTAAACACGTCATACACGGGGAAATTTTTTTTCAAAGGTTTGATTCAAAAATGTTGAAGGAACCGCGAATAAACTATAATCTTTGAATTCAAATAAAGAGACGGAACTCCTTTACCTCTGTCATTACCAACTTTACGGGGCGCATATCAGTCAGTGTGCCTGTTAAAATATGTGCAGGTAGTGGCAGTGTAATTATTCAAAGGTTGATTTCATAATCGCTCAGTCAACCGTTAACAGCAAATAGACAATTTAATTTCTTCTTCCGTCCGTAAGATAGGTACGTGTCGCGATACACGGCAACTGGTCCGAGGGCGTATCTGCACAGCTAAGGTTACTTCAACAAAGGTTGCGAAAATCAATGTTGAAAGTTTGGCGACCGACAATTTTCGCCACTAGGTAAGCGCTAGTGTTGCACGTGCGCCCGATTTTCTCTATTTTCTACGTTAAAAAAAAAAAACAGAATAAGCGTAACCACAATAAATAAAATATACAATTACTTCGTAACTGTCTAAAGCCTTTCTCTTTTATTATTCAAGTTGCTTTGACTTTCAATTAGAATTACCTCCTGGAACATAGCGCACCTAGCAGTGAAAATTTTCCCTATGTCAAACACGTCCATAAGAAATCACTATGTTCCTAACCTGAGTGGAATATACCTTATCACAGGTTATAGAATTTGCGAGACCACTACAAGACTCACCAGTGTCTTCGAAGACGATCAGGAGGCAACTAAACGGCTGCCACTAGTACCGATTCATCGTCAATCATGTCTTCTGCGGTGCAGAGATCGTGAACACTGAAGGTAATATGTCAGAAGTATTTCTAGCAAACTTCTTACATTTTAATTGCAGCTCTTCATTATTAATACCGCGTGGCAAGCTGCAAATACAGGAATGTTTACCGTCGGTACAGTGAAAACTTAGAAACCTTAGAAACCTTAGAAGCCTTAGAAACCTTCGCGCTCACTCGATTCAGCAAATGTAGGAACTCTCTACCTCGGAAGCACGGGAAATAAGATCTGCACCATACGCGCTTCCTCGCATATGTATGCAATGGCGTGATACCATGGCAATAATTTCTTACAGAGCAGGAATGGCGTTATATTGTTCCTCGCGCGGTAGGCTCGTGAAAAACCAGCATCAGAGAGGTCGGTGTTATCTCACGACTCGTACCGTGAAACAATACGGGGGGGGGGGGGGCATACACCTTGCACTGTGGTGTGGACAGTCAAATGTTATAAAAGTCAAGAACATGCCTGGGGTTCGTACAGGGTTCACCGAGAGTCCATTCATATTTCCGCCAGATACTCTAGCCCCATGTTCTGCCACTTCTCCGCCGTATGAGTATGGCAGATGACATTCTGGAGCACCACGAAGACGCTCTTCCGTGTTATGTAACTCGGTATAAGGAAAATAACTCAGCTGCTTCATATCACAACTACGCAGTTTTAAAAAAAATGATTTGTAGAATATTTCTGAAAGTATTCTTCGCGGTAGCTTCGAAAAATTTTATAACACACACTGCAGAACCTGGATACACAGATTTTTTTATTTTATTTTATTTTTTCCGAACTACCGCGAACCTTGAACTGCGTCAGATATTTTTCTCCTGTGCTTACCTAACTTAAGCGGGAATTACTAATTTATGATAAGACTAAGAATACAAATATACTCTTCTACACATTTGAATCTCAACTAACATTTACTTCCGCTCCAGAAAGCAAAATGAAGAATACTCACCACTGCTCATCCATTAGGATATCATGAATTATTGATTTCACTAAACAGATTTTTGAATAAAATATTATGTATTGTAATTAAACAGCGTTTGAAAAATATAACATTATTATAATTGCATTGAAAAAATAGCTGTTATCTGACTCGGTATAAGATCATGTTTATTCCGTAAATTTATATGCTACTATACTTATTCTATTTAATGATAGGACAAATTAAAAAAAACCCAAATTCACGGAACTTGAAATAGCAACATTTTTACAGCAGATGTTTAAGTTTAAAGGATGTACACACAAATAGTAACTAACTTATTAAAAAAATTATGATAATTATTATACATTTATACAGAGCTATTATCATTTGAAATTAAGTTAAAATAAATTATTCTATTTTTTTTAGGATCATACTCAATGCGGTTTAAATATTTGCTCTTGCACTGTGATTCGTGTAATCTAGCATATATAGAATTTTGAAGCAAATGTTATTTATTTGCGACTTTGATATATTACTTTCCGTAAGTGATATTGAACCGTTTAACCATTGTTTTTCCGACCTTACTAAACGAAATTAAACAACGATCGAAAAAATTATTTTAATTCTAAAAAAGTTACAATTTATTTTAATTAGGTGACATAAAGTTGAAACTCTTTCGCCAGTCATCACCGTTTCTGCTGCCCAAGAATTTGAACCAATCGAACGTATGCCCGAGATGTTATTCCAAGATCATTCACGAGAGCTAAGCCTACTTCCAGACACGAGACACCAATCATACAACGCCAGCAAGTGTACATTTCATTGCATTATTTTACTCCACTTCTATTCACACATCCGGTAATCATTTTCGAGGGTTCCGAAACTATTCTGTAAAGCCACCCATTTATGTGTAGAGTATTTCGCACGTCTAAACTTCTGCTATGTGATCTTGTACATGGTAGCTTATTGATATCCGATTTTTTCAATGAGAGTTTTGACGATTATTAATTTTTTTTAAACTCACGAAGTGTGTTAAGTAGTACTAGTGCTGGGTACACACATGCATGATCACACAACCAAATGTAATGTTGTTTAAACACGCCTATTTCTAAGGAATGGAGTTCAACCATAGTGTAAAACTATTTTCATTATTCTACTACCATATTTACATAAAATCTAATTAAACGTATTAATATGACACGAACGTTCCTTTGCTCCCCATAGTTCATATCTGAGGTTCATACAAACGTGCTGGTCGCAGGCGTTTAGAACTTGTCTGGAAAAGACAATTAAAATTCACAAATGTGCCACGAAAAAATTGTCTCCATACAACCGATGATTATACATTCTCCGTTCCTTTGCATGTCGGCCACGGAATCAATAATCAGCAAGCCGCGAGTCACTGCTCCAAGCAGGACCAGCCCGCAGCTTGATTGGCTACTAAACCAGCCGTGTAATTAATTTGCGATGTTGGCGGCACGATCCGGTCGCTGGACACGAGGCGCCCGCGCCAGCGCGTTGCACGAAATCAGTTCCTGATTGGTAGTCCGTGCGCAAAAACTCGCACGAGGCTGCATGTGACGCCGGAAAGTCGGCGCACTTGTCCCGAAGTGCAAGGACCCCGATCATCGCAAGCAAAGAACAGCACCAAAGAGCGAATACGCTGGAAATCTTCGCAGATCGTCAGATGTTCGTTCTCAAACTCCCAGGGAACCATATCATAACAGGCCCGCGAAGAGAAATTCCGCGCCCCTGAGTAATGTGTGCTGTGAACTCCCCTTCCCTTTCCCCTTCAAAAATCGACCATAAATAGTCGTCATCCATGCAAAAAAAAAAAAACCCTGTTCACTATGGCGGGAGATGAGCAGGCTAACCGCTTGGCCACCGTGAAAAGCAACGTAAATTACACTAAAAGTGATGAGAACTACATACGCGTATCACTTAAAAATAATCACTCTCTTGTCTCCTACGGCGTGGAGATACAACGTTATCCCTAAGTACTTCAGTTAATTTGTATGTTCAAGTGAATGTTGCAAAACTAATGGAATAATTAAATCTTTGCAAAATAAATAAGTAATCATTTAACTGTGACATAATATTAGGTGTGTTAAATATTCTTCTTCTTAGCTGTAACATATATATAGAAATGCATAAAAGGGCATTAAAAAGTGGATTTCCGTGCGGCGGTAAGGTTGGCAACAGACTGCTAGGGTGTCAGCACGTGTTGCGACACGAGGGTCGTTGCCTGCTCCAGGCCATGGCTTGTCCTTTTGTGACTAACGGCCTTCCCCCTCGAGACTGGCTAATGAGTTTCGACTGATTTCCGTGCGGCGGTAAGGTTGGCAACAGACTGCTAGGGTGTCAGCACGTGTTGCGACACGAGGTTCGTTGCCTGCTCCAGGCCATGGCTTGCCCTTTTGTGACTAACGGCCTTCCCCCTCGAGACTGGCTAATGAGTTTCGACCGATTTCCGTGCGGCGGTAAGGTTGGCAACAGACTGCTAGGGTGTCAGCACGTGTTGCGACACGAGGGTCGTTGCCTGCTCCAGGCCATGGCTTGTCCTTTTGTGACTAACGGCCTTCCCCCTCGAGACTGGCTAATGAGTTTCGACTGATTTCCGTGGCAACCCGGGCCGATAGATGGGTGGACCAGCCAGCGAGCGGCTGGTGATGTGACTCCCTGGCGGCGCGGCGGCCTGGGGGGAAACTAGCAGACGTCACAGAGCGCGAAGACGTCCACATCCTTGTAACTATAGTCCGTTCGCGGTTTCTTCACACTTATTGAATCAAACCTTTGAAAAATCATCTTGTGTATGACGCATTTGGTTGTCGTCTAAATGTATCACATGTCACATGCGTTTTACACTTCGTTGACATAAAAGTCTCTTATTTTTTGCTAACCCAAACTCTTAACTTATATTTTGATTGAAAATTATAAAATTTAATTTATAGTTCATAAGAATAAAACAGTGGCAACATACTTGTGTTGCTAAAGGCTATTATAGGCTGTTAACGGTAAAAGGAGCACTTTTGGAAACCCTGCTTAAGATCTACTTGTATAAACGTTGTGTGTTATTCTGCCCTATGTAAAATTAACATTGCCATAACCTTCATTGCTTTATCAATGAGTCGGTCAAGAGAAACTGTGAAATAATTAAGAAAAGTAAATAGTGTACTAATCTGCTAATTTTTACACTTCGATGAATTAAAAAATACAGAAAGCGAGAGACATGATTTATATTATGACAAATGGTTTCCTAACACTTTTTGTTCGACGTTAATATTTGGAACTGTTTTCCCCTCCTTTGTTACCAACTTTACTGGACGCTTGTCACTCATTGCGCCTGTTAAAATATACGCAGTAAGGGGCAGTGTATATCTTTTAAAGTTGATTTAGAAAGTGCTCACTTTATCGAGAACAGCCTTTAACAAACAACTCTCATGAAGAATACTATTCAAGTGAGTGCGCGCGAATATGACGCGTTGTCACTTTGGTGCAGTTTTCAATACTTGGTCAAGCTTCCATCGCCTGAGGTGGAGGAATATCCTAAAGGTAGAACTTTAGCAGGGCTTCTGAAAAGTTTGAACTGACCGCGAACGGACTATGAAGATGAAGAAACGGGTGTTCGCGGTAAAGTGAGCACTTTTGGAATACCTTCGAAATAAAATTTAAAAAACTACCGCACTTGACACTTCATGCGTGTATCGTGCACATGGCACGTACGATCTCAGGTAATTTGGGAGATGGCCAATAAAATCACTCCTCGGAATTCATGCTGTATTGCGAGTGTAATGTCTATATCTATGGCGACTGGAATTAGAGTTTCTTGTTTCATGTACGTTAGAATATGAATTAGCAAACAAGTAAAGCATTCACATTCTTACAGTCCTCTCGCGGCTACTTCACACTTTTATGAAACCCTGCCTAAAAGTGGTATTTCCGGGATATCCCTCCGCATCGTGCAAACGAAGCTTAGGCCATGTCTCGATTTAAGGTGTGCGCTCTTTCGAGAGAGCACTCTTTCGCACAGAGTGGCGAGACCACCGCTTCGCGCTCTCTCACGTTCTCGCTCTGTGGAATTGAGACAACCGCTCTCTCGTTTCTCTCTAGCGTCGCGCAGAGACAGCTGATGCCCGAAAGGCGAGAAATCATGTTAAGCAAAAATCGCAATCATAGCTATTCTAAATTACATTTTTTTGTTCAAAATAATTATAACACTGCCAGAATAATCATCAGCGCATAAAAAACTATAATTTTTGTTCCGTATTTATATCTTCATAAATACGTGTTACGTAAGTTATTTCGTTGTTTAAAACGGTTGAAATTATTCATTTACAGCTAAAAAGCGACAAGGTTTCGTCTCAGAAAGCTGCTATAACCTTATTCAAACACGGAAACAATGTAAACAAACGTGGCTCGTGGTCGGAGAGTGCGAGACAGCGCCAGCGAGTACACTACTTCGTGCTCTATCTGTGCTCTCGCTCTTTCGCACTCTCTCCGACGAATCGAGACGACCAGCGAGTGTTCTCTCCGACGTCAAAATGACGTGGTCGCGAGAGGCGAGATATATCTCTCTGGACCAATTGAGACACGAGCTAAATTAAGTCTAGAAAATAACACCGAAGGGACACCACGCCACATCCTCACGCACACGGTGTAATACTATTTAGCATAAGAACTATTTCCTACTAGGCATTACCAACACACATATTTTTCTCTATGTTTTTATTGGTATTAATAATAATGGATTGTTACAATTTTCAGGTAGAATGTAATTAAATACAGTTTAAAAAATAAGGTATTTTAAAACAACACAAATATAGAACGCTTGTGATACATGGCATTTGTGGGAAACAACCAAACAAGTAATTATTGGAGTGAATTTCGAAAGGTTTGATTCAAAACGTGCGAAGAAACTGCGAATAGAATATAATAAATTTCCACGTGGATGGTGCATAAATAAAGTGACCAGGCACATGGCGATGTTAATCCGATATATGATTTAAGGCTATAAAATAGAAACATGTAGACCCTAAGCAGAACTGCAAAGAGTGCTCGATTAACTTCCAACAGCCTAAAGACGGTTTTGTTTTCCTCTGCGCTAGTTCCCGAAGTTAACTCGGCCACTGCCAGCACAACTGTCGATGTTATCTAGTCCACCGTGATCAACGTGTTTGTTGTCATTTAAACTATCGACAGACCCTCCCTTTCACATAAATAAACTACTTAGACTAACTTGAATACATCTTAGTATATCTACTCTTAAATTAGAATCAATGGGAAACCACTGGTTCGCAGTGAAATTTAACTACTCGAATCAGTGAAAATGGCTCCACTTAGAATCTACGGAAAACCACTGATTGTTTCAGTGAAAAAATTGCAGTGACTAAATTAGTGACGTGAAATAATTTCAGTGATCGAATTAGGGATGGCCGACTACAGTGGCGAATTAAATATCATATTTACGATGGTTATCAATTTATATTGCGCAATTTACCGTAATTTAAGAAAATAAAAGAAATTCGTAGGCGTACATGATTGAAATCTCACCCCTATCTATTCTCAACCGTTACCTTACCATCTACATAAGGAATCACCTCACGAAGTTCGTCGGTCTAATTGTGAAACATCCAGTATAGTCTACGATCTTTAAAACTTTTGATTAATATGACGTACTGTGTTGCAAAAATTTTGGTTTCTCATAGGAAGGAAACAAATCACACCTATTTCTAAAATTACACTTTTTTTAAATGTTAAAATTTCTATAAACCTTAATATAAAGTGTACAACAATAATAAAATATATAAATACAGTATAAGTAATTTGTTTTCGTAATATTATGATGAAAATTTTTATAAAATTAGATTCCCTAAAAAATTGTAAGAATTTAATAAAATTAACAATAGGATATGATTGTTAAGGAAAGCTACAAAGGAGAACATTTTTAGATGACTAACAATTTTTATACGGAAAATATTAAATATATTTTCAACAATTATTTAAGTAAATGAAAATTTTTATAACAGATTTTGCACAAAATATGTTATTTGAAATCATAGTTACTATTACGAAACAAATGTCACCCACATTAATGACGCTTAAAAATACTTTTACTATGTCCGGCAAAGTTGTGAAATCAATAAAAAAAAATAGTTCCTGCAAATGGTATATCGATAAAGAAACACTTTAAGCAGTATACGATTTTAACCTTTTCCATGTTTATTAGATAGTTTGTAACTTCCATATAACATGGTGTGTTGGGAAATGCTTGGAGTCTGCAATCACTTACCTGAGCTGCGCATACTTCTCGATCAAGCTGCCATCTCCTTTGACCATAGGAAAATAAAGACATAGCTATTGTATGCTCTAGTCACCTTCAGCGTGATGCCTATTGAGTTGTCAGATCGAATACGGGGCGAGAGGGGTGGGCGCATCTTAACATCGGGGTCTCGAGAGCCAATGAGGATGAAGCGATGTGAGTATGGAACAGCGCCGAAATACGAGGCCAATGGAAATGGGCAGTGTTCTGAAGAAATCCGCCGGCCAATCTCAACTTCCGCTATGTTTCTTAAACGCAAAATTCTTGGTGAGCCCGCCGGAAATCGAACCCAGTTCGACTTTGCGTGAGGTGAGTAATCTGGCCTTTACGCCACTGCAGATCCCTCCCACAACGAGACAGCGCATTACTCAAAAATGATAATTTAGAAATTAAGGTATGCCAGTAATGTAAACTGGGTAGAAAAATGTTCATAATTTTCAACAAGAAATAACACCGGAAAATTTTTTTTAATCGTTCATTTACTAAATATGATTTCAGTCTGGTTCAAAAGTATAAACCTTTATTTTGTTTACTAGTCGTTTTAAACGTCTACAGAGGTTTGTTTAATTAAGCTCTCTTAAACACTTTCTTAGTAACAAAATTTTTTAAATATGTAAATATTTGAATTAATTCATATTTCGAAATTACTCAGAAGTACATCTATTTAATTTAAGCATCCAAGTTTTCCAAGCTATTTACTTTGAAATATTTTTTTTTGCTTAAAATGATGGGCACTCATACAAGTAATATAAAACCCCTCAGACAGAAAAGCATCTACTCTCTCAAGCTATTGCTTACAATTCAGATTAACATAAAAATATTACTCGCGTTACGAAGACAAATAATTATTCCTGTGTTTGGAGTTTATTGATTTAAACCAATACTCTATCGTTAGGGTATAAAAATCCAATTAATTGTCTTATTATAAATAAAATAATTCTTATTATGTTGAGCACGTCAGATAAATAATTGAAAATATTTATTTACCTCGCCACTGGATCACTTTTGTGATTGCGTGGTGCATGACGTTGCTAAGAGCCGCTTACCACGTCGACCTGGACTAGATTCTTGGTTTCATGCCTGATTTATTTCCCTGAAGCCGATGTGGCTCGAAAGGAGTTGACCCAACCTTGCGAGGAAAAATGCGTAACTACCTTCAGAGAAGATTTGGCGGAACGTAGTCTAAAATAACCTTGCTCGTACGTCCAAGGAGGGAACGTGATGAGGGGATGGGGTGGGAATATCAGGGCGGGCTGACCCTATATCCCCTCTCTTCCACTGACCCGCCGCAAACCGAAAGAGTTGCGATGGCCATCTGCATCCTCTGGATCTCATCGCAGGATCGTTATTACATTCCAGTCCTTGACAGCACACCCTCGAAATGTCTCTACACAGGCTGAGAAATGAAGGAGACTCAGTTTAGATTTCCGCGAATCTTCCCAAAATTAACTCACGTCTGTCATAGGGCCTACAGAACAGTGAAAAATCACGATTTTGATGTGCCACGTGAATATTTGTTTACATTTCAATCCATTTTAACCTCGTGCTATATTTTGAAAATTAAAATATCCCACCCAGCAAACACAAAGTGTCGGCAAATTGTCGGCCCGATACCTGTACTGTCAGCGACTGTCGTTTCAAAGCCAGAAGTTAGCCATCTGACAACGGCGTGATGTCTTTTTTGAGACAGATTGCTAGGCGTTAGAAAAAACGACTACGGCCCAATGTATTTTTTAGGATAACAGATGGATATCACCAAAAATATGTCAGCATGATATCGCAGAGCAAACATGTTGCATTCATTTAAAAAATGTTTTTGTGCCGATTCCCGCACAGCATCTTTGTCTTTTCGGTAAGTCGGCCAATATCTTATTTATTCCGGCCTGGCAACGTTTTAGAGACAAGGCTCTTTATTCACAATAAAGATAGGCCTATAAATATAATGTCCTTTTGCTGATAAACGTTTGTAAAGTGTTTTGAATAGGCAAGATCCTAGCTATATGTTAATGGCATGATGTCATTTTTGTGGGCGTGTGTTAGCAGTTAGCATGTTTTTTCGTTATTATATGTTTCACGTGGTAGCCCATCGCATTTGTTTACTTTGAATTTTTTTTTCATTTGGTCAACCATCCGACTGATATATTAAAAACTAACAAAAACTGGTTTGTTTGCAAGCCTCTGGAAAAAAAATAGTTTTTAAATAGTCCATGTTTAAAAAAATAAGAATTACTAAAATCTGTAGTAGAAAAGTTAAGATTTTTTTCATGTTTATACTGCTTATTTCTGGACATCATTCCGCTCCAGGCCCGGCATCGTAACGACATCCAGCCTTCGCATGCCCGATACTGTCGGCCAACAGTTAGCCGCTATTCCATATTTCCATCTAGCTGCTTCCGGCATAAGACAGCGGGCCGGTATCGGCTGGCCAGAGTTTGTAGGATATGTTCTAACAGCCCGATTCTGGCCCGTATTTTCCCGTGTTTGCTGGGCAATGTCTTTTACACCTTGCCAAATTATGTTCCCTCGCACTAAACTATAATTAATGATATCGGGGCCGCTGCGGTGTCATGGTTAAGACTACTCGCCTCCCACCTAGGCGAACCGGGTTCGAATCATTGCGGGGCAGCACCCGGATTTTCGCACGTGGTAATCGTACCGGATGATGCCAACGGTCGGCAGGTTTCCCCGCGCTTGCATTCCCTCGCTGCTCCATACTCACCTTGTTTTACCCTGATCGGTTCTCAAGATATCGACTTTAAGAACCGTCCAAATCACTCCACTCCACACCGTCAATGATACCAAGTCAGTGAAACACGGTCTCTGAAAGTTACTTACAGAAGCTGTAACAGACTGGCGAATCAGTCAAATGAACGGAGAACCAGTGTCACAGTGTGGTATTCAGTCTCATGACTGCAGATACGATGCAATTGTCCTTGTAATATAATGTCAGTTCACCCGTGCTTCATTTTAAGACTGATATTTTGTGCCCAATGAATTACACGGAAAGTGTGTTTGTCGATATTAAAATTAACATAGTCTGTATTTTGCAAACATTTGTGGAGTTATGTTGAATCTTACTACAGCCCATAGCATATAGTACGCAATGTGTTCATAAGGCGACCAATTTAAACATTATTCTGTGCGCGGGTAAAGTACTATGCCAAAAAACAGCAATAGTTGCGCCATTTAAATTATTTTCACCCCCCTGTAATAAATGTGTATTATGCAAAACAGCCGAACAACGTTTAAGATATAACCTGTTCACAGCACAGGTATCAGCTATTTTACAATGTCACGAAGCGATCTATAAATTAATGAACGTCAGACACCTTAAAAATTAGTAAGTTGTAAATAATTTTAAGTAAAGCCATGTTAATTTGCGATCACTGACTTGCCTCCAATTTAGCTCTTTAAAATTTGGAGTGAAAATTTGTAACACATATATTTATGTAACAGTGAGCAAACCTTGTTTCAAAACACGAGGTTTTGACAGCTCTAGAAGCAAAATGTTTTGAATAAAACAACATTTACTGTTCACTACGCGTGTGTACTCTAACCCATATTGTAGCTATGAGTGAATGCCCCTGTCAACTCACGAGATACTTACCGCCTCACAGTAGTGTCTGTCCAGAAGACGAAGTCTCAAGGCGGTTTACGTAGTGGAGGTAGAGAAGATTCCATAATTTCTTTTCGAAGTCCGGAACACGCAACGTACAACGCTCTACTTGTCTTATTTCTTAGTTAGGTACTCCAAAAATATTGCATTTCAATCATGGGATTTATTGGGCAAAATCATGATACCGCGTGCATTCCACTGCGATGAGCAGTAACGAGAAAATACAGCTGTGGACTGAACTGCTATATTGCAAAAGGTATGCGAAGTGGTGGAAGATCTTCAGAATTACAGAAATTTGAATTACTAGAAAATTCTGGGATTTACATGAATTTGTCTGCGTTAGAAGGTGTAAAATTCTTTGGGATATATGACATGAATTAACGTAACGTAACGGATACTTGGCACTTATGGCTTTAATAGACAGAACTATAGTCTGTTTGCAGTTTCTTCACATTTTCTGGAGCCAACCTTTGAAAAATTGCCCCATGTTAGACGTATTTGTTTATTTCATATATATATAATGTATCACAAACATTTTACACATCTATTAACATAAAAGTACATTTTTTTCATCGATATTTTTTTTCTATTTTGTAATATTTTGTTATGAATTCATGTGAAAAAATCAGGGGGAAATTACGTATGTCGGCAATAGATAGTAAAGGCTGTTCACAATAAAGTGAGCACTTTTGATATCAACCTTAGAAAAAAGTCACTGCTCCTACCTGAATTTCTTCTAAGGTAGAATGGGATTTGAGTTCCTGGTATCTCCGCAACCAGCTATACATGAAAACACCCCACTGTTTTTAAAATTAATGTAGGATGAAGTGCAATTATACGATTTCAACGATACAAATTCCATAGAAAAGAGGAAAGCCTAATGACTAATAGTTGGAAATATAATTTATTATAGACAAATTCTTCATGTCAATATTAAATAACAAACTGTATAATAATACTTTGAACTCACTAATTTGCAAAGCATTTCGTCTATTAGATTTTTCTAACAAACATTAAGGAACAAAATTTCCTTATAGTGTAAGAGTACACTTTACTCTATGGTTATTAAGTATTTCATGTTAATGCACAGTTAAAATACCACTAAAATTAAATATTTCCGTTAATGATGAGTTTTTGACTAAACTTATATTTGGCCATATAAATTCAAATTTTATACGTGAATGTATGAAACTTTCAAGAACCATAGAAATAAACATGAATGTTAATTTTCTCTTTGTTTCATGAAGATATCACGAGTAGTTTTCCCGTGATCTTAGAACCACGAAAATAATCAATGATTTGCCTCGGGAAGTGCTGCTCTCACTGGATGGTAGCGTATTTTGTAACTACTAGACGTAGCCACCTGCTGTGACTGGGAATGATTGATGTATGTACACAAAGTGGTGTTTAGACATTATCTATTCCTTCAGTCCTACGCAAGAGCTTCGACCTATGCTGCCGAGGGTCCGACCCATGCGATCGACAGCGACAAAACGCCGGGAGAACGGAATAGTTTGCAGAGGAGACATTTTTTTTTCGCATTGGCTACTGCATATGCCACAAATGTCTTATACGGCCCTCCTCATACTTATTCACAAATGTATAAATTTGAATGTGAGAGTTGAGCATTCAAATTTTTCTGACAAAATGAATGACGAATTAAGGTCGTCATTTCCACCATCTTGTAATCCTGGGCCTTCTGGGCTGACGACCAACAAACTATGCTACAGAGGTTGAATGCATCGTGATAACACGGGTACAGCTTAGGAGCTAACTAATAGTCGCCTTACGTGTGCTTAAGTCCTGCAGATCATGTGAATGTAAGTTAGCCCTCCATTTAGCTAATCTACCATAATTAACATCCAGCAATATAAATATTTAAAGGTTATTTTGGACGTACTTGTCCCAGTTAAACGCTCAGGATTTATAAAGTGCCACAGCTCTTATTGTGGACTTGTCCGCGGGCCGCAGGTGTAAAAATCATAATTAACTCAAATACGTAGATTGAAAAATAGCACGTGATATAGTTTCGTTAATAATTAAATTGTATGCACACACCAACTGCCTCATAGAAGAATAATTCCTCTTACATTACGCTTAGTTTAGGAACACAGACTATTGTGTACATTTATTTCAGACATAAATTACTCCGCTGACCGAATGATATAACTAGGAGGGTCATATATGTGCCACGGGGCGCGGGTTAGAGACCCCTTGTCTAGAGTAATGTCTGAAAACCATGAAAAAGTGAGATAAGGATTGCCAAACCGGGAATAGAACCAGAATCTTCTAGTATGAATTGCAGTATTCATTTGACCCTCCTAGTTACAAAAGGAAATTAAAAAACAAAACTTCAATATTTATATTCCTTGTAAAAAATGTTTTTGACTGCATTATTGGCACATTCTGATGACGATTTTTATTCGCAAATTTGGTTTTAGTATATACCTCATCAAAGAGAAATTAATTCTGTTATAGTTAGATTGTTTCTTCTACTGTTACAGTAAAAGGGTTCTGAAAACTTTCTTTATTTTACTGACATTTTTTCCGTTCATGTATAAAAGTCCTTCCTTAACTTGCAGTTATGAACACATAAATGATTAGAGTTAATTTAGTCTACATATTAAAATGGGTAAGATATACTGCTAAATGATTTACTGTTTCTAAAATTGATTGAAAATATGTTTTCTCAGATATATTTGACATACTATAAACTATTTATAACAGATACGTCCGACTTTTACATGCACTTGCATATGATTAAAGTTATTATTTCACTGTTTACTCCTTCGCTCGTTCAATTTTATTTCTGGCCTGTTCATTATGCGTAATGTGAATCATGTTCACTAACTGTTATTGTGTCTTGCAAACGACTAGTATCTTATGCTCTTCGGCTGACTCGGACTGACTTAGATAATAGCTCTAAACTTTCAGCATTCAAAGACGCTCTATCTATTTTATTTTTTCGATACCCTTACTCTCAGCCTGAAGACCTCTATGAATCGCAAACATTGCATGAAAACCAGAAAATTACATAACTATAAGCGCATTTTCGGAGTTATAATCGTGCTATAGGTATGAGCTACCTTTCTAGCCAGGCTGTAAGAGCTCATAATGGCTAACGGTACTTTCTCACACTGGTCTAAGAGCTCGCAATGGCTAACGGTACTTTCTCACACTGGTCTAATAGCTCGCAATGGCTAACGGTACTTTCTAACATTGGTCTAAGAGCTCGCAATGGCTAACGGTACTTTCTCACACTGGTCTAAGAGCTCGCAATGGCTAACGGTACTTTTTCACACTGGTATAAGAGCTCGCAATGGTTAACGGCACTTTCTCACACTAGTCTAAGAGCTCGCAATGGCTAACGGTATTTTCTCACACTGGCCGCGCTTGGTCACACCCTCGTCAGATGTCTAAATGACTTGTGTTCTCAACTGCTGGTCTCTCAGCAACGTGATTTAGCAGTGCTTCCCTTCTACTAGTCTATGTGGGTTTGTCAAAATTTGGCGGGCGTTGCTATTAGCTTATAGATTTTCAAGGGGTACTTTTGTTTACCTCGCAAATGCATTTTGTCGCTGCTCCTTCTCCACCTCACTTTATCCTCTCTCTTTCTCGTTTCTCTGTTGCAGTAGGTTGGCGAGGAGAAGGGATACTTTCTTTTAATAAATTTACATGAGAGTAAATGTTATGTCAAGAATTAAATAATTGGAGGAATTGAACGGAAAACTTCGAGATCGATTAGTCATATTTGAAAGGATATATATGCATACGTCACAAAACGTATACAAAAATAATTTTAGCGTTAAAAAAAGGCATACAAGTAGGAATTGATCCCAATATATATTTTGGATCTTAAAAAAAAATTGTCAACATCTATCTATGTCGAGTAAATTAAGTGCATTAATTCTTACGCATTAATGCAAGAGGATGTTACCCCTGGTGTTATGACGAATATGGATGCTAACGTTAGGTAATGACATTTTATTCCTATCTCGTATAATGGAAGTTACGACGCAGTAAAAGCGATTCAGTTCACATCTATATAACTCTTGATAATTTTAATGGTGAAAATATTACGTGCCATACCAAATCAATCGGGACGTAAGTAAGTAGGGGTAACGGTTGTGATTTCTTAAATTATACTTATTTAATTAGCATATTTAAAAATTTTAAATATCACTGTACGCGAATACACAGACACCTACATTGTTCGTGTTGGAATTCGTTTCGTATCACTTTGCTTGTCACTCCGTACTACATTCACATACTTATATTAAATTACGTGTTCCTTTAAATGGCTTCATCTCTTAAATGGACACTATCATCATAAACGGTTCTACCCTTGCGCTTTTACATTATCGATGCTTATTCAGTATGGCAATATTGGAAATTTGATAAATGAGAACATGATTCATATCACTGAATAACACAACATTGTGTTCAGTCAATCATAAAACATTAAACGTAATGAAAGGATGACTGAAACTGCTTTTTTCCGTCATTTAATTACTTATCTGTACATTAAGCAGCTATATTTTTTGTTATGTTATTACAAACTGCTAAACGTTTTGGTAATATGTAATTCTTGCTTTGTGGATCCTAGTTAGTGCGTTTTGTTAAAGAACTATGGCCATTCCGAACCACTGTATGTATACGCATCGAAAATAATAATGTCACTTGTCTGCTCTTCTTTCCAGCTCCTATGACGTAACATGTTTTCCTTGGGCACGTCTTTATAGAGCCCTAACATTTTCTGAGTTAGGAATCAATATTTAAGTGAAGATGCTCCGTGGACAGGTTATGTGCTGTATCTCCGAACCACCAACCTAGACATCCGAATTATGGATACAGTTACGGAGGCAAGTGCCATTTTAAAAAGAAAACAAGTTTTATTTTCATTTTTTGTGTAAGCCGTCCCTTACAGTCATTACATATCCATTTAGTCTATTAGTATAAAATTGATGCCAGTAATACACAGTAAATACAAACAAATACATACCCGTATGCCATGTCACCTCCAGCAATCTTTACTCTGAGAGGGAATATCCTACCGGTCCGATTATTCTAACCAGTTGTGCGTAGTACAGCGTCTTCCCTTTTAATTCACATTAACCTTGCCACAGTTATGAAACACTTAGTAAAATAGACGACTTTTTGAATTTCCGGTTTCAAATAGGGGCCGCGGTTGGTGTAGCGGTTAGGACGCTCGCCTACTAAAATGGCGAACTGTGTTCGATCCCCGGCGGGGTCACCCCCAAATTTTCGTTACGTGGGATTTCGTGCCGGATGATTCCGGTGGCGGGAGGATTTTCTCGGAGATCTCCCGTTTCCCCCTGCCCTTGCATTCCGGCAATGCTCCATATCACCCTCATCGGCTCTCAAGACCTCGTTGTTAAGAGCCACCCAAATCTCTCCACTCGTTTTTAAATGAAATACTACACCAGCCACTGCAACTATACTACGTATTACCTTAGTTTATTGAGTTTATTAGTTTGTTGATTACCTCTTATAGCATTCAAAAGAGTTACTCTATTATGGGATTTTTCAGTGGTTGACCTGAAGTTATATTTCAAGAGATGTCCTCATCTCCAATCACACAAAACGCCAACACCGGGACAGAAGATATTCATGACGATAAGAATTCAGAATGGGTGTGGGGTGGATTTGAGATAGACCTCTCACTGTCGAGGAACATCCAAACCATTTGCCACTCTGTGACGTGATTCCTGGACGACGTGTGGTAAACCCGGCATTTATTCTCCCCCAATTGGAATGTATTTGCAAAACACGCCATGGTCTGCACAACCGGCAGAACGAAAATGTATAAGGAAGTTCGCACAGGACTCCACTGCATGTGGAGATACAAGTGTGATGAGGCACGAGAGTCCGAGACCCGCCTTTCGTGACTGATATCCTGCGAGCCATGAAGAAACGAAAGACATCCGTATAAGCTTCTGTTCATAAAACAGTGAATATGGTTCTACTGTTATATTTACGATGTATAATATATATACTGTATATAGTACATTTAATATATATAATACATTTAGTATATATATTATATACACTCTATATAGAATATTTACTATATATAATACATTTAGTATATATATTATATACACTCTATATAGTATATTTACTATATATAATATATTTGGTAAATATAATATATACTATATATTATATATAATATATACTATATATACTGTATATAATATATATACTGTATATAATATATATACTATATATTATATATATGGAATGCAAATTTTTTTTACAATATGGTCTTTTGTATAATAAAAGTAAACGCATATCTAGTAGCCTTTGTATCAATGGTGCGACAATCCAAAATGTTTTTCTTCATAACGCTTTTAGTAGGTTGTTTTATAAATGAGATAAATTGATTATTGAAATTTTATTGCGTGCGCTCACTGTTTTGTATGTATGTATGGGTGTATATATGTATATATATATATGTATACATATGTATATATGTGTATACACATGTATATATGTGTATATATATGGTGTATTGGCTACGATACTTACCTCCCACAAACACTATATTGGTTTGATCCCCGGCGGGGTCACTATTGATTTTTCGTAAGAGAGAAACATGATGGACCATGCAGTTGGCCTGAGGGTTTTCTCGAGATACTCACATTTCCCCCACTACTTCATTCGTCGCTTCTACATAATCTCATTTCACCCCTTTAACGCTAAAAACATTAAGGTTTATCGCGATACTCAAACTTTCCCGTAAGTCGCTTGTCAGTTCCGACCAACCATGTCTACAGTTTTCATACAAAATACCTAACAGAGTACAGTTTCTTAAAATAACCTTTATGTATGTGCTCCATCGTATTCGATTTTGTTAAGTGTGAGAGAAGACATTTTAGCCTAGCTTCGCCAAAGAAATACGAAATAAAATAAAATAAATAACTACCCCTTACATAACAGGCATAGTAAGTAATATTGTTCCGGCAAATTTCTTTCGATTTATGGAATATAATAAACCGTTTTGTTGAAGCTCGACGTAGTGCCGAGTACACAGCTGTTCCAAATTATCATTAAGGGATTTATTAGTCAGGGGATACTTTTTTAAGGGAGTATATTGATAATGGTCATCTTTGAAATTATTTCCAAAAGAATGCTGGTTATGCCCCTATACACCCGTCCGTGACGAAAGTGCGACTATTCATTGTCATGTAACGTTAGCATTGTGACCCATTTTTTTACTACTCGGCTTACTTATTATAAGAATTTTAATGAGTTTATCCGTAAAAAAAAAAGTTATTTTTAATACCTAAATCCCGATGTGACCTATAAAACTGATAGCTTTGGGTAGTAAATGCTTGTTAGAAGATTTATTGCTAAACATCTAATTGCGTTGCAAACAAATGTACGTTCAAAAGCTGCAAAAATTACTTATTAAGGTTTTTTTAACCCATATTTTACTTTTATTCCTTAAAAGTATTCTGTACTGTTTCTCAGCAAATTGCTATATTTTATACAGATTGATCTTTGCATTACAAACAACTGCCACAATATAGCTTGTAATTTACCTTACACGCCAGCTTCATTTAGCATATAAGGCAGGAATGGGTCTACTAATATCAATTAACACCTACAAGGAATTTGAAGAAACTACTGCCCAGTTTAGTGCATTGTAGTTGTGATATTGTGTTACAATCCTGTACAAATCATTATAAGCCTTTTTAACTGTATAAGTATCAGTACAGGGGCGATTTCTCCCCATGATTTACTGTAATTATTTTGGCCTGGAGTGGAAATAGTTCCGTGCTTGTTTGTCCAGCCATTGTTTGTATGTGAAACTAAATCGGTAGCAAAATTACCGCCCCCCCCCCCCCCCCTCCGTGTCGTGCAGCTACAAGGAGAGTTCGAGTAAAAACAATTTAAAAACTTTGTTAAATTACATATATTTTATTGGCATTTCATTGTTTTTAGACTAGTCGAATTACGTTTGTTTTGGCTTTCCAATATTTAAAGCGAAACTTTTTTTTTGTGAAACTTAATTAAAAAAACATTTGTTACGGAATGTGAAACTCTATTCTGCGGTAAAATATGCAACCAAATTTCAAGCGACCCAGTAGAGGTTGTGTTTAGCAGCAAAATATTATACATACCGAAGTATCTTCCTGTTAGCTGGCTCGTCAAATAATCCCAAACATACTTAATGAAACACAGAGTTACAAAACTGCAAGTACGGTATACATTCAGAAACTAACATTTGCCAAATCTGAGTATTTTAGGTGTTAGCTAATGTAAACAATTTATTCACCAAACGTTTGAAAATACATTTTCAGCATAATTTGCGCAAAATAAGCTAATACTGCAAAATATTTAAGAGCTCTCTCTCTCTCTCTCTCTCTCTCTCTCTCTATATATATATATATATATATATATATATATATATATATATATATATATACATACATAAGCACTTTCATGCGTAACCACTAAACAGTGGTGATCGAGCTGCTAGAGCACAAAACAGTGGTGATCGAGCTGCTAGAGCACAAAGGCGAGCTAGATTCCATCACCTGCGAGGTCACTTCCGGAATTTTCGCGTGCGGGAATTGTGCTTGGACAAAGCTGTTAGTCGACGGTTTTCTCAAGGATCTCCCGTTTCCCCCACCCTCACGTTCTGGATGCTGCTCCAAATCAACCTCATTCAATCCTTCATCGATTCTCAAGACCTTGTATGTTAGTTACCCAAACCTCTCAACTGCACCCCTCAACTAAACAATATTTGTGAACAGTTAACTTTGCATATGTATATTTTCGCATCAGCTACACACAAGTAACTTAATAAAAAATATTGTAAATATACATTTTTGGCTGTGTATAAAGTACTGACATGTGTAATTTTATGGATCATTATTGTTTCCTTATCTACTTGACTATGTACAGAAAACTGAATATTGTAATTTTCAGAACGTGTATTGGTATTTTCTTACGTATTATAAAAATATATTTTAATTTTTTTTTCTTGTGTTTCACTGACAAGTTCTTTACTATGTAGAAAAAAATGCGCTCTGAAATATCAATGAATACAATGAAATTCTGTACTCAAATTGCGGAACTTCGCAACTTCCGCCACGTGACTCGTTCCTCTAAAATTATCAGAACGAAACATATGGTGAACATATTACAAAGATTTGGCGCTGTCGGTACCCTAGAGCACGCCTTCTTCACGTATTTCCAATGCTATTACAGTGTGAACATTAGGAAAAGTGTGTACAATTTTCTTTATTTTATCAACATTCTCACCTAGTAGAACTTTAAAGATAGAAATAAACGAGAAAACCAACGATTGCTAAAAAAAATGTGTATTTCAGTATCATAATAAAAGTCAGGGACGTGCCAACAAGGGGGGGGGGTGGGCAAGGGGGCCGGTCCCCCCCTAAGTAAATCTGAGGGGGCAAAGAATGCATCTTGTCACCCCACCCCCTTTTCTTGCGTTCCCCACATCTACAGTTACATTAAATAATTACTTCTATAAAAGAACATTTTTTTCGGTAATAATGAAATTAATGTTGCTCTGCCACTTTGTACGTTTTCTTTGCTACATTAAATAGTAGTAGTTATGATATTTACATTATACCTGCAGAATAATCTAAACTTTTAGTAATTCCTTAAATAGTACCATTTTGCAGCACCATAAAAACTCCGATTCTACCGGGGGAGGACCCTCGAACCCCCCCCCCCCCTCTTTATCTGGGCTATCGCATGTTTCTTCAACAACAAAAAACCAGCCCCTCCCGAAAAAAATTATTTATGGATACTCCCCCAGCAATGCCCATAACATTTCATTCGAAATATTGCCCCAGCTATAACATTATTTACAAATATCAAAATTTATTTTCGCCCCCACCTCTTCTCCCGCTCACAGAATCAAAATTTACTCTCTCCTCCCTCCCCGCCTACTCGCAGAATACTTAGCACGTACCTGTTGTGCCAATATAGCGTGCGTGAGGAACACCCATGATCGTTTCTACTAGACATCTTTCGGACTTGAACATTTTTTACTGTCGAAATCAATTGCGCCTTCCATGAGCCTCACTGTCCCCCGACTGAGCTAGTCTAGGCATTGTAGCGAACTGTTATAAGTGGTTCAAAACGTTGAGTTAAAACGTAGTCTTTATTTTAAGGCCCAGTTATACGGAACCTCAAACGAGTCGGCATGTAACCCCTAGAACCGCCACGGCTAGCTAGTGGGGTTTCATGGCTGAAATTATGCCGGCAAGGAGACTTCCGTGTTTGAACATGCATACTCGTAATAGTGACAAAGTTAACATATTGTGCATAGCCCAAAGACTATAACTTGAAGATGTTTTAATTGCTCAATTGCAGGCACTCCTACTGTTTCGTAGAAATTATATCAATAATCATTTGCATACGAGATTTCGAAGACAGTTTAACTTGCTAGTCAAAGATATAGAATACTTATATTTAAAAAAAAAAACGCTACTTATAAAAATGCCATCTAAATACACTTCTATTAATCCAGAAAGAAATTCATATTTATTAAAATACTACAATTATATTTTCATCACACTTAGCCCTTATATTGTTACTACAGCCCACCACTGCCAGTAATTAACATAATAAAATTGAGAAAAAAATTCTCATCGCTTCATTGGTTGAAAAGTAACACTAATGTGTCAATGCCGCTGTCTTATTTATAATTGATAAAACCTTTGTATTACAACTGTCAGGTAACTATAGTTTGTTCGCGACTAGAAGAGGCTTTCTTTGAATATTTCTAACTCCCATTTTCCAGCGATAAATTGTAAATTACGTGAACCTATATCCTCTCTCCGTGCTGTCAAATTAGCTGTACCCGCACCTGGCACGGTTTGTAATAACGATGCATACAACTAAAGGTTAGTGTGTTTTTTCAAAAGTCTCTTCCAGTCGTGGACGGACTATAGAAATAACTTGTTCTGGTCGGTGAGATTCCGCACCTGTTTCCTTGTTCGCTACGGGATGGATTGGAGCCACACTTTGCCGGGTCAAGATGCAGGGTAAACTTTGAGTGGCAGGTCATTATCCTTGCAAGGTAGAAGAAGGTTCGCGCCCCCCCCCCCCCACAAACCCCCCCCCCCCCTCAACCACCCACACCACATCCGCCAGCCGCAGGTAGTCACATAGCGGTTCGTGTCGGTCTCTGGTTGCCTACATACAGACCAACATTATCCTGAAGATGGCCACAAACAACGCCATCTCTGGAGGCAGAATCTCACTAATCGTCACTCCCATTCTACCTTAACGGGCGCACTTACGGAAATGCACCCAGTAAAGTTGGTAACGACAGAGGTAAAGTAGTTCCATGTCTTAGGTTACCATTTGCGATAACTTAAATTATTTATTTGGCTTTCTGTTTTTTAATGCACCGAATTGCAAAAATTTGTAGATTTGTAAAATGTTCACTTTGCTAATAATTCCGCAGTTTCACTTGGCCGACACATGAATAAAATGACGATGTCAATAGCATTATTAATTTTAACAAAAGGCGGAAGAATACACAACATGCATGAAAGTAGTTCTTAAGCAGGGTTTTCGAAAGTGCTCGTTTTACCGTGAACAGCCTACAAGAAATAGTTCTTATGCAGAATATTTATATATTCTGTTCACGGTAAAGTGAGCACTTTTTAAGGCCCTTCTAAATTTTCCCTTTCATCCAATTTCCATCTTCCTGCTACTTTTTAATACAAACATTGCAATGTGTCCAATAAACACAGTGTATACATTTCACCACCCTCAATTTTTGATGCCTGAGGTTGCAATAAGATATATTTATTATTTGTTACTGCCTGTTGGGAGGGCCTTAAAAAGTGCTCACTTTATCGTCAATAGCCTATAAACAGAGTGCGCACGGATGCGGTGCGTTGTCCCATTGCTGTAATTTTCTAGACACTGTTAAACTTAGTTTGCATGCGGTGGAGGGATATCCAGGTAGTAGAACTATATCAGGGCTTCAGAAAAGTTGGAAGTAATCATGAATGAAGTATACGCGGTAAATTTCGTTATGCACGAAAATCAGAGCACTAGCAAAATTAAATCGTGGGACATGCTGCCCGTGAATTTCCGCCCACGCCCAAAATTGTCGTCAGTCGCGACGGGCCCCCTCCCGAGACTCGCGTACACGACTCGAGGTCGTGCTCTCATCGTAGTCGTAGACACGATCGAACGAGACCGCGTTCGTTTAAATCGTTCTGTTGATCACGAAGTCATGGTGTCGGAATAGATCACATGGCAAACGTACGTTACCGTTTTTCTTCTGATGCCCCACACCGTGATTCTGATTTTAACGAACTTTCACGTTAAATTATCTGACATCTTCCTACTACGGAGTTTTTCTTTATATTGTTGTCTTCAGCAACGTTTTGTTTTCTCAAAAACCAATAAGACAAGACGAATTTACCTTTTACCTTTAGCAGCAGTGGTATAATCGCAGTGCCCATGCCCAAGTACAGAAAGTCTAATGAAATAAAAGGCCCTGTTCCATGCCAATATATATGATATACACTGTTCACGGTAAAGTGAGCACTTTTGAGGCCCTAGTTACTTTTTATTTCGGCTTTATTTTTTACTTTAATAACCTATTCAAATAAATATTTGCCATATAACTAATAAACGCAGTGTGTATATTCCACCGCACTCAGAAGTAAACGTCTAAGGATAAAATATATTTACTGACTATTATTCCAAGTGAGAGCGCTTTCAAAAGTGCTCACTTTACCGTGAATAGCCTATGTCATCTCATATGATGTCCGTACGGCTGTAGAGTCGCTTGTGTAAGTTACGTATGGAACTATATAAACTATTATTTGTAGTGTACTGGGTCGAAGACATCGACGACAAAGCAGCCCACACGTACACTTTATTCACAGAATTTTTCACAACATGTGAGATACGCTTCGCAAGTAGACAGAATGCAAGAAAACGGAAAACAGTTAAATAAAACACGTGGCCTATTTGATACTGTTTCTTAGTTTTGTTCCTGTTCGTGCTGAAATAATGTGGCGCTGCTTATCGTTAAATGGGGCGCTTAAAATCCAACACCTTTAGCCTGAGTGCATGCCTGCAGTTTTCATGACGTATGCTGCAGTATACTTTCAAACATACCACCAGTCTGGCTGATTTCTATTCCTAGTTTATTACTTTGCATATAATTTTTTTTTGCTACAACGCAGGTTTTCTGCGAATATAACAAGGTAATTGCTAACTGTAGATGTGCACTTAAGGAAATTGTTAATTGATATTCAAACGTTTCTTGCATTTATCATAGTTTAAGCACCTAAATAAATATTCTAAATGGCAAATTACCAAATAACAAATCCTTTGGTCCCCTCTACTAAATTAGTGGCACGGGATAGTAGTGAACTATTGCAAACACATTGCAAGGTTATAAATATTATTGATATATAGATCCAACTAAAAATTTGTTTGTGGCAAACCTACTTTGCAGTGGTTTATATTTAAGGGTACTATGTAGCCGCGCGTCTAAGGTCAAGAAGCGAGGGGGCGATAAGGGCGACACTAACACTCACTTCCAGCGCCTACGCGCAAAATGTGCAGTGTTTCCGGCGTAAAGCTTTACCGTGTAGATTAGATCTGTTACAGTGTAATTTTATTACTCGCGATGAAAGTGCACAGATCAGACTACCGGCTTATAACGGTACAATTTCTCTTACCGCTTACAAAAACTGCAAAGACAAGGTTTAAAAATGCTATATTTGACCACTTTCACAATTTTTTTTTCTCCATCAACACACTTAATATAATTAAAGTGAAATATAGGTACATAGGTAATAGTTTTTTTTTTTTTTTTTAATCCTTTCTGGCAAAAATTCGTATTTCCAGAACTTTTATTTACTGAGATACCCGTTTACACGCAAACAACGGTTTCATAGAAAACGTTTCAATACACAGGACCCTTAACGATCAATATTTTACGAAAAAAGAACAAATGTTGCAGAAAATGAATTATATTTAGTGTGCAAATAGGGACGTCATCAGCAAACCAGTTATGTCATACGACAAGATCTGCCGGCACATCTGTCCACTCGGCTGCGCTAACAGAAATGGCTACACTCCACTAAAGTGTGCCCCTACAAGTCCACATCACACCCTGAATACAAATTGGCGGTTATCAAAGTCAGCGCCAACGAATGTGGACAGGCATCGACTCAGATATAGGCACTGTAAAAAAGCTGATGGCATCATAACTTGCGAAGGTCGCCTTATCTGTAAGTCGAATAACTTCGTCTGCATCCGCGCTATTTCAATTCCCAGGCGCCGTTTGTCTATACACGCGTGTTTATTTGAACGCGAGTTATATGATCTTATTTTGCTACTATAATAGGCTACTGCTTAAATGGTTACAAAATATTTACTAAAATATTATAATTACCGCATGCCATCCGAGATGAAAATTAATTGCAATAGTTCTCGTAACACTAAAAACAAATGTTTCTTTAACGCATACTTTTATTCAGTATCTCGGAATTGATGAATAACGTCCAGATGTTAGCAATTGCATTAAACTCGAATACTCCCACACAATTCTTTGCGTGCAGTGAGTTACCTTCTTGCAGGTATTTTACGTACACAGTCTTAAAAACCAATGGACTATGTTACGTTCCATGCCGTTTCACTTACAATCGTTTATAATGAAGAAAAAAAATAATATATATATATATATATATATATATATTAGACCGCCTTTGTATGTTATACTTTATTTTTGCTACTGACTTTGCTCGTCCAGGAACAGGGAAATAGAAAATGCTATCAGACAAGAAAAAGTGACAGTCGATGTTGCACTCGAATTATGACAAAGGTGGCAAGCTGGTAAACGCATCTAAATTTGTACAGCTTCGAAAGTAAAGCATAAAATCCTTAGTGGTTGCCAGTCATTTACAAGAAAAGTGATGGTGTTTGAACGTAACTTTTTAAAATAGTTTATAACGACCATTTAAAAGTAAACGAAAGTCATAATATTTGAAAAACTTTATCGGACTATTTTCAATTACTATTTTTATTAAAACGTGTAACCTAATTGCCGCGATGAAAGTTTATGGAATATTATTATCATTTAGAAAGAATATTATTTCCAAACTAGAAAATTCATAATACTTAAAAATATTTTTGATTATTTTACTTCGCGTGTTTGGTCATGCGGCAGCGTGCCAGACTTGCATTTGAAAGGTCGTGGTTTCGATCCTGCCTGCATTGGGGGTAGTTTTCTCCCAAAGTGGTTTTCCCACTCCAGGCGAATGCTGGTGCAGTTCCTATGTGTACATCCTTCCAATTCCACACCCTTTGCTGTCATTTAAAACCGGCTAGAGGCATTGGCATGCAAGTAATCAATAAATTACTTCAACTGCGAAAAAAATATAACTTCTATTAGATCTGAAAACATGTGACGGTCTATTAATACAAACATACACAGCCATACGCTTAAATAATACTTGTAAAAAATGTTAGCGTGACTTGGATAGTATCGATAGTTACCACCATCGATGGTATCAAAGAGCAGTTCCAATAACTATCGATAGTATCAACGGTGCTGTCGAAACTACTTTAGTTTTATGCGAATCACGCCACGAAAGTTGAATTTAAAGAGCACCTAAAAGAGTACCGTTTCTACATTCAGTATGCCCATAAATGAAAATACAGTAATGTCAATAAAACACTTAAAATAGAAGTCAATTTTTTTATATTATAAATTATCCTCATTGCGTACGTCTAATTCGAGTAACATCTTCCGTAGTGTTAACAAATTCTAATCTTCAGGTGGTGATTGGTGTAAAAAGGCATTCCTGCAAATTTCTGAAAGCGCCCCTGTTCTGCACAAACAAAACAAGTAATGAAATAATATTTTATTTATCCATGAATTAAAGCGTGTTCTTTAAAATTGTAAAACTAAATTCGAAATTGGCGGTAGAGAATTTCTTGTTCACTAATTCTGTAAAAACTGTTAATTAAAATGCAGGAGAGAAAAAACATTACCTATTTTCTGCACGAACGCGACTTTTTTGAGCACTCGACCCTAGGTGATCACGTAAACCTGACGGCGTAAACATGTCAGTGATGTTCTATTTTCTAAGACATTTCATGTGTAGAAATTAGCAGGCAAAGCGATGCTTGATGTCTAAAACTTACTACTGAAAACATATAATTTTACATTATGATAATGAATCGTAGCACGGGAAGGGATATAGTCAGGGACTAAAAAACTATTGTTCGTCACAGTATTGTATGGGTGTTTCATTTCGAGCTTCCAAAGCAATCACTTACCGCGTAATAATTAAAAGCAAAGCTGATAATTGTCTTAAGTAATTAGGTCTTAATTTCCTTTCCGGGGAACCAAATTTCGCTCTTCTTTAAGGACCGACAGGACCGCTTTGGAAACATTTCCCTGTGATGACATTGTCGCTGGCTGCTCTTTGTGCAGATACTAGGACAAGTGGGAGTTCCTCTGGGTTCGCGAGGCAGCCACAATGCAGCGCCACTAGCACTGCGGGCTGGGTGGTTGACTTCATTGTCAACCGATGTCAGCTCCATCTGCCGAACCAACCTTTTGTGCTTGCCGCCTGAACGTCTGCTTGATGTGTTATTATTACCCGGCATGCACCGCCCATCTGCTGCGTTAATGCAAATTACGCAAAACGAATTTGCTCCGGCGACAGTAAGGTAACGAACATAAACAATCTTACGAAGTGTTGGAAACTCTAGCTTTTGATGATATTGCGCAAAATACTCAATTCAGTGACGCGACTCTTGATACTAAATAAATGTAATGAATTTTCCCTAACCACCAACATTTTATTCCAGAAGTACCGTAATCTGATATCTTGAAAAACAAACCTATACCGTTTTCGATTTACTGTCTCATACTCTACGAAAGATAATTTGATTAATTTTCACATTGAATAATATACTGATTGAAACATACAGTTTCATATCATGGCACCACGCATTAAAAAAATAACGATACTTCAAAATTCTGTTACACTAAAATAAAAATAATTTAAAATTGAAGAATGAACGAGTGAAGATATTTGGGCTGTTCTTAACAACGTGGTTTTGAGAGCCGGTTAGGATAATTGAGGTAAGAATAGAGCGGCGCCGGAATAAAGAGGCGGGGAAACGGGAGATCCCCCGAGAGACCCCACCGACCAACGGAATCGTCCGGCACGATCTCCACATGCGAAAATCCGGTGAGCCGGCCGGGGATTGAACCCGGATCGCCTTGGTGGGAGGCGAGCAAAAAAGTTAAAAAAACAAACAGCGCATTCACAAATCCGAAGAATTAAACCAGACTTAAATAATTGTTATGACACTAAATTTCATTTTTAATACTATGTTGTAAAAAAATCATACCAATACATTTAATTAAAACGCCTTCTTCGTCCAGATGTTGAAAGATTTTTGGAAGATTTTCAATAAACTCCTTGGAAGATTATCTTCGTGTAAAAATTCCTTTCTATAGAAAACCAATAATATTTTTTCTAAACATTATTACCCACAATATACCATTCTTCGTCGTTCTACCAAATCTCATCAAAAAGTCCTCTTAGTTTATTCTTTTGCTCTATTAATATATTTATAATAGTTTTATTCTCCATCAAATACTGAATAGAACTCTATTTTCGGGTGATTACCCTATTTGTTTCCCTATGACGCTAATAATATTTTAAAAACTTTATGATAATGCATTGCTCGCTTGTAAGTCAGTTAAATACTGCCATTTATTTCTTTTGCAAAGTAGGATTTGACATCTTAGTGTCTGCGTGCTGATAGGCGTGCAGCAGCACCAAACCGCACAGAAATGAATAATACAGAGGCGGAAGAGCCTGTTGTACCGCGAACTCAGACAGCACGCGCCGGCAATATGGCGTCACTCGCCTGCCATACGTCAGAATATCGTTCACCTTGTAACGCCCTTGACAGTCAGCAGGGCAGCCCGGCCTCTAACAATGGCGGGGCCGCGGTGGCTGAGCGGTTAGACCGATCGCCTCCCACCGAGGCGATCCGGGTCCAATCCCCGGCCGGGCCACCCCGGATTCTCGCATCTGGGAATCGCGCCGGACGATGCCGTTGGTCGGCGGGGCCTTCTCGGGGATCTCCCCGCTTCCCCCGCACTTTCATTCCGGCGCTGCTCCGTACCCACCTCGATCACACTCATCGGCTCTCAAGTCTACCAAATCTCTTCACTCGCCAACAGTGGCCGTTTCAGCAAAACGAGGTGGCGCAAAAAGTGGGGTTTGACATGGGCACTTGCGTCCCAAATATCAGCTGACGCCGATCATCAGGGCAGCCATAGGAAGACAAACAAGGCGTAGTGTTTTTTTTTCGGCCTTAGCCTTCGCGTGTGTGGTATACATTAAAGGAATGGGAAAGAGGAAGATGTGATATGGACTATTTTTGAAGCACTGGAAGCGTTCTCTTCACATCACCTTAGGCATTGAGAGCGTGGAGGAGGTGGAACTCGAGATGCGTTATTCCGTTTCTTAAGAGGCCGAAATTCCCCGGTAGGCCTATTTGAACCACTTTTTATGTTTCCACTCCGTTACCTGTGGCGTAACCTGGATTCCACATCTTTATCTGTTGCGTATGTATAGTCCAATCACGACTGGAACAGATTTATGAAAATCAATCTTTGAAAAAAGTGGTGGATGCGGGTACAGTACCCGCTCCCGCCATTTTTTTTTCTAGCTATGCATGCATCTAATGGCTAGGGTGTTTTTTCAAAGATTGATTTTCATAAGTCTGTTCCAGTCGTGAATGGACTATATATCTTGTCCTCCTGATTAGCAAACACGAACTACATTGTGGAACGTGTTTCGCCAAACATTAGTGTACACAGACATTTTTCGACATCACGAAATTATCATACCTATAGTAACACCTTAAAATTTAATTTTAATGAGTCATATTTCCATTTATTAGGAAACGTTTACCAGGAAATTTATATTTCATTTAAACACACGTCGGAATCATATAGACTGTTGATTTTCGTGATTTACAGAATTCCCTTTTCTACCTGCAAGTTTGAAAATTAAGAATGCACAGTAAGATTATTTTTATAGACTACGCTCCCATGGCATCTTTTATATGCTTCGTCACACAAAATAGTAAGTCCGAAAATTCAGGCTCTAATACATGGACTAGAGAAGTTTGCTAGTAAAATTTTGTGTAGCTATTTTGATTCCAAGACCTGAAATCTTAAATTGAAATTGTTTTTAGCTGTGTGTGTACTCGCACACAAACCGCTAACGTATTATATATTTTTATAAAGGTTGTTCACCGTAAAGTGAGCACTTTTGAAAGCCCTGCTTAAGATCTACTTGTATGCATGTTGTATATTCTTCCGCCTTATGAAGAATTAACATTGTCTTGGGCCTCTCCACTTTATTTATGCGTCGGCCTATTGAAACAGTGAAATTATTAGAAAAGTAATTTTTCTTACAAATCTGTTTTTTTTTTTTACTCTTCGATGCATTAAAAAAAAACACACAGCGAAATAAATTATTTAAATTAAATCAAATGATTACCTAACACTTTTAATTCGACGTTATGATATGTAACATTTTCCATCCATCGTTACCAACTTTACTGGGCGTATGTCACTCACAACGCCCGGTATAATATGTGCAGGCAAGGACCGTGTTTTTTCTAAGGTTGATTTCAAAAGTGGTCACTTTGCCGTGAACAGCCTTTACATGCTAGTTACAGTTACGATCCTGCATATCTCCCACTGGAAGAGCACGTATGGCAGATATGATGTCTGCCACATGACATAGGAAACGTGTTTATATTTACGACATGAGGTCCGTTACCACAGTGACGTAATTAGAATATGAAAATTGCTCTGCTTCAAGTCATAACAATTAGTTAGCACTCAAGTTTATTTTCATTGCCACGTATGCCATTTTTTTTTCCTCCTCTTTGCGGGACGGTCTACTCCGGCATGCACTGTTGGTAATCAGCTGACTAGAATGTCGCCGTCAATGACAGGCCATTACTACTGGTTACCTTAATGTCGGCTACTATTTCTATGGTGCTGTTGTGGCCACGGAAGAAAGGCATTCACTCTAATAATCAGAGGCATGTAAAACATCTATGGTCACAGATACTTGCCACCATATTGAACGGTACCGAACACTATTAACGTACAAGAAAGCTTTGCTTGAGCATAGAAAAATATGTCAAGCTTATGTTTGTAAGAAATATGGTCTGTAATGTTGGCGTTTGTATTACATATTATTATTTTTTTAATAATTGCCATCATCTCGATACCAATATATTCATCACGACGGAAGAAACGTATGATTTTTTTTAAAGAGGGCTTTGACGTAAAATACCTTTAAAAACATTAATAAAAGGAAAGGCACTACTAGAAAACAACATATTTGTCAAGTTTGCGAGCAAATATTTTGCAAAATTTATGCATTTCTATCGATCTATTTGCTATGTAGTAGGTGTGTATTTAAAATTGGAAAGTATGTTTTTACACATTAAGAATACATAACTTTGACATAAGATTTGCTGAAGAAACTGGTAAAACTATTGTCCTAGGATTGTACTTTATTGTATTTTCTGTACTGGCTTACACTTTACCTGTAAATCTCAATCTTCGTGCTTATCATTATTTACGTCCCACGCACAAATAAAGAACTCTTTTGTTTAATTTTATTACGTTTTATAAAGTAAATTACGCTTGATTTGTGAAAAATTCCACAGGCTGTTGCTAACATATAGTATTTATAATTTGAAACATGATAGTCTAGAGTGGCCGCGGTTAGCCTGCTCACCTCCCACCAATGCAAACTAAGTTCGATCCCCGACCGGATCACTCCCGGATTTTCGCATGTGGGAATCGTGCTTGACGATACCGCTGGTAGGCGGGTTTTCTCAGGTATCTCCCGTTTCCCCTTCCTTTCATTCCGGCGCTGCACCATACGCACCTTCACCGCCTTCATCGGCTCTCAAGAACTCGCTGTTAAGAGCCGTCCAAATCTCTTCGCTCACGACAGCCTAGAAAAAGACTGTGGAACGATTTTGTGCGAAAATATTGTGTGTCTTAGGTTGTAGTACTTTTAATTAATGTGGCAGTAACTTTTGCTGTAAACCATTCCAGGAAATTAGATCGTAATCGAATATGATGGTTTGAAACGCGATGTGACTGAATCAGAGCAAGTTAATTTCTTTTTAGGTTTATACATCTTAAATAAGTTAGAATGGGGTAGCTACAGCATCGTATGTAACGGGTTATTACAGATGATGAAATTAACCGATATTTAACTTATTCTCTGCGATGAAGATTGAATTTTTCATGTGATATGTATCGAATGTTGTCAGTTGTATTCAGTTTTATTATGAGTTTTATTACCGTTCAGGATTTATCATATTATATCGAGTTTATCTATATTGTAGGGATAGGAATTATATCGAAATATACGTGTTAACAGTAGGGATGTATAGTTAAAAATACGTATTAATAGTAATTAGGCAACTGCCTTGAGTATTTCGAAGAGCAAACTGATCGATAAAAACGTAAAAATTTTTGACGAAGTTGACGAAGGAAAAGCAGTGTCGTTATAAAAAATGTGCAGACAATCTCAACTAGGACAATATTGCGGCGATTGAAATAATTGGCATACTTCTTGCAGAAGTCGGAATTCAGTGGATATACATGTTATTACTGTTTATGTATTCGTATAATGATTCTTCGTGTACACGCCTGCCCAGATAAATTATTTCTTTATTTTATGAAGAAAAGTACGATGGTTGATATTATATCTATCGCGTTGCTGTGTTACAACATTGCTCTTCATATTTTATTTAATGTTTTTCAAAACACGATTATATTTATATACTCCCCTGAAGTTATATGAATAACAAGTCCCTCTCTTTTATTTTTAGTTTAATAATAATAATAATAATGATTCAAGAGATATATAATGGTATGTAAATACACTTTTAAATTCGATGTTTTTTGGTGGATTTACTTATTACACTGAGATTTATATTATTTTTTTTGTATACCTGGTTGAAAATAATTTCTTTCATAGTACGTTATAATTCCGCTCCTGTTGGATATACAATTATCACATAAACGCATTCGCCACTTGACATATCACATTGAATATTTTTTCTGGTTTCAATATAATATTTTAAGTACATTGTTATCTCATATAGATATTGAATCAGTATAAAACAAATCTCGTTAAGCCTAGATAAAGTAGAAGTTTTCATATAATTTATTTCAGGGAATGTATTTGGTTGTAAATAAATCTTCTGATATACAATTGTCATTTATTTAGCAATAAGTACAATTAATATTAATAACAATAAAATACACATTATACAATATATTAAGTCTTTGCTGGAAATGTTATAATAATTTATTTGGTCAAGTACTCTCATGATTGGAGAAATATAAACTAATTAATATTCGATATCCATTAGCTAATAAAGTAATGAATGAAACATTTTATGTAACTGGATGGACTGATTAATATGCAGTTTATTTTCGATGAAAAATACTAAATATTAAAATACTTCTCGTTTTTGATAATATACAATCACGGCATTTCATACATGAATAATTATGATAACTAGAACAATTTGATAAAAACTAATAATTATAATAAATTACTATTCCTATGTCCATACTGGCTGTTCCTGTGTATATCGTTATACGAATTTATGACTAGCATAGTATTTGAACAAAAACGATGTGTGTTCATATGGAACAATATGAAAGTATTGACCTACTGAGTTATTAAAACATGGTCACGTACCCTGTTTCGTTGACTCGTATCATAAGCACTTGTGTGATTCTCGCGACTTTCAGTTTTTACGCGACTAAAGGCATTCTTCTCGGCAATATAATAGTATTTGGTTTTGACCCAAGTCATGCCGTTTCTTACATCTTCAAGGCTGCTATACGTGGAAAATTGCTGTAACACAAACACACTAGACAAAGAATTTTAATACCATTTTATTTTTTTGTTAGGCAACTAACAAGATTTCGTTTAACTGGCAGTCTGCATCAGAAAAGAAAAACATAGAATATGTCTTGCTGTTTGTAACTAAGTACCTCGAAAGGATAAACCTTACACCAAAAGATTTAAAAATAGCCTTAGAAGAGAGCATCGATAATTTTAGTAGCTAAATTCACATAGACAAAAAAAAAAACAATATCATGTAAATTCTTAGGACGTGTCATTACGTAACCTAACAGCTGAGAAACCAATATGTCTTCTTGCTAATTAAATGGAAGGAAAGTTAATTTGTAAAAGCGTTTTCAAGTGGTTTACGCTCTTCTATGCCAGATTCTCTTTAAACGTACATATAATATTTTCCCAAATCAAGCAGAAAATGGCAACAAAAACCCTAAACGTCTTGGTTATAAAATTTTGAGTTGATAATTTTATTTGTTCTGTCACTTTTCATCAAAAGCTTTATCTTTTGTAGTATACTAAGAATTAACAACGTAAACTAAATTTGTTACAAACACTTTTTGTAACACCATGTGCAACATTTCGACACAAATACACTGTACTGAATACATTCTGAAGTAGTGATGAATGATTTATATATTAAATGTCATCCCAATAATATTCATATTATAAAAAGCATTTTCAAACATAAACGAAATGCCTGTATGTCTTTTTGTAACTCTCATTTGTAGGAGGTATTGCGCGTTAATACGCCAAGCTTATGCAGTATATAGGTTGGGCTAAATGCGGTTTCGCATAAATTCCTACTTCTGTCAATTTTACATATCATATCCTCGTTTGTTGCTAGACGTTACAAAGCACAATATAATAATACAATCAGCATTTCTGTAAACCTTTGACGTGTAACCGAGCGAAGTAGAAACATAGGAAAACTTATCCGTACGACAGAAGTGATATCTCAAGTTATATTTTATGAAAGGAGAAAAAAAAAAAATCCTATTTGAAAAGGAAGTCATCATTGTAACTAATTAGAATACTTTTCGCAAGATGTAAATGCAAGTAACTTTGACGAAGTGGATATCTCCTTAGAATGGCATTGCGTATTAAAAAATTTTCATTTAAAGAATATTCCACAATATTTAATGGTTTCTGCAAAGTAGTTCTTGAGGTATGATGAAAGTCGATAAACATATGTTACTGGGTCGCCTACTTTCCAAAGTGATAAGCGATTTAAGATATTACTTTCAAAAAAATAGTACGCACATTAGATATTTCAAAAAACCTATTTGGATTAATATCTGCTTAATATTCCCACAGGTGTGGACTGTAACACTAAAAGAATAATATTAATAATTTTACAGGAAATGTTTATTTAAAGACTTTCCATAGTAGTAATACATGAGAAATATAACGGGACTCTTTTATGGATTTACTGACCTATGATATCTAAGTTTAATTTTTCATGGAGATATAGTTGATAACGGTAGACTAATTATATTTTGATTTGTGTATTTAGTATTGACGATAAGAACTGCCACCAAGTCAAGCTAGATTAAAATAGGTGAAATGGTTAGAGCGTTATAACACTTGAGATAAAGTACACTACGCAGCCAGGAATCACAGGCGAGCTCTTTTCCCCAAAGTGAACTCTCCCAGTAAGAGACTGTACAAGAGATGGCACGGTCTTTGATGAACATAGATGTGTTTGCTATCAAAATAACTCACCAAACAAAGACGTGTACTTTCGGCAGGGCCATGATCGCAAGGGTTCATAAATCCAGGCGTTCTGAAAGGGAGAATTCTCAGTAGTTGAATGTATTTCAGTTGACTGCTGGTGATGTCATTGTGAATAGAAGCTTCGTGGAAGCGCTGGTACAAAGCATCGATCTGGTCAATCTAATGAACCATCGAGTAACCGGGACCTGTGTATTGCAAGCCAATGATCGCAAAGTAATTTCAACGATTGCACAGGACCTCCGTCACATTTAATGCACAGACACTACATTCTATTCGCGGTTTCTTCGCACTTTGGGAATCAAACCTTCGGCAAATCACCCCAAGTATAACGTATTAGTAATATCCTAAATATGCCATGCATCAAAAGCGTTTTATACCCGTGTTAACACAAAATTATTTTATTTCTCCTTAAATTGAAGTTTCCCATATATTTTATATATAAATTATAATACTTAATTTATAATAAACATGAATTAAAACAGCGAGAAAAAATTGTGTGTTGGTAGCGTCTAGTAAGATGTAGTTCTTATGCAAAATATTATTACAAATAAGTGCGCACGAATTCGGTGCGTTGTCCTCTGGTGTAATTTTCGAGACTTAGTTAAGCTTAGTTTGCATGAGGCGCAGGAATATTCTGGAAGTAGAACTTTAGCAGGGCTTCACAAAAGTGTGAAGTGACCCCAGAATGGACTTTATAAATGGCAGTGTACGTCAGGAGGTGAAGCATTTAATTTTCATTGGTCGTGTAGTTTCCAGGAATCCATTTTAACACATAAAAAAAAATACACCGATTTGTTTGTATAGGCGGTGTGTTGAAATGAAGTGCCACGTAGTACTGAATCACGGCATAAGGCTGGACAAGTTTGTACCTGGCAGATTCTTGGCGAACGGAATTTATCTGTGTTGTTGTATCGGTTCTGAAATTCCACGTAGTACTGAATCACGGCATAAGGCTGGACAAGTTTGTACCTGGCAGATTCTTGGCGAACGGAATTTATCTGTGTTGTTGTATCGGTACTGAAGTGCCACGTAGTACTGAATCACGGCATAAGGCTGGACAAATTTGTACCTGGCAGATTCTTGGCGAACGGAATTTATCTGTGTTGTTGTATCGGTTCTGACATGTTGGTGGTAGTGCAATGGCCTGTAGGTGTTGTCTTCGCATTGGTTCGGGGCATACGTACTGACAAGTAGACAGATGGTCTGTGACATGTAGAATGACATTTTGACAATAAAATACTTCCCAATGTTCGGCGATTTATTATACATTGTTTTTCTTCTTTTGATGCCTAATACCTCCCCGCAAAATATGGAATACTTTTTTTAAACACCCGGTGTAAAATGTAATCACATCAAGAAATTTGGCACCTATAGCAATATTCTTAACTCTGCTCAACTATAATTTTCAGCTAAGCTACATTTGCCAGTTTACTTCTTTTAAAACTTTCATACTTATTTCTCATTACTAAACAGTATCAAAATATATAACACTGCTCTATATTTACAATTGAAATGTAAAACATTTTCACACTTGTAACAACGTACTGTAACAAATGTGGAACAATGTTAAGTAACATCGTGGCTGCTAAATGTGCTTAAGAATGCCTTTAGCGCAATCACGTTTGATTCACAGTTAACTGGAAACTTTTGAAAACACTGCTTAGTTTCTTCTTCCTGCTCACACTCTATTCGTGCACAACATTTGAAAAGTGCATTGCCACGGATCGCTTCTCCAGTATCCAGTAACTGCGGAATGTATGAAGATATTTCGTTATCATCGGAACGATTTCCTCTATTAATGCATGTGAAACACAAGAACGTCTTAGTTGCCATTAATTAGACATTGTTCATTTATTAGGAAGGAAATACCTATGTAAAGCCGCCAAATATACTGTGATAAAGTAGCATACGATACCGTTAATCTTGTACAGATATTGTGAACTCCGTTTACACATTTTGGGAGATAATTTCTTTTGGGGAAAAAAAAAAGAATATAGTCTATTCGCTATCACTCCACACGTTTTGAATCCAACCTTTGAAAAATTACACCATACATGACATTTTGATGTTGTTTCCTAAATATGCCATGTATCGTGAGCGATCTATACTTGTGTTAACATAGAAGTAGCATATTTTGGTTAAATGAAAATCTAATTGTTTTATCTTCAAATTACAATATTTCATTTACAATCTATATGAACCAAAACCGAGAGAAGATAGGTTAGTTGAAAATGTCTTGTAAGAAATAGTTCTCATGCTTAATATTATTACACTCAGCCAGCAAGAATGCGGTGCGTTGTCCACCTGGTGTAATTTTCTAAACTCGGTTAAGCTATGTTTGCAGAAGACGGGGGACTATTCTTCGAAGAAAAAATTTCGCAGGCCTTTAGGAAAATGTGGAGTGACCGTGAATGGGCTATAACCCAACGTGATTATTAAAAGAAACAATACGCATTTCTAAATTACTATTTTTTATGAAAATTAATTTTCTGCATAGTGTTGGTAAGTGCGCGATGTGAGAAATAGTGAAAACGCGAATTGCGTTAGCCCGAGTGGCTGTGCGCCATACGTGAGCACGGGCATGTAATAACGTCGCCCGTCATCAGGAGATCAGAGGGTGACCTGTTATTAACCAAATGAAGCGTGCTAATAGTCACGTGCACGTGAAAGGAGCCGGGAAACGGGTGCGTTGGTGCGATGCCCTCAGGCGAACGGCGCTCGAGAAAACGTGCAGCATTTCGAAACGTGCCGCGCGCACGTTGCCAGCCATGTGTGCGAACTATTGACGGGGCAATGTTCTCGCTCGCCGAATGTCGACATGCGGGAGGTGGCAAGCACGTCGGGCTGACGCTACTCGCGAATTTGTTTCGTCGTCTCGCGTAGTTTCCGACGACAATTCGCAAGTGACCGATTTTATTTATCAGTTTTAATCATTGCGCTAAGTTACAGGGTCCGTCGTGTTTTACGCCACGTGTTTCCTTAAAAAAAAAAAAAAAAAAAAAAAAAAAAAAAAAAAAAAAAAAAAAAACATCCTCCAAAGTTATTAGCTCGAATTCAGGATAACACTTAATTAAATCTCGTGACGTATCTGACGAAAGCGATTATCGTATACCGGACGATCGCAGCACAGTCATTCGGCTGACACGTCACGGGAAAAATACGTGGCCGGCGCGACACCTTTAAAGCTGGGCCCAAAACCATCCGTCTCATACGTCAGTCGCCCGTCCCGTCTGATTTTCATCTGTCAGTTGAAAGCTCTCACTACAATCCGTCATCCGTCAATCCTTCTGCACGGCAACATTTCAATGTGACAACATAACAACGTGACCTCTCTTTAGTTATATGTATATTTTGGTTGGAAATCATTTTCAAGAGAGAACAATTTTGGGGCAGTAATTTCTCACTCGATAAGAATTTATACTGAATTATTTTTTAATTTTGAATTCGTGAATTTACATCCAAAGATTATATACACAATTCCAACGCCTTGCATTTTATTTCAAAGTGCGTATTCGCATCTTCGGAATGTCATCAGAAGATGGTGGCCCATCCGTCGGTCCGTCAAAAGTTAAAGATTGGGAAATATTTGACGGATTGACGGATGGAAAGAAAAAAGTTTCCCTGCGATTGGTTGAAGATCACGTGACCGCCTGACGGACGGGCGACTGACGGATGCGACGGATGGCTGTGAGTTCGACTTAATGCGGTATCTCCGGCTCCCTGGACCGAAAAATGTATGCTACGAGTAGGAAACTTTCTTTTCTAAAAAGATCAATTTAGCGTAGGTCGCCTATAATATTGAAGCATTTTTGAAAGCAATCTGTGAAGAATTAATCTGGCAAGCAACTTCTTAAAATCTAACGGAGACACTGAGGTGCATTACTACTGTAATTTTGACAGCGAATAAAAATATAGTTCTATGTTTTAACGTCACGTAACTACTAGGTTCAAAATTATACAGAGCGCTGTTATTAATTATTTTTATGAATATTAAAGAATAAAACTGCACGAGTAAATTGAACTTTATCATGTAATTGAACCAATGGTAATATTAATTAATACAGGATATGTGACGGCCTTGGTGGTTTAAGTTCAATTCCCGACAGCAAAACTGTAAATGTTCTAGTGTGTGGAGGGCATGTCTCAACCCCTGTACCTCCTGCAGAAGACAACAGTCATCCCACACAGTCACCCAGCAGGCGTTTAGTGGGAGCTGGTTTTTACCATCACCCGGGAGGATATATTTCGATTCCCGTCAACAACGTTTGGAAATGTTCTAGTGTGTCGTGGGTACGGCTCATTCCTTTACCTACTGCGGAAGACAATGGGGAATCGTGGCACAATCATCTCTCCCAGTCGCCCAGGAGGCGACGCGGTTTCCTCTATCGCGCCGATGTCTGGAGTCCCTACCAGCCTACGGGCTGTGGCGAAGGACGAACCTAAGCAGGGCTCTCACGAGTGCCGAGCTAACGGCGAAACAACTAGTGCGTGGCAGGGCTGTGCGATGTCCACATTCCAATATTGTTTCGAAACATGCTGACCATGTTGGTATCGGTGCGATATGTATGTTCTCGGAGAGTTTTGATATCTATGGAAATAAAATGCAGAGATATCTTACGATATCGCAAATAGAGGTAATATTTGTAAACCTCCCAATTTGATTATCACCGCCATCGATTATCAACCAACATAGATTATCGCCAAAATTGCGATATCCGATATATTGCTGTACGTGGCGACTATATCGCAGTTGCGATATTTCAGAACTATTGTTTCGCGACGGATATATCGCTATATCGCACAGCCCTCGTGTGTGGTGAAGGAGGAGCCTAGAGCTTGTTGAGAGCGAGTAGGTGGGCGCCGGCGCCGACCAGCTCGACGTTGACGGCGACGGATATATCGCTATATCGCACAGCCCTCGTGTGTGGTGAAGGAGGAGCCTAGAGCTTGTTGAGAGCGAGTAGCTGGGCGCCGGCGGCGACCAGCTCGACGTTGACGGCGACGGAAGTCTTGTCGAAAGTGACGGAGTTGGTGACGGGGCTGTGGCTGTAGGCGGGCGGCGGCACGAGGCGGCGCCTGTCCTTGCGCTCGGGCAGGCGTACCAGCAGCGGCACGACGCGCTGATCGCCGCCCCCAGCCACCGCCCTCGCAGTCGGCCTTAGCACCGTATGCTCGCCGTCCCCAGGGTCCTGCGACGCCTCCATCGACTCCGCTTTCCCCAGCAGCCTGCGCCACGCCGACCGGAACTGCAACAACCCCCAGCCGCCAGCATCACTCGCCGTTCGCGCACACACACACACGCCGCATTTACACATGGGCATGTCGTCAACACTGATTCATAATCTATAGTCTAACTGCAGTATCTACACACTTTATGAATCAAAACATCGAAAAATCACCTCATGTTTGACGCGTTTGGCTGTTTCCTAAACATTGCATGTATCACAAGCGTTTTACAATACTACAAACATAAAAGCAATTTATGATTGGTTAAATTAACGTTTTTACTTATATTCTATTTATGAAATATATCTCAATAATTTATATGAATTTAAATGGTAGAAAATTTTTGTTTTGGTAATGCCTACAGCAAGCAATAGTTATCATGGAAAATATTATTAAACCGGTGCGCACAAATACGGCACGTTTGTTTGGTGTAATGTCCAAGATGTGTATTTTTAATGTCTTTGTATGAGGAGGAGGGATGACCTTAAAGTAAAATTTTATCAGACCTTCATGAAAGTTGGAAGTAACCATGAATAGAATATACTGTCAAAATATGTGCGCGACACTGACATACACTTTCGTTTACAGTTTTGTTTTTAATGTGTAGTTCAAAACATGTAAATTGTGAACCACGAGGTTTTGACAATTACAGAGGGAAAATGACAGCAGTTCGGCTTTGGGTCTCGAAGTTGGTAATCGCTCAGCTGGTACGCCCACTATACCTCATGTTTCCAATGCAGTTCAGTTCCAACGTAGTAATCTTGCCAAAAACTGGGTGAAAGAATCCTCAAACTACTTCTGATATACAATAGGAACTTGGGCTACCTCAGAGGCAGCTCGAATATCTGGCTTTACGACTTCTTCAACTCACATCTACAACTTCTACACTGAGAAGTTTAGAAATTTTTTATCCCCATAAACGAAATTTCCTTTTTTAATGCTAACCAAAATGTAAATACGCTAACACAAAATGCTTTATAGAACAGAAATTTTAATGCGACAAAATTTATTTGATTCGCCTAATAACAATACACATAGGCTTGAAAATCCACCAGTTTTAGGAAACCTTTTTCATCGGGTCAACTAAATACTGCTGGAAAGAAATTATTTTGTTTCATAACATTTCAATACATATTATTTAAAATTTTATTTCGACATCATGAAGAAACTTTGCCTCAAAGTGCAGAATCTATTACGTCACGCGTGGAACTGCACATTAGAATCCATAATAATTACAAGCGATACACTTTTCATATATTAGACATGAGAAATTATCATTAAAGACTATCGCTACAGGAACTGCCTCAGTGTTGTATAGCCAGTTCAACTCCTGCATTTCTTTGCCCAGATTTGGATTTCCAAATAAAAAGATATACACATGAACTTCACTTAATAATTCTTGTCTGCTCCTTAAAAATAAATAATATGTAATCCTGCACTGTTTTGCAATGTTGGTGCAATGGACATTATCAGTTTCGCTTTATGTGACAATTTATAGCCACAACAAAAATATATGTGTTATAACAAGGTTTAAATACAACTTTATTTTGTAAAGATATTAATTGTTGTAATCAACATAATGCACAGACATTCTGAAATGATCCGTTGTGTAAAATTAAGTAGATAAAATAATACGAATAACGACCTAGTGTAAAAATTAATGGAGAGAGGCACGCTTGAAAACTGGGAACTAATATTTGTTACTGGCAAAATGTCAGAAACTACATACGCTGGATGAAACAAACTCGTGCACAGCTTTAGCCCGGGGTGATATCTGCCTTCTGTGAATAATTGGCGGGCAATAACATCTCACGTCATTAGGAAATTAGTTGTTGTCATGTATTGACCAAGAACGTGTGTAATCAACGGGTGTCAACAGATTGCTTTGTTGTAACTCTCACTGGCGAACACTTCTCGAGAAAAAATACAATGTTTGAAAGGGTTCCATAGGTTGCCAGTCGGGTACGCAACATGTGCTTACAGATAGGTCGTTACTAACATAAGAATGACTTTCAAATATTTCCTTTAGTAAAATCTATAGCCATCCTTACAATTTAATTATAGTTTACACCTACAGAAATATACAACATATTTATCTGTCACCGAAAATGTAGGCTACTACTAATGGCATTCTTTATATATATATATATATATATATATATATATATATATATATATATAATATAAGGATTCACGAACATCAAAGTTATTAAATTTTTTAACGAAAACTAATTTTCTGCCAAAAATTATTATATTAAAACTTACTTCAATTACATGAACACATTTTTTAGGTATTTATTCACCGAATTCCAAAACAAAATAGACAAACAAGTGTTCTTACTATTTGTGTATAAATATTTCATGTCATATACGAGAGTTTCATTACCTTAATATGTAACTTAAATAATTTCTTCTATTGATGCCAAAATAATAGTGTACTCAAACTAATATAATATACTTATTTGTTACTTTTGAATTTTACCCACAATATAACCAGTTGTCGTAAAAAAAATAATAATTTGCGCTTATTCATATGTATAGCTTGTACATTTCATCAAATAGGTTTGTACCGTAATAATTAGGCTTATGCAAACGAAAATTCATGATTTATTTCTTGCCAAAACTATTGTGCATTTTGAAAATATTTTCCATTGCGTTTACAGTAAAATAAATAGCAAACATAATCCTAAAGATATTTTGAACTTCTTAGTACTATATTATATTTCTCTATATCACATCTTCAACATTTTAGTTCTACATCCATGATTATATGAGGGACAGCCGTATGATTATCTTGTAGCCTTTTAAAAAGTGGTAAATCTAATCCTAATTATTATATTTATATATATATATATATATATATATATATATATATATATATATATATATATATATATATATATACATCTTCAACTTAATTCATACATTTATGTCAAACATTTTTATTCAACTTATTCCGACTAATAATTTAGCGTACCTTAGATTGTATTACGCCTTTTTATAACTTTTATCATATTTGGGCTTTAAGCCACACACTGACGAATATGATGCATATATTTCTCAAAGAAACACTGAACTGCTCACCCGAGTAATGACCGCCACATATATGGCAACATTTCAGCATACGTTGGTGGATAATGAGTGTAATGTCCACCGGATTACTAAGATCCACATACCCACAGTACAGTTATGTAAGGTGCTCCTGTGGGAACGAGCGTAGCACTCTCTTGGGTTTTGAGACACGCGTATTAGGCATTGCTTTAGCAGTCACTGTGGATAATTATTGGGTTTCCAAATAGAATGCTGAGCTACACATTAACAAAATACAGTGGCACAAGGTGCTCCTGGGACAACGAGCGAATACTTACCTGGGTTTTGAGCACCACGTATGTGGTATTGTTTTAATAGTCACTGTGTTAACGATTGGAAATCCCACTGGGACACCGGGCTCCACACACTCAGAATAATGGTACAAAATTCTCCCGAGGGCAATGGGCGAAGCACTCACCTGGGTATTGAGGCCCACGTATTTGGAATTATCTTAGCAGTCACTGTGGATAATGATTGTAATTCCCACTGTGACACTCAGCTCCACACACACAGACATACACAGAACAGTTGCACAAGATGCTTGTGGGGACAATGGGCGAAGCAGTCACCCGGGTGTTGAGCCCCACCCCACGTATTTGGAATTATCTTAGTAGTTACTGTGGATAATGATTGTAATTTCCACTGGGACACTCAGCTCCACACACACACAGATATACACAGAACAGTTGCACAAGATGTTTGTGGGGACAGTGGGCGAAACAGTCACCCGGGTGTTGAGCCCCACCCCACATATTTGGAATTATCTTAGCAGTTACTGTGGATAATGATTGTAATTTCCACTGGGACACTCAGCTCCACACACACACAGGCATCCACAGAACAGTTACACAAGGTGCTCGTGGGGGACAATGGGCGAAGCACTCACCTGGGTGTTGAGCCCCACGTATATGACGGGGTTGTAGCAGATGCTGGACTTGGCGACGAGTGCAGGCACCACCGCCAGGCCAGGCGTGACGGCGCTCGGGTCGCCGAAGGCGATCAGCAGCGCCAGCACCGAGTAAGGCGTCCAGGCGATAATGAAGGCCACTATCATGATGGCGATCATGAGCGCGACTCGTGACTCCGCCCGCGTCACTCTCCCCATGCGCATCGTGCTCTGGAACACGCGTCCACGGATCTTACATCATCATTGCTCTATCATGTTACGGGCCACTCAAAATAATGGTACACTGGCAAAACATTATGGTACATTTCTAACAAATGTGTAAAATCACAATATACATTTTTTTTTTCACCACACAACTGTTGTTTGAATGTTACACTAATGAAATAACATACTAATTAAATATTCGAATTAAAAATAATTTAAAAAAAAAACGTGCTTTGTAAATCACAATAAAATCATTCCACCTTTATAAAATATGACAATCCCTACCTTCACAGAAATTGAATGTGTTTCTTAACTAAATACGCCAAATTACCCGTACATAATACAGAACACTACCTGACTGACAACAATAAAAGACGGACTCGAGTACATCGCCAGAAATCCAAACAATATTGATTCATTTCGATCTCGATACCTTGTTCGGGAATCCTCGAAAAAATCAGCCTTCATTCGCAAGCCATAAACTGATAATCTTTTACTATAATGTTGAGCCATTAACTGCATATTTTAATTGTAGCTAGGTTATAGTACATTCGCGTACCATGACGACTTCGTCATTGTACAAAGTACACAAGGCCTAATAATGGTACAAGTACCATGAAAATGGTACGTCTAACATCACTGTACGCGTCGTCACGCATCAGCCACTCCAGCACTGGGGAAGACCTTGAGTTGAGTTGGGAAATTTGGGCGGCTCCGAGGTATGGAGAGCCGATGAGGATGAAATGAGGTAAGAATGGAACATCGCCGGAATTAAGGGGCGGGGGAAACGGGAGGTCCCCGAGGAAACCCATCGACCAGCGGCATCATCCGGCACGATTCCCACTTTCGAAAATCTGAGAGTGGCCCGGCCCGGGATTGAACTCGGTTCGCCTTAATAGGACACTAGCAGTCTAACCGCTCAGCCGCCGCGGCTCAAAAAGGTTTAGTTTAATAAGACAAAGTTTATTTGGCGAAACCAAATCATGGCTTAGTTAGAATTCATCAGCCATAGGAGGGGCTTGGCCGTTAACTTCCAAGCGCGGTGGAATATACACACAATGTTTATTACTTACATGTCAATATTTATATAAAATGGTGGTTAGAGGATACGTGATGACTGAAAGGGAAAAGTAACTAGGGCCTCAAAAGTGACCACCTAACAGTGAACAGCCTGTACTTGACTTCGTTCCCTAGAAAAGAGCATCGGGAATGTGACGTCACAGTGTCGCTGTCCTAATTCACGGTAAGACCACAGATGCATCCTAGCATGTCTCCATCTAAGGGCATGAACGCAGTCCCCTTCCACATGCACCCTCCACTCTAATTTTGGTTTTTTAATAGTTTATAACAGCCATTTCATGATATTTACTGGACATTATTGTTCGAATACAAACCAAGGCAACAAAAAAATATGTGTTCAATTAATTGGCTCTTTTCTCGCATATGCGTTGGAACTTGTAACGATTGGGTTCAAGGTTAACTGAACGAGAGTATGGCGGTGAATCCGAACAGAGCCTAACTGTTAGCATATGAATAATTAAATATTTCGTTGGAGAAAACACTGTTTTAGCTGTTTTGTTGTTCTTGTTTGGTTGTCATATACGTCCAAGATTTGGTTGGTGCAACAAACTATTTGCAAGACTCTGCATAAATAAAAAAAAATTTAAGTTATTATAGAAAACTGAAAGCAGGACCGAGTTTTTGAAGCTGCAAATTAAGTGTTCAAACACTTCGCCTTATCGATCTAGTCTAAATTTAATACGGACTAAATAGTAATGCTTTTAAATACGTAATATTCTAATACAGAATCTTCATGTAAATAAATATTGTGAAATGATAACAAATTCGCATTATTCTAAAAGAGGACAATAATGTTAATAAATATTGTTAAATTTTACATCTTTACTTTTTTGTTTCCTGTTAAACGAGTATCTTTGCGATTGTTTATAGCAGTATTAAAAACCGATAAATGCACTAACAAACACTGTTACTTTCCTAATTGTTGCGAAAATTTGGAGCTGTAAATTTGAAAGACCCGGTTTCAGCACAACCAACCAAAGTAAAGTTCATATGTCGGTTTTGACACCTGCATCATGAATCGGAGTTTGGAGTGGTCCGCCATCTTGGTAGGCGCGGGCAACGGCCATGATGGTGACTGCTGTCCGCCATCTTTGTTGGCGTCACAGTCAGGGCTTGATGCCATGTTGGATGTTCGTAACCCGGCATCTCTAAAAATTAGTTTAATACAAATTATTTTAGTAAAAATTATTTTAATAAAACAATTGTTTCAATAAAAGATTAAAAAGTATCGGCACGCCATATTGGATTTTTAATAATTATATCGGTTTAGAATGTTGCTGCAAATCATAATTCCGTTTTTATACCTATTCCAAGGAAATTAACAAATACAATCTAAATATGAATTTAATTACGTTAAATCATTTCGGCCCGTCTCTTCGGTACCCAGTGCATCGGAGGACGTATTGATCCCCCTCCTCCCACACAAAAACGTTTTAAAAATATATTTTAATTTAAAACAATTTGTAAAAGCACACCAACAGTCTTTCCCTCACCTCACAGCTACACCCATCACCTCATTCCCCCTCTCAACACCATCACAATCCTCACCCCTTTCTTCCCCTTTCCATCCTACACTCACCCTCATAACCCACCACCAATGCTTTCCCCCTCACCTCCTCAACACCCACACATCCCTCACCAACACCCTCACAATCCCAACCATCCTCATCGCCCAACACTGCTCTCTCCTCACACCCTTATATCCATCATCATACCTTGCCCCCCTCACCGTCCTTTACTCACCCATCACCCCACTCACCACCAATCATCTACTCTTGGCCCACAAAATTCTAAAAAATCGGGGCGCTCACCCTGCCACAGTAATATAAATCGTTAATAGCACATTTCCTCATACCGATATTTAATTTTGTTTTTTGTTAATTATGCTCGCCATTTATATATTTTTTCATTATAATATTACCATTATATTATTGGTTTAGTGCATAACCTCAATCACGATAACCTCAAGAACTATTCCGAATGGGGTATTTTGTTTACAAAATTCATAGCAAATTAACGATTCTTTGCATTTTAAGTTAATTTAAAAGTAAGCGATGTATCATAGAGCTCGTATTTTTTTCGGTTGAGACTATCTTAAATCATAGTATACCCACATTTTCGCAAGTCCGGTTGTTAGCAAGCGAATATTTATAGTCATATGCAATTATAATTTGCCATTTCATAGGCCTAGGCTAATTAAATTCAGTTTGCAAGTATAATTTACAACTACAGGAAAGTATGCATGTATAAGCTAAATTAAAAGTTATATTCGCATCACGGAGTTTTTTTTTTTATCAAACTCAATTTATAACAGGAGGAGAAAATATCTAGGGGTAAAAAACTAAATTAAATTTTTTGTTTTCTTCAAATTTGCTCAAATTTATCAGTACAAAATTATTCTATTTCGTCAGCATAAAGTCTGCTTCCATATAAACAGCACCTTCAGTTCTAATAATAAATACGAAACGAACTATTCGGGCACTCGTGAACTTCGTGCCGCCGTGCAGTATGTTTGAAGGCAAAGTCCTTTCAGAAGAAGCGACACCGATATGCCACTGAAAGTTCCGTAGATGATACACTAGCGGTCCTAGGTATTTCAGCTGTCGTCACGTCGGAAGGAGCAGGAACCATGGATTAAGATGTCTACGTGGAATGAGATGTTGCTCCTGGGGATGAGGTGCCAGGTTCGTTGTTCATACTAGTCGCAGCAGATGTTGGTATTGGAGCCATATGATCGTAATCACTGGCCATCACTCCGCCAACAGAGGCCGAAAAACTCTCTGTTGCAGATCGGACACCAAGGCATCGATGAGGCCTGCAATTGAACTTGGCACGACCTAACATGTTTACTGTAAGTGTCGTTGCGGTAGAAAAGCGACCCACGCCGTCAGTACAGATATTCAATGGGGTTGGGGGTGTTCATACAGCCACAAAATTCACGGTGCCGTGCAGTGTGTTGAAGCTAAAATACCTTGTCGCAGTAGCTACAGGGATAAGTTTTCTCTGATGGTGGCAATGCAGGCGATGTTCCGAACTCTGCCGGAGACAGGGCAGTTAAAGACTGTATGGTACAGCCGAAGAAACAGATATTGCAGTAAGAAATGGCTCTGTCAGTTCGTCCGAAGTTGCAGTTGACCCCATTGAAGACATCTCAACCAAAAGAGTCAATGACGATGTCGTCCTGAAGATAGCGATGGTGGTACTGTTGCTGCACGTGTCCCATCTGAAGAATTCGATGGTGCTTCTGCTCGACCCACGACCGAGGTGTCCATAATATTTGTGCCAGGTACAGTCACCTGCTGGGACGATATGCCACTCACCAAGAGCTCTATCAAACTATGATCCATTAAATGAACTCAGCTACCTATATACCTGTCCCTGATCATCATGAAAATATTTCGGTGCATCCTGCGAGGCGAAGGCACATTCACTGTTGCACCTGGTGATCAGTTCCCGAGTGCAGCATTCGTTCTCATCGTAGGCACTGGCAATGTGGATAGGTATAGGTACGAAATGATGCTATTATTGCCGCTCGCACTGACGACGGCGTTGCAGCTAAACCCAGATATAATATTCTTACCAGCACTTTGGGCGCCTTAAAGGTATAACTATAACCGATCCATAGGCTTCTCTCTGGCCTATGTCCCTTCGTATATATATATATACTTTCTGAAAACTGAATGTAAAGTGTGATACCGGGAATCGTGGATAATTATTAATGCGCGTAGTCGACATCGATCCCATTTGTTCTCAGCCACAGATGATCCACCAAATCGAGTGTTTAGTCAGAGACCTTCAATATCACTTCTTCCTCCTCGCAGCATACCATCTCTATGCTCTTTTCAACACCGGCTTCGATGTCATCCGCATTACACTCAAGAAAGTTAGAGATCTTGATTGCTTTCTTTTTCTATACATCTGGTTTACTGCAGATACATTCCAACCATATATTATAGTTCACGGCTCAATATTTCCCAACGTCCTCTGTAAGTTGGTGTATCAAATTTTGTTTCATACAGGTCAGAAATCAACAAACATCTTTCGTCGAAATTATCGGATTTGGAGCTACATGCGTTTTAAAAAGACCCATTAATGACGATTCCTTCAGTTAAAATTAATTTACATTCAACTTACTTTCTTAGGTTTTGATGCAAGGTCGGGTGAATTGCTAGGTGTTGCTTATGATTCGCGGGTCGAAATTGCATTGGGACCAGCTTTCGATGTGAATTACAAATAGGAAGGATGAACTGCTAGGCCTGTATCATAGGATGGTGTACCTTGTTTACATTGTTTCAGATAACTTTTTTTTTTCCGGTCGGTGCAAATAAATTGTTTACAGCACTTCTCACATTGATATGGCATGCGTATGGAACTCCTTACTCATGCGTTCTTTCATTCCTTCGTGCTTCATTAGCATTTGCTAACGCCTTGTTCTTGTAGCTGCGTGGAAGGAATCAACGATCTGCCCACGACATTTACAACATAAGTTTTCTGCTTCGATGATTCTCCAGTATGTGCGTAGCGCCAGTTACCATCCCACTACACCTCCGATGCAATGTCGGCAGATAACGCTTAGCAGGCAGTGAAGGTAGACTTGTACAGCTTTCAAGATACCTTTTCAGGTTGCCACTTCTTCGACCAAACTGCGATTTGTATTTTCACATGCTGCACGTTATGAATACAGTTGACCCATGTCACCGAGTATTGCTGCTTTCAAAAGATGTCGTCACACAGTAACGCCACAATGTTCCGGAAAACGTTCCATCTCGGGTCGTGACGATACTCCCCTCTTCGCAGTCCGTACATCATCCGATCCATCCAGTCCCGACATAGAAGCCGTCCGAATGTAGCTCTTCATTCAAGTAGGTAATCTGAAATGGAAACAGTAAAAAAAAAGCATGCGGTGTAGTATAAAGTGAGAGGCTTAAAATATAATAGCAAACAAGATTTAGAAAAAGTTTGAACAATAAATATACATCAACCTCAAGTACCAACATTAAAAATACCAATATAAAGGTCACACCTTTAAACAAAGAAAGTGTAGGGGGAAGACCTAGAGCATATTCGACATGAAATTACACAATATTATGAAGAATCTCACCAAGGAATCCGTCCATGGGAAGTTTAGCATTATAAAGAAATATTCAGTAAGATATACATTTTAAATAATAGCATCTTAACGAGTAAAAAAATAATCGGGAAATAAACCGGCGGAGAAAACCGAAACTATTTAATAAATATACGAAACCGAGACCATAACATGGACCCATCCTTATCCTGTTTCGTGCCCTGTTTGGGAAGAAAATCACGAAATGAAAAAAATTAAATCATACAAGAAATTTATATAAACAAAATACCTGCACTGCTAAATACAGAGACAAATCGCCATGCCTATCACAATTCACATCATCAGTTCCTCGAATTGTTTTAAGCAGCCCGTTATTTTTTTCACGTTCCGCTCATATACATATATCAGCCCGTTATCAGTGATAACTAAGTTTTTCGAATAGATACACTACATATTGAAGACTTTATATGTGCCATAATTTTTATATAGTTTGTACCTGCAATTCCTGCAGTACCCTAATATAATGCGACGATATATATATATATATATATATATATATATATATATATATATATATATGTGTGTGTGTTTCTGAAAGGAGGAGTATACCTGCTTTACAGAAATTACAGGTTCCTTTCTTCCACCAATTTGTCTTTATCCCTATATATATATATATATATATATATATATATATATATATATAAAGACAAATTGGTGGAAGAAAGGAACCTGTAATTTCTGTAAAGCAGGTATACTCCTCCTTTCAGAAACATATCGCAACATGCCTGAAAATAATATATCACCATTATTAAAATCGACTAACGCAGCAGCATGTAAGAGAATATAAGTATTCTCCTTTTCAATATCGAATGCATATATTTGAGTGGACATGACCGACGGGTCTTCTGCATTTTATCTCCGATCGTCGGTAATATTTTCAAGAGAATAAAGCTACAACGAGGTAAGTTTCGTGCTCAGAATTTAAGGGGGTGAAGTTCGTACCTTCAATTTTTCGGTAACACATTTTTCATTAATTGGTCATTCATCGGACCATGGGCATAATTATGTAAAGCTATATCAGTAAAAATATAATAAAAAAAGTCGATGCAGGTATCCAAACTAAGCTCGCGTATTCCTTCCTCATGATATTACATGCGCGGGCGAAGAAAAAAAAATACCGTGTGTACTAACCAATCGTGTTCTGTTTCCCACCTTTAAATGCAAATCACCGTGTCTACGACTTTGGTACGTGTACAGAGGTCGGATACACGAACCCCCAGTGTCTGGTATGTACGCTAGAGACAGCAATATATAAAATAGGCTGCGAAACACATCGTGACGACCACGCGGCTACATCCCACTTAAATGTGTAACGCTTACTGTGAAAAAATTCCAAGCACACAAAACCGCGAATGAAAATAAAGTTTGTTGTTCAGCACTAATAGAAAAGTGTCTCGGCGAGCATGCCAGAACATTGAAATAATACACATCTTGATGCATATATGTTGGCTTGAAACCATTTTGATATTCGTAGTACGTGACAGAAAATAATTTCAGCTTATAATAGCATGGATAACCAATTCCAAAAAGATAAGCAAACGTAGGTATTACTTCAGACAAGAAAATTTCCATTTACATAGCCTTAAGCACTGTAAGGTTATCGAATAGCTGCCCCACTCCACCAATTACTCGTCATAGCTCGACCAATCATTCACTTTTGTGCGACACTCTCTGATACCTACATATCCCCCCACTCGCCTAGTTTTCCCATAATCACCTCCCTTCATCGACAGCGCATCCTGCAGTGCGCTGGTAACTCATGTTTTCAGCATCTACCACCAGAGCTCACACATGCCGCCAACTTCCCAGCCTCTCACCCGCCTCTTCCCAGCTACAGCCTCCTATTTTCACTCCTCTGCGGTGAGGCGGAGAGGATGTGGGACGATCGTACGCGCGGGACTTGGCGCGCATCTTTCCCCCCGATAAACTGGGTCTCGGAAAACCCACAAGTGTCATGAAAAGGAAGAAGTAGCATGGGGTGGCCTCCGAACCGGTATCAAGGGTTCTCCTGGCACGTGGTCACGTTGGGAAAGGACTCGTGTGGGCGGTGGTTTGAAAATCGCAACCGGCGTGTCTATGTCTCTGGCAGGTACAATAAATATCATTGGGATTTCAACAACATTATATCCTTGAGGTAATCAGAACCGGTATGGTAGGCATATAGTAGACTTCATTTCGCTAAGACTCCATGAAGCCGATCAAAATACTCAAACATTAAGAATTCTACATCATAACTCCAGTGATGGCGTTCAACTGGGGACTGGAGCAATATGTTATGTTATGACGTACGCACACCACGAAGTTCTGTAAGTGTACAAGAGATTTCCGGCCTACCTGCAGTGTGACGACGAGTCCGCAGAGGGGTGGGGGGAACATTAACGACTCTGTAGACCACGCCTGCACCGACCTCATGTAGCTGATCAATTCACATCTTCGACCCAGCACCAGCTCCATCTGGCGCCCACTCACCTTGATGACATACGATAGTTGGCTTCCAGCACGTGAGGGCTCCACGAAGATCACTATCGTCACTAGAAGCAGTTGGTTGATGTCCACTAAAGCTACTCCCATCGCACCATCTCCACGATCTTCAAAGCACGAGGTGATGTGCACTCTCTCCTTCGAGTCAGATATGGTGAAGTTTTAGCCCAACGCCATCCCAGGTTTCCATCATGTGGAGTACTTTCTGGGCGATCCACAGTACGAGGACAAGCTGTGACGAGTAATTGGTTGAGTGGGGCAGCTATTTGATAAATTTATAGTGCATAAGACTATGGAAATGGAAATGTTCTTGTATGAAGTATCACCGAGGTTTGTTCATATTTGAGGGATCGGGGACCCGTGTTATATGAGCTGAGGTTTTTTCTCTCAGGTATTTCGTATATCACAATATATGTATCAACTTGTCTATTTTTTCAATGCTTCAGCACGCTCCTCGATTTTTAGAATTTTGTGAGGCAAGAGTTGATGAGGGGTGGTGAATGGGCTAATGGGTGTGTAAAGGAGAGTGAGGGTATAAGGATTGATGATGGGAAGAGGGGGAGAGGTGAGCAGGTTTTGGGTGAGAAGATGAGGTCGGTGTTTTGTGAGTGATGAGGTGAAGGGGTAAGCAGGCCTGGATGGTGAATGGGGTGAAGTAGGTGAGGGGGGTGGTGATGGTGGTGAGGGTGGGTGAGTGTTGTGGGTTGGTGAGGGTGGTGAGGGGATGGGTGTATCTGTGGTGTGAGGGGATGGGTGGTGGTGATCTGATATTACAATTATTTTAGTTAAATTATTTTTAAATTTTAATTTTTTTTTTGTTACAGGTTTTTGAGAGGGAGGAGGGAGATAAACATGTCCCCCGATTCGCTGGGTACGAAGTGAAGGCCTGCGATAATTTAATATTTATTAAAATAATTTCTAGGCCACATTAGTCAATTGCATTTTTTTTTTTTATATCTTTGAAAAAAAGTAGAATAATTGTATTATAATCTGCAGCGACACTCTAAACCAATGTATTAATATTAAACGGAGGTGGCGATCTGGTACTTCTAAATTTTTTCAAAACAAATTTATTATTAAAATTATTATTATTAAAATAATTTGTGTTAAAATAATTTTTAGGGATGATAGAGGGACGAACATCCAACATGGCATCGAGCCCTGGCTGTGATGCACAACAAATATGGCGGGACTGCACAGACAAACATGGCCGCAGCCCTCTCCTATTAAGATGGCGGAAAATTACGAACTCCGATGCATGCTGCATGTGCCAAAACCGACTTATGTAGACCACACAACTAAACAAAACACGCTTCAGCAGTGCAAAAAGTTGATTTTGTTGCTACTACAGATAGCAATTGCAAAGGGCGTTTAACGTCCCCCGGTTTTGTGTTTAAAAGCTTGGCAGGGGACGGCTTACAGACTAACTTATAAAATTACTTAAATTAACACCCATAACTTGCCCGGGATTCGAACTCAGAGCCTCCCGTATCACAGATCGGTGGTACACCCACCGACTGCACCACGGGAGGTCAGCACTACAGATAGCGTAATAAAAATATCGGACTGTTTCAGCTAATCAAATGCTTATTTATTCTAAAAAAAATACTATTTTTAGCCCACATTGATACGTATAATGTTAACAGTGACCGAACCGATTAGTTGGACGTACTTGTAAATGTTTTGTGTACACTATGTTAGAACAGCCAAGAAAGTGTTCGGCTAAACCAATTACTTTAAAATGTTTTATTTAGTTCAAGAAAACTAATGCATGTATTTGGAGTAAGATTAGAGTAGTTGCATTAACAGAATATTGTTCAATGTAAAAAAAAACTTTGTAAGTTCCGAACTTTACTAAGTATCTTATCTGATATGAAATCGTTTTCTAAGTGCGTGGACAATCACTTCGAGCACCTAAATAGTATATTTGCGTGGAGAAGCCCACATACATAACATCATTCCTTAAAAATCCCTAATACAATCATTTAGCCCCTAATATATATATAATGCCTGGATGTAATATTTATAGGAGATCGCAAATTGTTCCAGTAAGGGTGTTTACTAAGCGCGTGAGAAAATGAACCACAATTCAACTGAATGGTTATCTGTTGTACAGATTCCGATACATAAGGCACGTGCTTAATAAGCTGATAACTACGTGAGTTCTGAGATATCATTTGTTACTTTCGTTTTGTGTTCAGCGAAAGTTGGTAAGACGATTATTTAAACGTGATACAACACCCAAAACAAAAAAAAAAAATATATAAGGCGAAATCTCTTATTGGTAGTTATTCAGTCAAATAAAAATTTATTATATTAAGAAGCCTCGTGTGACGTTACTGGTATGCTATTTACGGTAGAAATTATATTGGATATCAAATAGATATTTACTTTTATATCAGACAGCACACAGGGAGAAGTTTTACCTCCAGCTGAACACGTTTGTGTAAAATTACATCACTTGTAAAATCGGTAACACATAAATGTAAAAAAAAAAAAAAATAAAAAAAAAAAAATTCAGCAGACTCGCTCGCTGCCCCGTCGCCCGCCCGGTGGCCGGGGGAACAATTGACAGCAGCGATCTGGCTGGCGTCACAGCCCCTCTTCCCCTGCTGGAGAAGCTGACGAGTTTATATGGCCGCGCAAGAATATTCAGGGAACTAGGACCCTCGGCGCAACGCAGCCATAAGAGAAAATTTTGGGCGATGGGCTACGACCTTATAAATGTTGCGGCGGGTCCAAAAGTCGGCAGTATTCTTGTGGAAGTCAATTGGCTGAGTGCGTTGGTCAAGCCATGCGGGGTGCAGAGAGAGAGAGAGAGAGAGAGAGAGAGAGAGAGAGAGAGAGAGAGAGAGAGAGAGAGAGATCGGCGAAGAGGACGTACCACGACGGGAGATTACGAGGCGATGGTGGACGATGTGTTTGTGGTGTGAATGGACGAGAGAGCGTAATGGCTGACGAGTGAAGACTATAGGGTATGAGGGCGCTCGGAGAACTCTAGAACATTGCGGACTGGTGAGAACTAGACTAAACTGAGGTGGGACAGAATTAACATGTAATACGGATTTCATTCTAAATATTGAAACTGTCAAATATGGACATATAATTTATAAAATAATTGAATAGGTTATAATAAACTGTCTACTGTGACTGATTTTCAACTATTTAATTTCAATAATTTGAGGTAATTCTAAATTGAATTAATTTAATCCATCAATTGCAAACAGCAATATATATATATATCAATTTATTGTGAGAATTTGGGTCTAGAGAATTTTTTTTGTGGTTATTGTAAATAAAATTATAATTAACTCTTTTATTTAATTAACGAACCTGGTTTATTTAGCCAACTTACTTTGACAGCTTGTAACAATATGAACATTTCGGGTGAATTTGCTAGGTTATACGTGTGCCTTGAGTTTTGTTATGTCTACTGATGGTTCAGAAGTTTTTGGGAAACGCAAACAGACACGAATACATACAAAAATACACAAATAGGAAAGTGTTTTTTCAAGGGCTTCTTTTACCAAAGGACAGACGCGAAATGTTACAGACAGCAGCTTGAAAACACGCGCAATTCGAGGCACCAAGTATTAAAAAGAACTTTATTCAGAACGACCCAACTCGCTTTCGAGAGTTCGCAACGACGCCATATTTCGATGAAATCGTGACCGCTCGCGCTGCACGGGATGTGAAAGCAGGACTTTTGGCCTCTGACCCTCGCAGCGATACAGGTATCGTCTTGTCACGTGACACGATCGTTCTAGCCATCGCGTTAGCCGAGGCACCGATCTCTCGCTAGAGTGACTCAGGGATGTAATAAGGCTCCGCGCGTGACCAGCGAGAAGCTTATTAAAACCTATGGCCCGCTTCGTGCCTGGGGGTTCCTCTCTGTGGGTCAGCACCGCGTGCCGCCTACCGCTCTGACACTTTTATTGCGGTCACGTGGCCTAAGGCGTGGAGAGTACCCACTATACCTCCGCCTTCATAGCGCAGGCTTTAGCAAAAAAAAAAAAAAAAAATGGCTCCAACCTCCATAAGAACAATTACATCTTTCTATAGTTCTGATAAGCTTCACCCTCGCAGATATCAAAGAATTTTTCTTTTACAGCGTTAAGTGTTGCCCCCAATACGTTGTAATTAAAATCTTTATTGCACGAAAGGCAAGTTAAATACTGAGAACTCAGTTCTAATATTGTACGTACCGCTTTTCTATCAAAGAGGTGGGGATTTAGTATTATAGGCCGTTCACGGTAACGGGAGGACTTTCTGAAGCTGTTTCATCAGATGTAACAATTACCAATAAAAACATTTCACTGTGGCTTCGGACTTTTGGTTTTGGGTACGGTGAATGTATACACTGTGTTTATTACTCACATGTCAGGGTTTACAATAACAAGTGAGGAAGGATATAAACTGGTTGAAAGAAAACCAGTAACTAGGGCTCCAAAAGTGCTTACTTTATCGTGAATGACCTATAATTATCTTACGTGTCATATTGGGTTCTAAAATCACTCCTATTTGTTCTGAATAGATCAAAATGTAGAATTTTAAAAGTAAGTTCAAAAACTTTTTTTTTCGTAAAAGAATATAGTCGTAAAAACAGTGTTTAACACCTAAAATTTTGAATTATTACTACCGGGAAATAAAAAAATATTTATATAAATACGTATTCCTCTAGAATTCTATTTTCTGAACAGAAAACAATAATGTCAGATGCAAGTACTACACCCTAAGAGATTATTTATAAATTTACCATATAACTGTATATGTTCAGTGACAGAGTGCCAATTGTAAAATATTTCCCATACGTCCATGGTAACTTTCCTACAATTGCTCAGGAAAGAGTCAAATTCGTAGGAAAGTTCCCAACTTTGTAAAGCAGCGAAGCTAAATATTCCCATATTTTCAGCCTGATACGTAGTACTATCTCCATACAAAGTATACGTTAATAACTTCCATTGCAGCTTAGGATGTTAACCAGAAAATTTTTCACAGCGTACTCTTACATATGTCTGCACTTATAGTGTAGAGTAATTTTTATAATTGTCTTGGTTTATGAGGAACCTGGGTGTCATGTTTTAAAAATCAATATATTAAGAGGAATATTTCAAATTATTTAAGGACTTCCTCTGTTTAGAACATATGTTCATGAAAAACAACCCATACAAATTTGGCTGAACCATCGTGTATTAAGTGCATTTCTTCGTAATATAGTCTATATGAGCACAGCGTGTGAAATGCGGTATTTTTTACGAATTATTTTAACCAATCATACAAACATTTTACAGTATATTTAATTATGCAAACAATAGAATTATACAATTACACTGAAATAAATTAAGACATAGGCAATTATCTCATGTATTATACACATTTACATGATTTCGAAAATGTTTTTAAAAAATTAATTAAATTTTTGGCTAATATCTCTCTAAATGCAAATATAAAAATACGTGTAGGTATAGCTTATTCACGGTCAAATAAGCACTTTTAAAAGCCCTGCTTAAGATATACTTGTAATATTTCAAATTATGCAAAATTAACATTGCCATAGGCCTCATCACTTTATTCGTGCGTATGTCAAGTGAAACTTTGACAATATTAGAAAAGTAAATATTTTACTAATCTTCTCCTTTTTACACATCGATGCATTAAAAAATAGACAGCTAAAGAAATCATTTAAGTTATCACAAATGGTATCCTACCACTTTGTCTTCGACGTTAATGTATGGAACTACTTTCCCCTCCATCGTTACCAACTTTACTGTGCGCATGTCACTCAGGACACCGGTTAAAATAGATGCAGGTAGGAGCGGTGACTTTTTCTAAGGCGTAGCATCCTGATTTTCACGTCAGTTAGGTACATATTTTATTAATATATTTAATGTTCAATATTTATTATTTCACACATTTAGATACTTCTTACTACATGTGTAATATATATTTTTTTTACGTAATTTGGACAGCTGTATGTATGTCAAGGATTGTTATTTTTCTTTTAAATTATTATCATGTTTTCTTTCTCACGCTAAGACATTGTACACAGAATGTATCGTGGCAATTTAAAATTGTATAAAGTTAGGATTTTAATTAGGTTGAACTTTTCATTCATTTTTGTAATTATAACTTCATTTTATTTCTTTTGGTCCTATTATGTCATTAATTCTATTTCTTGAATATTTAGAGTCTTCGGCAGTAGATCGCCCTCCAAATAATAACTAATCATTTTAAATATGGTTTTTATTTCTAGGAGATGAAGCCAACATCCGCATAATGTGTGTATGTATTTTGTCTATGGTGTAAAATATAATACAACTGTTTTGATTTTTGAAAAATCCTTATTGCATAAATTAATTTATCTGCGTGTTTCTCGTTTTGAGAGGTCTACATTGTAAGGACCCCTGGATCTTCGCACCTCATTGAAACAGATAAGCACTACCCATTATTAGCCAGCAGATCAATTTAAGTTATGCCTGCAGCAAACCCGATAGATGGAGTCCTTTCAACTGAGCTAGACACAAATAGGATTTTAATCCTTTTAGGTTAAAGATTAGATGTTTACTTGTTTGCTAGTTGTTCTCCTGCTCAGCCAGTCCACGGACCGGGCACTAATATTCAAAAGACAACTCACTGATATTACCTGATTCTTATGACAAAGCTGAAATAATTCTTAATTTAACTAAAGCAACAGTCTTGGAATGATTAAACGTATATGGGGCTTGATGATTTGAGGGATATCTTCACATTTTATCAGAATGGAGCCCAACGTGGGGCAGGTAAAATGTTCTTACCTGGCCGCAACCTTTCAGAAAGACGCACAATACGCGGGGCCCGATAAATTGAGCTGGGAGCTTAGCCAACAGGTAGATGAACAGGAGGGCCCGCAAGACACCATATCAACTGAGACAACTAACGCCCATTAATTACAACCGTGGTGGTAATGATTGAAATGTCGATGTCTGAGCGCAACACTAGCATCGTACCAGTAATGGAAAACGCTGAAACGGTAATGCAATAGGTGAATATCCCGTAAACTCTTAAACAAATGAGCCAAACGGCTACACCTCCAACCACAACATTCCCAGACGAAATGCAGCAATTACACGCAATGATGCAAAGTATGCAGACTAGCATACAGGCTAGCGTACAAACACAACAGTCCGAGGTACAGTCTAGTATGCTGGAGAGCCATGCCAGTCTGCTGTAGCAACAAGTAGCTTTACCACGAGAAGATTTTTCAACTAATTTGCAGCGAGTCTCTGCCGACGGCGCTACCTGAAGACAAGAGGTACGAGCAATCAGAGAAGAGCTTGAACTGGTGAAAGTGAACCATGCTCGCCAAGCAAAGCGAAGTAGACGCTCGTGTGAAGGAATTGGAACACAGCCCTGTGCCACATGCGCGTCAAACCATGATAAAAGAAAAAGTGGCAGAAAAATTGGACACTCTTAGCAACCACGTTGAGGCCAGATTTTCCCAGCTTGAAAATGATTCGGAACAACCTCTGGCGAAAGTAACGAAAAAGGTGAACGAATTAACACAGGTAATAGTAGGCGTGCAGACAATGCAACTGACAACACCGGAAAGGCAAGCAGACGAAACGGCCAGGACAGAAGATGTTCTGACACGACTAGACAGTATTACTCAGACACCACATAGCATTGTACCTGCAGCTACAACTGCTGTTCCAGCATTGTCTACGTTTATGTCAACATTATTATACCACCCATCAAAACTGTGGGCGGAGCAACTCCCTAAATTTTAAGGCAGAGTAGGAGAAAATCGTATAAATTTTTTGATAAAGCTTGAAGAATACGCTGCGCTTTTCGGCCACATCGACAGTGATACACTGCGATGCTTAAATTTAGTATTGACGTCCACCACATATTACTGGTGGGAGGTTGCACGCAGTCACATAGAAAATTCTTCAGAATTCAAAAATAAATTTCTTGATCATTATCGGAACACGAAAGTCCAGGCACAGTTGCGAGTTAAGTTGCACATGGAGAAATTTTACCCAGGCAAAGGTAAAAGCCTGGAGAGTCACCTTTCCGAGGTGCATGATAGGTCGAGACGCCTCACTCCTCCCATCAACAATGATGAATTTATTGCTATGGTTTTGCACCAATTACCCTATAATTATCAGGTGTACTAAACGGGACGTACCGACACCGATCTAGTTGCTTTCCGCGAGGACCTATTAGCTTTCGACAAAATTGAAAAATATCAAAGGATACATGTTAACAGAGATACGGAAAAATCACCTCCAACTGACAGAGCTCAGCCGTCCTATTTAGGTAACCCGCCACCTTATAGAGGAAACTATAGGGGTGCCCAACACCCTAGAGTGCAACAATATCAATTTGAATATTGCACACCTTATAGAGCACAACAATACCCGGTACAGCATGATCCACAAAACTCATTTAGAGAAAAAAATTATATTCCAGAAGGTGGCTTCGACGGAGCCGACGCTACCGTGGTAACCAGGAAGATTAACAGGCATCGGAAAGAGAAAGATCAATGGAGGATCGTAACCTTGAGTTACCTAAATCTCCTAGAAAACAATCACTGGTGAGGGGCCAGAGCTTGCCGTCTAATGGGATGAACGACCGAACCAACACAGCTGAGCACACGCCATGTAAACAAGGGAGCGTGACACCGTCTGTACAACCTTTCCCGATGCAATTTTCTTTCGCACCACCTAATTCAGCAGTGATGTACGACCTAGCTATACCAGGCTTCGTCAATCAATAGAAGTCAGGCTATTTTGAATATCAAAGACCATTAGATCCCCGGCTACTGGTATTTACGCCCGCACAGCTTAATACGAGCTGTGTAACCACGAATTCTGCAAGCCAGAAACAAACCGGCTGCAGTCAGTTAAACCTGTAAGAGTCAGGGAAGAGAGATCCGAATCCCTGACTCTTGGTGCGTGCGATTTCTCTAAGGGATCAAAATGTGTAATAAGTGGTACAGAAGAGCTGGTTTTCAAGCCCATCCGGCTAGAAAAATGTGTGAACACAGTACTTTTAAATGAGAGAGACAGAAAAATTTTATTAAGTGATCCGGCTGATAACATTGTTTGTGTACAAGAAAGCTTATGTCCAGAAATGAAATTAATTGTGTGTGGCGTTGAAATGCCATGTTTAATTGACAGTAGGGCTGAAGTTTCTTGCGTTGCGGACACTTTTGTGCAAAATATTTTAGCTACAGGCTATGCGTTACCAGTCGTGCCTGTACCACGTTTGAAGATTATCGGCGCAACGTCTGAATCAATCCTTGCTGTAAGTCGTCAAGTATTGTTAACTATTGAGGGCTTAGGTAGCAGGAAAGAAACTCTAGCACTTGTAATTAAGGGGTTGTCTAAACAAGTAATTATTGGTATTGAATTTATGACGCAACACAGGATTTTCCTTGATTGTGGTGGATGGTTAGTACGCATATCCGGAAGTGGAGTAAATTGCATCACAACGTCAGAACGATGGACTTATTCAGACAAAGTAATTTGCCAACTTCAACTTATCGAGTGTCAATTACACCGCAATCCATCCGACCATGTGTTGGCGTCGCCAGAAGAAATTTTCCAAGCTTTAAAAGGAGTAACTGCAGCAAGTTATGAACAGAAATGTGAACTTGAACGACTTTTATTTTCGCATCAAAATGCAAAATGTTTTTTCAGAAAAACCAGGCCGAAGCAAATTATTTAAGGCTAATATTAAGGTGGAACCAGGCAAAATTTTCCACTGCAAGAGCTACCCGATACGAGCGAAGTATGTACAGGAAGCCGATGTCTATCTGAACACCATGTTAGAGTGGGATATAATACAGAACTGTGAAAGCCCTTCTTGTAATCCGATAGTTTGCGTGAGGAAAAGAGATGGATCATTAAGATTATTTTTGGACGCACTAAGTTAAATAACATTAATAAGTCACGTGTGAGTCCCAGACCTACTGAGGATCTGCTCAGGCTTTACGATGGAGTGAAGTTTATAACCACCATGGATTTGACCCATGGGTATTGGCAAGTACCATTGGCGTACGAATCACAGAAATAGACCGCATTTTTGTTTCGCAATGAACAGTTTTGTTTTAAAGTACTACCTTTTGGTTTCTGCAATGCAGTCGCCCAATTCACGCGCTACATGAATGTCACGCTAGGAAATGATTGTTCCTGTTATGCCCGTTGTTATGTCCACGACATACTAATCACATCCAACACTTCCGAGGAGCATGTGACACATCTAGACACAGTATTATACGGAAATTAACGGAAGCTGGCATGACTGTAAAGTTAAGGAAAACTTTGTTTTGTAGGGAAGAAGTTCCATTCCCTAGCCACATTTTAACACTGGAAGAAATCCGTACTGCACCCGAGAAGTTGGCAGTGATAACCAATTTTCCTGCGCCAAAGAATGTAAAACAGCTCAGAGAATTCCTTCGAGTAGTAGGTTTTTATCGGAACTACTCTGATAAAGTCGCAGGAGTGTGCCTGCCTCTATTTGAACTGCTGCGACAGGATACAGTCTGGAGCTGGACAGACAAGCAGCAAGAAGTATTTCATGTAGTGAAAGCATTATTTTTAGCAGAACATGTAATTTATGATCCTGTGCAGAATTCACCATACTATTTGTACATTGACGCTTCTGGTTATGCCCTTGGTGTAAAGCTAGCACAACTGAGCACGGACGGGGCGGAAAAGACAGTTGCTATGGCTAGCAGAACTATGAACAAGGCAAAAAAAAAACTATACCGCCACCGAGCAGGTGATATTAAGTGTTGCATGGGCCTTGCAATATTTCCGGAACCTGCTGCTAGGAGAACGACTGATATTGCAAACCGACCACCAGGCACTGTTAAGCTTGAGAATGGGGAAAGTGTTCAACAGCAGATTAACAAGATGGGCATTACTTATCCAAGAGTTCGACCTAGGCTTCGAGCATATTAAGAGTACAGATAATATTGCAGCAGATTGTTTGAGTCGCATTCCAGACAGAGAAGAGAATCAATTATAGCCCGTGCAAGTAAGCAGACAGAATCTACTATTATTGAAAGGAGAATTTTTGCCAATATTTTGCTTGAACAGCGTAGTGATAATTTTTGTAATACAGTAATTGCGAACCTTAAGATGCACCAAGCACACGCGATCTACGAAATTCATTTTGTGTAAATGCAGACGGAATTTTGTACCAATATAGTTTACGAAAACGAGACTTTGAGAATGAGTGGAAATTGGTAATTCCCGTTAGTCTGACAGATACAGCTGATTAAGAAAACACAAAAATTCCACGCCGGCATCAGTAAGACCTATAAAGCCTTGAGAAGTCAGTTTTCTGGAAAAAATGTTGAAATTAGTGATTATTGCCGTGAGAGCATGTGATCCATGCCAGAAGTTTAAACATCCACACGAACATTTGGTAGGTGAATTGCAGCCTATTTTGTCCGAGCATCCACTGGATCTTGTGTCGGTTGATTTGTATGGTCCACGGCCACGATCGAAGGCAGGAGTTGTGTAAATGTTTGTACATTTTGATGTGTTTTCAAAATTTACAAAATTATATCCAATAGTTCAAGCCAATGCCAGGACAGTATTGAGAAAGTTGGATTTGTTTATCCGAGATGTAGGTAAACCTAAGTGCGCCCTGTCAGATAAAGGCACTCAGCTTTCTGGACCCTTACAGCAGGAAGGTCTACATTCCAGGGTATTGTTCCGACCACTACAGCGGGCAGGCACCCACAATGGCACCTTGTAGAGAGGTGAATGAGAAGCCTTGGAAATGTGCTACGCATTTACTGCCACACAAAACAACAAAGTTGGAGGGATAGGGTATCGTTTATCGAGTCCGTGCTAAATAACAGAGTACACGATACGACCTTGTTGACCCCTCATGAGGTTATCACAGGCAAGAGATTGGAGATTTTCAACCCGTCTATTTTACCGGAAATACCGAGAGAATTAGCCGAGACACCAGCCGAGGTGACTGAATTTAAGGAAGAATTGGCAGAGAGATTGTTCGAAGAAGGCTACATATGGCAGCATAACGCAGAGTGAAGCGAGAAAATAAATAAAAAATAAAAAAATTGGAACCCGGTCAATTAGTTCTTGTGAGAGTTGACCACGTAAGCCGCCGCTATGACTTCGTCATGGGAAAACTGTTCACGTTATTTGAAGGGCCATGTGAAATTAAGAGAGAATTTTACAAAAATTGTTATGAGGTGGCGAAACCCAACACTAACGAGGTCGTGGGTCGTTTCAACCCGACTGCATTACAAGTCTACTATGAGAACGACGAGTGATACTACAGCCAACAAGTAGTAGCTGTGAAATACGTGGTTCTCCTGAAGCCTATCGAAATGAAATGAAATACGCTATTGTTATTTATTAAGTGTTGGGTAGAGGATATGTGTAGCCACAGGAAGTGCACCGCCATTGAGCTGAGTTGACCCTGGACTGAGCCACGAAATATTATAAATCGCACCCCCGTTTATATGTTGTTTATTGTGCGTACGTATTTCCAGATGCTCTGCCACGATTGCTACATGAAGTGTGGTGCTGTAATATCCAGAAACTAAGTAGAAGTTTGAATGGGAAATACTCGTCGTTTCAGCTGCAGTTTAGTTGATCATCCAGTAGTAATCCTTTAGTGTGTGGTAATTTTCCATGTTGTGTTTATATGAAATTATTTCTCTCTTTACACCAGCTGAGTTTCTCGGCAATTACTCTAGGGTGTGTATATGATGTAAAATATTTCATACCCGTGGTTCTAGAGTTGTGTATATACTTTGTCCTGTCATGCATTTGTTTGTTTATATTTCTTGCTAAGCTGCCACGAGGTCTTCAGGAAATTGATATTCTACCGAATATTGCCAAATTGTTTGTTTTAGTAGCCTAAGTGTTATATCTAGTATAAATGGATCCTATACTGATAAAAGTGTGTACGTCGAGTAAATGAAAAAAGAAAAGAAAAAGCCTCGAGTGTGTGTGCGCCTAGCCAGTGTCCAGGAAGCATCTTGTAGTGAGTCTTGCGAGTTTCGAAGCAGTTTTGGAGGAGAACTTCGCTTCGTAGGATCATCGTGTCGCAGGACATCACTGCACTTCACGGCGCTGCACAATTCTCAGCGCACCACTGCACCCCACTCTACTAAACTTCACCGATCTGAAGAACTTGACATAGGATTCTGGTACAAATATGAACTCTGGACACTGTACTAGATGATATTGTTTTAAGAATTTAAAACTTATTAGAGGACTGATGAGTACACAAATTCATAGCATTACATAGTGTTTGTATGTTTTCCTTCTCAGTTTCGTAATGAAGTTGAATCAGCAAAACATAAAGGTACATTATGTAACACTCTGATTTTCACGTCAGCTAGGTACATATTTTATTAATATATTTAATGTTCAATATTTATTATTTCACACATTTAGATACTTCTTACTACATGTGTAATATATATTTTTTTTACGTAATTTGGACAGCTGTATGTATGTCAAGGATTGTTATCATTTTTCTTTTAAATTATTATCATGTTTTCTTTCTCACGCTAAGACATTGTACACAGAATGTATCGTGGCAATTTAAAATTGTATAAAGTTAGGATTTTAATTAGGTAGAACTTTTCATTCATTTTTGTAATTATAACTTCATTTTATTTCTTTTGGTCCTATTATGTCATTAATTCTATTTCTTGAATATTTAGAGTCTTCGGCAGTAGATCGCCCTCCAAATAATAACTAATCATTTTAAATATAGTTTATATTTCTAGGAGATGAAAAGCCTACATCCGCATAATGTGTGTATGTATTTTGTCTATGGTGGAAAACATAATACAACTGTTTTGATTTTTGAAAAATCCTTATTGCAGAAATTAATTTATCTGCGTGTTTTTCGTTTTGAGAGGTCTACATTGTAAGGACGCCTGGATCTTCGCACCTCATTGAAACAGATAAGCACTACCCATTATTCGCCAGCAGATCAATTTAATTTATGCCTGCAGCAAACCCGATAGATGGAGTCCTTTCAACTGAGCTAGACACAAATAGGATTTTAATCCTTTTAGATTAAAGATTAGGTGTTTGCTTGTTTGCTAGTTGTTCTCCTGCTCAGCCAGTCCACGGACCGGGCACTAATATTCAAGAGACAACTCACTGATATTACCTGATTCTTATGACAAAGCTGAAATTATTCTTAATTTAACTAAAGTGGCAGTCTTGGAATGATTGAACGTATATGGGGCTTAATGATTTAAGGGTTAACTTCACATCTTATCAACGGTTGATTTCAAAAGCGCTCATTTGATCGTGATCAGCCTTTATCTGGATGCATGATGAAAATGTCAAGGAAAAACCAAACGCCACGATTTACTGCAATGTAATATACTTTATTAACAAAACCAACCTACATATGCTCTATTACGTTTCTCAAATTCAGAACTTCGAGGGAGTGTGTTCCAAAAACAATATATAGCTTATAAGATTATGTTTTCAGTTAACATTAACACTCAAGACAGTTGATGGACAAGATTCATAATTATTAAAATTATTGATTTCATAAGGGATTGCCAGTGTCCCAAGTTTGATTTAAAGGTACAGTACACAATATATAAAATATAGGAACTACACAATATGGAAATTAGAATTTAATTCATAGATGTATCTGAAAATATGATTTATTTATCTGATTTATAATAAGTATAACATGGAAGGAATGTTTAATACTATATGAAAAATTATATTCCACCTTAATTATCATTGCATGCCTACATTCAATAACTACGAGTGAAAATACTAAGAAATTATTAATATTAATTATTTAACTGAACAGTACAGCGGACATGGTTTAAATTAAACAAACGAATAATTATTCCAGCTATTTAGAAAATTATGTTATAAATACTTTTTTTTAAATATTATTTTTTTCTTACGAAATATAGGAGCAATTTGAACAATACTGTAATAATAATACGCCACTGAATTGTTAGATGTGTCACTGTTACTGAAAATTATGTATGAAACTTAAGATATACTATGCAATTGATTTATAAATTAAATAAATCATAATAAATCATCACCCACTGTTTCTACTTATAGAACAGAATACTGCAATATTCGTCCAAATCAATCGTAATAATTATATTACTGGATAAATATAAGTTCCGTGAATTATAGGCTGTTCACGGTAAAGTGAGCACTTTTTAAGGCCCTGCTAAATGTTTACTTTCAATTAATTTATACCTTTCTACCACTTTTTAATGTAAACATCGCAATATAACTAATAAACACAGTGTATAGATTTCAAAAAGTTAACATTTGAGACTACAATAAAATATATTTATTTGGGGTTAATACCTTTGGGGGGGGGGGGGGGCTTAAAAAGTGCTCAATTTACAGTGAACAGTGTATAAAAGCAAGTACTGTGAAACTGTGTGGGAAGTGGATTATTTATAATGAAACTAATAATACATTTTACGAGGAGTTTTTGGAAAATTGTACAAGCGTTTAATGGTAAAATGACGGGCATTTTTCGAACAGCGTATTACGATGAGTATTTTCTTAGTTCCTTCAGCAGGGGCACTGGTAGACACTTGCTTGTTCAGTAGGTAGTACGATAAATATAGTATTAGTCAACGTCAATTACATAAAGACACAGTCCTCGTCAGTGGGCACATTGACACGTATAAAGGTACTCACACGATTTTAATGAACGCCGTGGGTAAGTATTATGTTTCAATAATTTGCTCAAATAAAAAAAATTATTTACATTATTTAAAACTAAAGAATATTTTACTTCAGTATACTTGCAAACAACATAAAAATATTTTTTATAATATTTCCCATCGGTTTAGGACATGCCACAGTACGATAAGCTGAATATTTCACATTATTTACGAACATGTCGTACCTCCGATGACTGAGCCTGGGGAAATTTCAGCCTGTGTCTAAACAGTGACGCGATGTGGAGGCCTCTATAATGGGATACATTAGAAAGACGCTTGAACCTTCTGTGTATATCTCAGTTAACTAGATAAAAAAATAAATTATAATTAAATGAACCGAGGAATCCTACAACACAGAGTAACGTCATAAAACGTAAATGCCAAAACCAATGAGCTACGACAAATGTAAGTTAATAATTCAATGAAATTAAAACGCTTGTCTTTTTTATGCTGACTAAATCAGTCCCTACTATGTTTCTATTTGATAAATACCTACGGTGTACTTATAAGTTAAAGTCACATGGGTATTTTATGAATGAGTGAAACGTATGTTTTGGTAAGAAATATTGCTGGCAACAAATTTCCATATAGCGACCGTTTTAAAACATTAGTTTTCAAAATGGAAAATAAGATACTGTGAAATTTTTGGATGGTTTGAGTCCTTCCCTCAAGTCTTGAAACCTATTTTAAAAAATGATACAGTTTTTTTCTAAATTTTAATTTTTTGAAAGAACAGAATAGCCAGCTAAAGAATACGTATGTTTACATCTATTCTTTCCAACTGTGTGAGCTTTCTGTAATATTTAATAGCAAGGCCACAGAGCAGTCGAAGCGACCAAACAACAAGGTAAAAAAAAAAAAAAAAAACCAACATGACTATCGCAAGAGAGTGACAATGAGGCCAAGCGTATGTTAGCACCTCGTGCACTTTCGGCCAGTGGCGTATTTTAGAAAAATAAACTACATGACACTTCACTATGATCCTTGCGCAAGACTCCTCTAAGCTATACTTATTTCAAATTTTTTATACTTATGAAATGGAAATGTTAGGTGTGATTGCTCCAATACTCAATTTAAAAAAACACACATTTGCAACATTGCTTAGAGTAATAAGGCACACATTGATAAACACTAAGTGTTTTACTTTGTCTACCAGAGATTACTTTTAACAAATTTATGATCTTGAATCTTCATAAGAGCAATACGTTGCAATATATAACTTACTTAACGATAATAATGACACTGAAACCCATGGTTGGAAAGATACATTTCTGCTGATAATTCGTTCGCTTAAAAGCCCTGTTACTAAATTAGCTCGTCCGAAGAAACTTTCCTAAAATTTCCTCCACTCAGAGCTCTGCCGGAAACTTTGTATTATTACCAACTTACCACTTTGCATTTAATACCACGTTCCAATGCCAGAAATTATGACCTAATTTCTCTAGTTTTAAATTTAGTTTCAAAACAAAACTTCCTAAAGTAGTCTCCACCATTCTGTTATCAATCAGTCTATAACATATGCTTGCCTAGCAGCAATAAAAAAATGCCATATATAATTTGATTCGCTTTTCTAAATTAAACTGGAATGAAATTTTTAAAGGCGTACTAACTACACGGTACTTAGCAACACAACATAAAGTATAAGACGTAGTATTCCACGCACAGTGTTCTCTGCTGTCTCTAAGTACGGTTTTGGCCATTTGATAATAGTGATGTCGATACACTTCTCAATTTCGTCCCTAATTGGCCGAACAGCCTAGCCTATCAGGAGGGAGAAATCTCCTGATTGTTTAATTGTCCCAGACAATCTGAGATCAGTGCCCCCCTCCCGGCCAAGTCACCCATCGCAGAGAGGTAGCTCTCATATAGCTTCAGGGTAAAAAAGAAAACAAATAAAATAATAAATTAATAATAAAATAGCACAATTAGGCATAGGCAATTAGGCATTAACAAATGCATACGACTTGTGCTTGACATTGCGTGAAATCTGTATTATCTTTTATTAGCCTAACCAGTTCAGATTAAGTATTAACTAAACACATATTAACGACCTGGCAAGGCTTCCGTTTATCTCACAAACACGTGTATTATGCAGGTAGTACAACCCCGGGACTAGGACTTACATGTCAATCTGAAATGGGACCTGTGATATTAGCCTGTTATTTGTCCAGTGTAATTACGCAAATAAAAATAAATAGTGACTCAGGGCCCAAAGGCCGCCTTTATACAACTAAATGCTGCAGACCTGTCGTCATGCATGCGTATGCTAACAGCACGTATATACCTGTATCACTGCAATACAACACCACCCCCACGACACTCAATCACATACAAAATTACAAATCGCAATGGACTCGTAGCCCAAAAACTAAAATGTACGCCACACGGCCTATTCCATGGGGCTGGCTACTGTGACTTCACAATGCATTCTACACTACATAAAATATCACAAGTGATGAAACATGGGTTTCATCGGAAATTTTATTGTTTATAGAGCTAACCGACAGACAGCCGATTGTAAGGCGGCAGGTTACCCAGACTTCTGCCTCAGATGTCGAGGCCATGAGCAGGCGTACTCAAACACATAGTATTACATGCTTGCTATTCTGGCATCGCTTCCCTTGCCCTCTTTCGCCCGAGCAAGCGAAGGAATGTGTCAAGGCCAGGCGAGCGATAACCCGAGGAGAGCGCGGATATTCATAAAGGCGAGCCACCGAGCGTGCGCCAGATAAGGCTATCGGGACTCCTGCTCTCCCGTCCTTGGGCTGATTGAATTGTTGGAGTTATCTTTGTAAAAAAATGTTCTGGTCATCGCCCTAGCCTCTCTCGACGGGACTCGAAGTGCGGGGAACATTCTAGATAGGGGCCATCGAAACTATTTAAGTCGCGACGTACCTCCGAGCCGACAGCTGATGGTTTGGAGGATTGTACGACTTCGAGCGTCAGATGTGCGAAGACAGGGAATCGAAGATCCAGCAAAGCGACGAGTGGCGACGACAATGGCGGGAAATTAGTGGAGTCTGCGGACTGCGAGCATCGGTACAGTGAAGAGTGAGACGGGTGGGAGGGACTACTGAATTGTATACTGTAAACAAATTTAAATTATGTAATTTTTACTGAGGAATTGTTTGTAATTTTACAAATGCTTGTAAAAGTACAAAGAATACCCCTGTAAAATTACTAGTTTGTAAAACTACAAGGGCCGTGTTTGTAACAGACCTCAAGGAATTTTTCCACTATATTGACCCGTATCCACGAGCTTCAGAAAAATTTAGAACACTTAGCGTGCAAAAAGAAATGTATTGCAATTTTGAACAACGTATACCACATAAATCAACTCAACTAGTCACAATAAAACGAGACCGTATTACTCATTAAGTATTATGTTTAGTAATTACACAGAACTCTTAAAATGCAATAAATGTGTTCTTCAAAATAAAATAACTTCGTTTGTGTTTTATAGGTACTTACAGATATATTCACTATAAAAAGAAGAATAAAGTGCGTAAATCTAGTTGGTGTTGGAGTTACGGGTGTGGCTACTAATCTCTGTGCTGGCATAATTATTTTTTTTTTTTTTGTAAAGTATATTTTCAAATATTTATTTTAGTTATTCTCTGTTGTTAGTTTTACATATTTGTTTTGTAACGTTTGTAGTTTCACAGATGATTTTCTTAGATACTGGGTTTCCAAGGATTTTCTTTGTAAAAGTACAAACAATTTTTTTTTAGTATATGCGTGAGTGACAGACATTTGGAATGATGGCAATAGATATATTGAATATGCGTAGCCTAAATAATGAGTGTGAATAAAATTGCTATAACCAATACTGGAACAGTAATACGTACTTTAATTAAAATTGAGATAGGCATTAAATATTGCGCTCACTGAAAATAACAAGTCTAATAGGGGAGATAAGTTAGTTTAACGTTGTAAATTATAAGTGTTTGAATAAATAAAAAACAAAATTTCTTTATTTTAATTTTTATTAAGACATGTATCCTTCATGAACTCGGATACACTTCGGACGTCTTGTAACAATATACGCACACAAAATCCCATGTCAAACTCCACCAACTTTTTGGTTACTGGCACAATGTTGGGGTTTTAGTTAGTTTTTACTTTCTTGGTGTAACACGGAATAATGGAAAGTAAGTTCTACGATGGCTCTACAAAAAAAAATGTCCCACAAGTAGGACATTCCACTTTCCGTCATGCGTACGTTTCTTATTAAATCATTACACAAACTTAGCTTTGTCGTCCCACCCGCGGTTACAAAATAACTAAAGACGCAACCTTAGTCAGTCTTTCTCAGATAATTTGTTGTTTTTGTCCACACAAGTCTCCAACGCTGCTTTAATCTAGCATCTAACACGTGTAGTTTACTTCTGTGCGTCCCTGAGTGCTACTAGCGCGCTATGTTGTGACCAGTTTTAACCACTTATTTAAATTCGTCCATTATGTTTAAAAATAATTAGGCCCTACTTATACTCACGATAGATGTAATTCGTTGCTTATCGTGAAATTTCAAATTTAGCTCTTTAAGACTAAAAGTACAGCGCAAACAAATATTACTGTTATTGCCGTTAAAAAAAAATATAAAGATAGCAAAGATACGTTACTAAAATACTTAGGTAATATGATCTTGCCAATTGAAATCGATTCGTCCCAGTTATATTTCTACTATATTTTATAGCCACTGGTCGAGTATTTCCTGAGATATGATCTAGGCAAAACTTTTTTGCGTTTTCTAATTCTAAATTGGTGTACAGCTGAAGTTATAGTTTGGTGAATCTAGATCACATAATAAATACCATGCCCCCATCAAGTATAATATAGGCTGTTCATGATAAAATGAGCACTTTTGAAAGTCCTGCTTACGATCTACTCATATACACGTTGTGTATTCTTCCGCGTTATGTAAAATTAACATTGCGATGGGCCTCGCCACTTTATTCATGCGTTCGTCAAGGGAAACTGTGAAATTATTTAAAAAGAAAATATTTTACAAATCTGTTCATTTTTTTATAATGAGAGGCATTTAAAACAAAAGAAACAGAAAGCGAAATAAATAGTTTAAGTTATCACAAAATTGTTACGTAACATTTTTTTATTCGACATTAAGATACGGAACTACTTTCTCCTCCATCGTTACTAACTTTACTGGGCGTATGTCACTCAGTGAGCCACTTAAAATACATGCAGGTACGGGCAGTGACTTTTTTCTCATGTTGATTTCCAAAGTGCTCACTTTATCGTGAACAGCCTTTATAAATCCGTTTATCTGTACCAGGGATAGGGCATATATAACTAAAAGAATCACAACGTCAGTTAAAATAACATAACGCAATGTAAATACATATATAGGCTGGTCCAGCTAACGTGGACACCCTCAAAACTTCCGAAACGGACGCAGATCATGAAATGCGATTTTCACTAAATTAGATTACGTAGGGGAGCAAGTAATTTGCCGCAAAGTGACTATTCGTAACACGTGTATGGACAGAAATAATTAAACAACATTATTTTTCCCCTGGATACATACATTGATTTCAGCGGCATCTGAAAGTACGTGCAAAGATTACCCAACGTTATTGCGGGACTATTGGTTTCGTTCACAAACAAGTGCGCTTTAGTTCCGCACACGTGAATTATCACGCTACTCAAGGAACTTCCGTGCTGCCACATGCATCGAAACATTTAGTTTCGTCTCGCCACTCTTTCCTGAGGTTTACATGTTTTTCATTTCACGTTTTCTCTTCGCTGTCTTTCCCGGGTGCTATGGCACTTTTTTTTCTTCTAAACTACCTTATTCTAAGAGTTAAGTGTAAGTCCGAAGGTAGTGTCAGGTTTTAATTGCATCTCAGGGCTGAGGCCCTTACGCCTAAAGGAGAGGGAATTTCATGCAAAGGAGGCGGGTATCGCGGCCTGCGTTTTGGGGCCATGCCTACCTCCTTAAGTGTAGCGCAGTTAAAGATACATTAAGTAGGCGTATGGTAAAACCCGCACAGACACGGTAAAATCCATACCGACAGAAAAGGAGTTAAACTCGTGGGAGCACTAGTGAAAATGCTAAAGAAGATAGCAGGTGTGGAGTCCATGCTTTTTAATAAGGGGGTGAATAATATAGTAGAGAGGTGGCGGGGCTTTGGGCCAGCATATTAAAGCCACATTCGCCCTTGAGGCGGAACTGCCATTCATGTTCCTGCGCGGGCAGCCTGAGGCTACCCGCCCAGCAACACCGACAGCAGTGACTTCAGGCAGGGTCCTTAAGCTTCCAGCCGAGGGTGCAAGAAACCCGGGCAGCTCAGTCATGACACCTGCTCCATCTACTCTCTTCAGCCCGACATCTACCATGGTTGAAGACGGAGGGAAGCTCTCCTCATCCTCCAAAACCATCCCTCTGGTGGGACTTCCAGGGACTGTCCAGGGTGGCGAATCCGCTGGCCCAGATGCGGTGCGTCCAGGTGAAAGGCGAGGATAACTGCTCCTGGAGGCCATCCCCTACATCTTCAAAAGAATCCTCCTGCGGTGGCTTACAGTGGCTAACAAGCTCTAGGGGGTGGCGAGCTGGCCCATGGGGGGAGGTCGTTCGAGGTCCGATGCTGTTCCATTCCATTCCGCACGCAACTACTGTTGACAGCCCGCAGAATCCAGCAGTGGAATGGTTCGCCACACTTCGCATGTTTCAGCACACCTCCCCAACATCCTCCGCCTTGATCGTTAGGCCGCCGCCAGCAGACGCGAGAAGCCATCATCAACTGAGCTTGGGTGGTATGGCAATGTCACCTATGGAAGGTGGTCGGGGGAGCTTCGTAAGCCGACCGGGAATGTTCGGGCTAGGCCCACTGTTGGCATGACTGCTGGCCTTTCCTAGGCGCGGCATGTGATACGAGGCTGATTGTTCGTAATAAATAAAAATGTTTATCGTGTTCAACGCTTTCCTAATTGCGTAAAATGCGTACAGACCATTGGTGGTATCAGTTTTATGTTCATTATCTTCTGTTTTTGATGTATGAAACCGTGTTTGCCTTTGCAATGTCCTGTATAATCCATTCACGGTTACTTCGGACTTTTCTGAAGTCCTGCTAAAAGTTCTACTTCCAGAATATTCCTCCGCCTCGTGCAAACTAAACTTAACAAAGTCTGAAAAATTACAACAAAGGCACAACGCACCGCATTCGTGCGCGCTCAATGTCAGTATTTTATATAAGAATTATTTCTTACTAGGTATTACCAACATACCTATTTTCTCCCTGTTTTTAATTCAAATTATTTATAAATGAAACAATATAATTTATAAATAAAATATCTATAAATGTTTTATTTAACACAAAAAAAAAGTAACTTTTATGAACACGGGTATAAAACGCTTATATTACATGGTGTATATCGGAAATAACTAAACACGTTATACAGGAGGATATTTTTCAATGGGTTTTTTCAGAAAGGGCGAAGAAATTGCGAATAGATTTTATCTGATTACTGCCTCTCTGCAAGGTGAACTGTGAGTCACGTAGCGTATAGGCTGTTCACGGTAAAGTGAGCTCGGAATTGGAATGGCCTGGGCCAGAACGTACGCGATGCGGATTCAAAAAGAAGTTGGTGCAGTGCTTACTGTCACGCCGCAGTGACCAGTAAAGTGGAGCATTTCGAATGTATGCTTGAACGACTGACTGTGTAACTGATTTTAGTTTAAACTCCTAACTCTTTCATTTTTATTATCATTAATATTGTTTGACATTCTTGTGCATGTACAAGTCGAAACGCTTTCCCAGCTTAAAGTGTATGTGTTGTGATTATTATTGTTGTCGGAGTTTGTCATAGGCATTTCAATTATAAGGGCCTAAGTTCCTGCAATTTTGTTGTTATAACGAACTAGAGTTCTATTTTATCATTTTATTTGCAGGAAGTTACTGTTACGTGTGTATGTATGTATGTGGGCCTGTTGTGCATTTATGCGTTGTGCAAATGGACCATATTATTACGTGTATATGGTGCATAATTTGGCCTAACACCTGCCAGTTCACCATCAGTGTTTCATGGCCTAGTTTAAACTTAATAAGCACCACTTAAATTTATACATTTTTCAGTATTTAAATATGCATGTCTCTATTTAGTATTAATTACCTGCTCCATTAATGTCTAATAACGACTTTTGATTTTCTGTAGTGTTTGTTAATTTGTAAGAACTATTATTTTTTTCTTCTAAACTGTAATAGGTAAGTGTAAATTGTAAAAATGGTTCAGCGTAAGAGACGGCAGATATGCCTTAACGGCGCCAAATAAAGACGATGTATTACTATTGTTGTTGTTATTATTACCATCGCTGCTGTGTATCGGTGTGGACAATTCATGAAATTTTATATACATATAAATTATATATTATAAAGTATACATCTATATGCACGTACATGCCGTCTCATTCAAGAATTGCTACATAGATCACTTGCCGTCCACAAAGGTGAACAGGGTTCGATTTGCCGTTGGGTCTTCCCGAATGTTTGCATACGGGATATGTGGCAGACGTCGTCATTGCTCGGGTTCCTTTTCTTTGGGTCCCTCAGTTTCTTCCATGATCGGAATCCTTCACTGCTCCATCACTGGCGCTCAAGACCTTGGCCACTAAAATCGCTCGCTCGCAAACAGTTCAGTAGTAAACGATGCCTGGTAAATTTACAAAGTAACTAATATGCTTACAAGCAAACTGTCATGTTATAGAATGTATAGCAGTGTCTTGTGATTTGCGTCTTTTTTTCTGCTAAGGGTGTGTTTCAAACAAGTCATAAATTTTTAGTTGTGTACATAGTATTATAACATAATGTATAATATTTATTTATATTATGAAGTCTGTTATGATGTTTCGTGTTAAGAACCGCCTACATTTCAACAATCAGAAATGTTGTTTTTTTGATAATTAAACCTTTGTAACGTAAGCGCATTTTTTTTTAATGTGACTAAAATTAATTTCCCAAGATCTTCTAGTCATCGAGCAATTGAATTCGTGAACTGCAAAGGCAGTGTTGACGCTGATGGCGTCAGCCAGGCTTGTTTACGCGCCACGAAGGCGGCAGCAGCAGCAGCCTGTTATTTAAATCTGAATCGCGGAAATGGCGTAGTTCTCCAGCGACAGTGCCGCTGGTGGTCGCGTCTCGCGGGGATTTATTAGTTCGTCGCCCATTGTAATTAGATGGCAGTCCGCCTGCAGCGCTAAGCGCCACCTGCTACATCCAGCCAGCTCCCAGCTCGTCGCGTCCTTCTGCGCGGACTGAACAAAGCACTGCGGGGACGTCTGCAGGCTGTCTCCAGGCCGTCTCCAGACTGTATCTATCACCCGTACCTACTCAACTCTTTATAGGCTATTCAAGGTAAACTGAGCATTTTTTTAAGTCCCTCCCAAAAGGGATTAACCACTTATAAATATATCATATATTTATAATATACATGATATTTATATAAACTATATATAACATATTTATATCGCAGCCTCAGACGTCAACCTTTTAGAGTGGTGAAATGTATACAATGTGTTTACTGGTCACATTGCATTGTTTACATTAAAAACAGGAGGAAGATAGAAATTGGGTGAAAGGGAAAAATTAGAAAGGCCTTAGAAAGTGCTCACTTTACGGTGAATAGCCAATAATCTGCTATGTCAAGCCAGGTCCTTCGTCTTCTAACGCATGGGTAATTGTCTGCCTGAGAGATCTGGGGTCTTGAGAGCCGATGAGGGTGAAATGAGGTGAGTATGGAGCAGCGCCGCAATGCTAGGGCGGGGGAAACTGGAGACCCGCCGACGAGCGGTATAGTACGGCATGATTCCCACATGCGAAAATCCGGGACCTTTCTCGCCGGGAATCCAACCACGATTCACCTAGAATGGGAAAAGGGGGGGGGGGGGGGGAGTATTCTAACCACTACATGACCGTGTCCTTTGAACACTGATGGAAATATATTTTTAAAAACTTCCACAAACTCCGACTAACGGGTATCGTTAGATACCGTACTAGTTCGTGTTATAAGACGGTAAAGGCAGTTCACGATAATGCACTTCTGAAATTAACTTTTGAAAAAAATCACTGCTCGTACCTGCATATATTTTAACGGGCGCACTGAGTGACATTCGCCCAGTATAGTTGGTAACGCTGGAGGGAAAGTAGTTCCATACCTTAACGTCGGATAAAAAGTGCTAGGTGACCATTTGTTATAACTAAAATTATTTATTTCCCTTTGGGGTTTTTATTTAATGCATCAAAGTATAAAAAGTAACAGATCTGTAACATATTTAATTTCCTCATAATTTCACAATTTTACTTTACCGACGCATGGATAAAGTGATGAGGACCATGTCAATGTTAATTTTACATAAGGCGGAAGAATAAACAACGTGCATACAAATAGATCGTAAGCAGGGCTTTCAAAATTGCTCATTTTACTGTGAACAGCCTTTATCAGTCTAGACTCCACAGGCTGGAGCAGACGTCACTTCACTTGTAAATTGACTGTCGCGCGCATTGTGACGTAATTCTCTTGTTCCACCCGCCCACGCGGAATAGAGCTACCACAGTGCTGAATGTTTACTATTGGTGCCGAGCCCTGCAGGGCGTGTCGGATGAGCGGAGGTCCAATGGCACGCATGAGTCTGACAAATACTGCATGCTGCCTACCTTAGTACTGAATTATAACGCGAAAGGGTGGGGTATATAGATATTGTATTGAAATATCGCTTTATACTAACGAAATCTCCCCTTAGAGCGAATAAAAATTATCCTACCAGGAGTAGAAGAGATAAGAACTTATACCTATAGCACTGACCGTTTTCAGACTAACGCACCGGGTGAGGTGGCGCAGTGGTATGGTAACTCACTGGACTCGCATTCGTGAGGACCCGGGTTCGATTCCCTCTCAGGCTATCCTGATTCCGGCTTCCCATGATTTTCCTTAAATCACTCCAGGCGAATGCTGACAAAAGCCATGGCCCATTCCTTCCCCCATTCCCTCCCCCCAGCGCAACTTACACCGTATCTAGCAACCTCCCGTCAATGAGATGTTAAGCCCAACTACCTACATACCAGACTAATGCGATTACAGACTCCTCCCCGCTCATGATATTTGTCAGCTTCTGAACTAGAGAATTACAAGCATTTCCTAAATGTATCAATTGTGGCTGTATTACTGTCTGGTTTTGCACGAGATTGTATAACTTATGAACGTCCTCTGTTTTGCTAAGGGTTTTAGGTCTGGTGTAACGAACGTACAAATTGAATTTAAAATTTTTTTAAATGCATACGTATTGGTTTTTTTTTTATTTACATAGTCCCCTCGGTAGGATATTTATGCGCCGACACCTGCGTAGCGCTTATCTAACGACTGCCGGTTTCTAGACTTCGCGATTTCGATGTTGGAACCGATCAAGAAGAGCATTTTGTACGCCTTCATTATATCGAAGCAATCTTCCACCAAGATATTAATTTAGTAGTCCAGATCAACGTAAATCGAGTGGGAGTAAATCCAATGTTTGTTTTCTTCCACATTATCAAATTGTCAAAACGTGAAAATGCCTAGGCCACCAACAGGTTACTTCGAGGATTGTAATTCAAACACCTTGTAGAACAATGGCAGATATTATTTACACTGCAATGTGTGTGCTAATATATAATAGCGAAGCTTTCTTATCAAAACCACAGGTTTGAGAATGATCCCGTTTTATAGCATACAACTCATTTCCTGAGATATGTTTTCAGTGGTTATATTAACTTCAAATTTAGTATTCTATAGTACAGTTTGTTTCTAAATTTAGTTTGCAGATATATATTAAGCATTAAGAATTTATTTTAATTATACTTTTAGAGTAACGAAATCCATAGCACTGCAGAGCCACTCAATTTATTTTCTGAGTGTGGTTTCTGACGGGAGTATGCAATGTCCGGAAGTAGTGCAATTGTTACTAAGAGTACGACTGATTGAATGGCTTCCGGTAAAAGCTGTATCATTTTATTTATCTGGACGAAATTGATAATAGAAAAAGAATAGGCCTATATGTATATATATATATGTCGAATCAAGTACTCAAATGATTTCATTGGTGATCCCGGGATATCAGGCAGCCCGACAAGTACCACAGTTGCTCTTATATCCATCTACATCGAATTACGATCTGTTAAAATTGAAGCATACGCATAGCATCCGCTTGTTATTCATATTCATATCAATCAATCCTACAAAATTCTTTCAAAAAGCAAAAGGAAAAATGCAGTTCGATTTTGAGTAGTTTTGCTCGTAGGTCTCAGATCGACAGATAATAAAATCTACATTTAAAATTATTTAGCTTGCTTTTTGGTATTATATTCCTTATTTTGTCTTAGAATCTGATCATTTCACCGATCTTGCTTTAATTATGAGCTGTAATGATTGCTACTACATATTTACAAGAACGCAAATTATTCAACAATTTTTATAAAAAATTTAAAGTATAAATTACTTATTGTGAAGAAATCATGATCAACGCATTGAATTATTGATTTATTTACAACACAAACTATGTTATAACACTATTACATAATATTTGGTATTTAAGTGGGACAGCAGAAGGAATAATAAGCTTGTTCATATTGTAAATTAATATATTCTTCAGATCAATTTTTTGTATAACACCGCTGTTTATACAGTCGTATGTGACAAAGACTCAGTTTTTTTGAAAATGGGCAAAATTATTCCTGTATGTCATAGTAACTGTGGTAAATTGTGGCCGATATATAAGGTACTGTGAAAAAATGTTTGAGATAAAAAATATTCATAAAAATAATATAAATACTGTATTGAAGTATTTGAACGCTTTCATATTCAGACAGCTCTGATAGAGCAGGGTGGCTGCATGAAAACCACCTCTTATGGTAATTGTTGGTGTTCACGTACTGATGCATTTTTCAGTTTAATTAGAAAGCGCAGCAAAAAAATCATGCTGTAAATGACAGGTTAAAAAACCATGTGTCTAACCATTGAAGTTTGATGATATGCTTCTAGACGAGGTTCAGGATGCATAAAACGTTTTGAAACGAATTTGTAAGCAAAATAATATTTGTTTTTAATCAGACACCTTAATTATAGCATCAGCACATATGTGTTTCAACGTAAAATATTTTAGTCAGTTTTAATGTTCGGAAATAGCGTAAAATCTAGGACATAAATGCGTATAAGTTATTTATGGTTAAGTGAGCACTTTTGAAAGTCCTCTCGTTTTTATATTACTTTTTCTATATTATTTAAGCCAGGAAGGAATAATCATTCTTCATGAGTTCAAACAATAGGTTGAAATTCACACACAAACACAAATATAAATACATTATATATATATATATATATATATATATACATATAATACTTTATTTTTTAGAACACCACAGATCAAAAAATGTAATGGAGTATGACTTAATATCTTTCAAAATTTATATATATAATCTTCTATAGTACTGGATTGTGCATAATCTGTTTAAAGTATATTTTTTACTCTCTTCGAAACAAACCATTAAAAAATCTCTCTAGGTGCACTATAATTAGTTGTTTTGAAAATCAATTATATATCACAAAAATTTAATACGATAATTAACACTAAGTTATTAAAATTCTTAGCTAAATTCAACTTCCACTTATATTTTGTCTATAAATTATAGTATTTATTTTGTAGTCAATATTAATTAAAATCTGAGAGAGAAATGCTACATTGGCAACGGCTATTAGGAAAATAGTTTTCAAGTAAATCTTAATTAATCTGAGTTTTGGTAAATTACTTTTAATGTAGATATTTCATATTTTTTCACGTGGCACTGGTGTAAACATATATTTCACTGTAACTAATTTAAATACGTTTTTTCAGGGCATCGCAAAAATGAAGTGAGTAGTTACCTATGTTTCCCCCCTTGGAGGAAGAAAGTTTATAGGAGAGTGCCATTTTTTTTTATTTTTTATTTTTTTTTTTTAAACTTTACTAGGTCAACTTTCATAGTGCTAGTAGCTGAAAAAAAATGTGCTTACGTGTTCTCGGTATGACCTGTTTTAACGAACATAACGGTGGTTGACTTCACGATTTATAACCATAACCTAGTTTAAGTGTAAAATTATCATGGTACACATAGAGAATGTAAAAAATATTGTCTTTTTGTAAATAACGAAATTTTCCTTGTTGCCGAACTAGAAATGAACTGAAAACTTACGCATTCTTACAACTAACAGCTGCAATTACAAAACTTTTTATAATGAGTATTTTATATGGATGTGTCCTTTAAAAGAAGTTTCTACGTAACCAAAAAAAAAAAAATGTGTTGAAAAAATAAGTAGCGATAAACTCACCTTTCTCATAGTAAAAAATAATGTTGAGATAGGAGAAGAGGATGACAGAGACAGGAACCACCAACCCCATGGCGAAGAGGAAGATGACATAGGTCGTGGCACCGAGCGTCTGTGTCTCCCAGTTCACCGAACAGCTAGAAACAAACGACACAGTATGAATGCCATCCTGAAGTATTCATACGCAAAGGCTGTTCACGATAAAGCGAGCACTTTTGAAACGAACCTTAGAAAATGTCACTGCCCCTGCACACACACATTATTTTAATGGGAGCACTGAGTAACATTCGCCCAGTAAAGTTGGTAACGATTAATGGGAAGTAGTTCCGTATGTTAAAAACTGTTAGGCAAACCCGTTTGTGATAACTCAAATTAATTTCTTTCGCTTTTTGTTGTTTTAATGCATCGAAGTGTAAACATGAGCATATTTGTAAAGTATTTACTTCGTTGATAATTTCACAGTCTCATTTGACCGACGCATGAACAAAGTGATGAGGCCTATATCAATGTTAATTTTACATAAGGCGGAGGAATACACAACGTGTATACAAGAATATCTTAAGCAGGACTTTCGAAAGGGTTCATTTTACGGTGAACCACCTATATACGTAGAGACGCTATGACTATCAACTGACACTTTGTTAGCCATTTACTTGAAAGCAAACGTTGAATAATACCTGCAAACAATATGCATATAAAACTATTTTGTGTATCTCCTTAAATTTTCATTTTCTACGTTTCTGACGATCTGTGACTACGGTTCCCCGAAAGTCATTAATATTTTTTTTTTGCAAATCAGTCAAGTTCTTTTCGCATTTATAAACTGCAACCACGTAGATTAAGTATATATAATGGATTTTGTTGAACTGGACAAAAAATAAATACCGATCACAGAGTCTGATCGTTAGGCCGATAATTTTGGGTTATTGTAAAAATATCCCAACTATTTCGTATATTTAAATTGTATAATATTTTCGCACACAAAGAGCTCAGCCCATATTAAATTTTCTAAATTGTTAGCACACATTAATTATTTTTAATAATAGAACTCATATAACGGTATTGAGACACAAGTCCAGTAGTCAACTGACTATTTCTGTATGACTACGGCTATCACTTTTGAGATGGAAGTGCGAGCCACATTCGGCAGGCATCTTGTTCTGGCAGGAAAACGGGATTGTTAAAAGTTTATAGATTACTTTGTGTGTTGGCCACAGTTGAGAGAATTCACTTCTATCCATGATACAAGATTCCAGTTTCACCTAACTCATTTTGAGCATCACTAGATAGCAGCACTAATCAATGGTCGATTCTCTCATCTCGTATTTAGATTGGAGCTAAGTATTAGATATGTCACTAGAGAAAAATAAAATACACTTCCTAAAAATATATTCCAGACACAACTTTTTGTGCGGAAATAAAAAATCAAATAATATTTCTCCTGTTTGGATCATTTTATAGAATAAAATTTCTCCCCGTAAAGATAAATACGCGGTAAATATCTTTATAGGATGTTCACGGTAAAGTGATCAGTTTCAAGGCCATTTTTATCCTTTAACCACCTTTTATATAAAAATTGCCATGTAAATAAAAGACACAGTGTGTTTATTCCACCGCGCTAGGACGTTAACATCTAGGGGTAAAATAAAATATATTTATTGACTATTATTCCAGATGAGAGGAGTTTCAAAAGTCTCACTTTACCGTGAACAGCCGTTGTGAAAAGACAGTACAAAGTTACAGAATACGACCTTAGAGAGCGCCAAGACTGCTGCAACCCAGGTAAAGTAATCTGTGTTCAGTATAATCAGCATGCGCGTGGAGAGACGTCAGTGAGTAGATGGCATGTCTAGGTTACACTTTTGACACACGCTGATAAAAAAAAAATAATATTCCATCATTTTACGAAAAAGTGATGGTAGAATATTCTTCCGTATTTCTCCGTAAAATCTGCGGACATGTCTTTTCAGTGATGGACTCGTACAGGTGGCCTTTTCAGTGACGTACCCCGTTGATTTCAAGGAGAGTTCTGCGAGTTTAAGGAATCTCCTCGCAAATTTGCTTGTAAGTTGGCTGGTAATAGATTCAATTTCTGTTACGGGGCTGTCCCACTGTGCATATAAATAGGTGTAATAAAAATAATATTAATAAATGATTCTATTCTGAAGCGACATTCGAACAAATTGTTGTAGGAGGCGCGGGTAAGCTTGACTCTAGCGCTTGTCTAAACGCGCCAGGCCACGCAGAGAAGCGACGCGCGGCAGTATTGAGGGCGAGGCCGCCGCGCAGCGAGACATTTTGGAAACGCGGAGATGTTTCGTAAATCCCCGGCGGGTGTTAAGCTCCTGTGGAAGGGCCGGTCTTATCACAGCCACCCTTTCAGGGACGCAAGATGGAGCGACGTAGGGCGTATCGACAACCGCCGCAGTCGAGTTGACAAGACGAGCAGCCTTCGGCGACGATAAGGCGAAGACTCTCTGGTGGTTCAAGCAGAATATAAAGACTTTAGATAAATACAGCGCGGCTTGACATAAAGTAAATAACAGTACATTAATAGTAAATAATATATCTAACTCCCCCGTGTTAACGTAACGTAACGCATTTTCCAGAGTTGTGTCTAATTTGATGTAAACGTCGTGCGATTAAAGCTCCTAAATATATATTGACGTAGTAGTAAAAAAGTTTGTCTACCGTCTGTCTACGTCTCCCCACTTACCTTGTATGGCCCCCCCCCATATGGGACCATTACAAAATTTTAGAAATTTTTCGAGTCCGTAACTTATACCACTCTCCCACCAGCTTCCCCTGATAATAGTTTCCGATGTTACATTTTAATATTTTTAAACGTAGGTCTAAGTACGTGAAAATCATAACTGCTGTATAAGTTATAACTTTCAGGTTACAGCGTAGATGAATGCTTCATGTGGCTTTAGGAAATACGGACTCGCTCGGCATCCATGGCGTTTGGTCCATTTTTCGTCATTGCGGATCAAGTTTCTGTATATTTACTGTATATTCCCGTGAAATTTCGGTGAATAATGTACAGAATTTTTTTAACCCGTCCGGTCACGTGTTAATTTGCGAACCGACGTGTTGCAAACGTGTAATATTTGACGTTTGCTGTACTTGTGCACTAGTGCACTTAACAGCAACCAGCGGACAACGGGCTGCGTGCTCAAAACACGTTGCCATCAGCCATTCATAAATATGAGGTTTGGTAACTTTCACAGATCGGATTACCCGTCGAGAAGACGCTCAATTCGTCGGGTACCGATTCCTCGCTGTGTACAGCACTCGTCATAACTATCCTTCGTATTCGCGGTCACTAACCAGGTTAACAATGCAGGCGAGTTCGAGAGGGTGAATATTTGGACAATAGGCAATAGAGAGGACTTTCAGTCCAGTTACCCGCCTCCCCTGGGCCATTGAGACCAAAATGCGCGACGGTTTGAGGAAAAGTGGCCACACCAACGAGCTCACACGTGTAAGAAAAGGCTCTGCACTGAGAGGAAATTTAAAAATATCTATTTGTATGGGGCCAAAAATATATTTAATTGGCCTATCAAAATATATTGTTGAGCAAACCAAATTTTAAAAGCAACAAAATTACTTTTGTTCCTCTAACAAAATATATGTTTAAAAAAAAAAAAAAAAAAAACAAATTCTCTGTTTTGGGACAAAAAAATTAGATTATCAACTAAATATTTTGTTGAATCAACTGTATACATATGTTTTGACGCTCCATTTGATTGCCTTCGTTCGAAAATACAGCTCGAGAGTTTGTCAGTATTTTTTTGCGACTATTAGGATAATAACCGTGTTTGTTAGTGCATCTATCGATGCTTAATATTAGTATAAATACATTAATAAAACAATTCGACACGAAACTGAAAAGTAAAGCTGTAAAATCTGATATATTTGTTTGCGCACGTTGCTCAGTATTTCCAGTATATATATATATATATATTTAAAAGCATCCGAATTTCATCAGTTGTCTTATTAGCCGTGGTTCTTAGGGCGGGGCGCGCGGACGTAGGGTGATCTAGGTTCGAATCTCTGTCGAACTTGCGAATTTCTATATATCAGCCCAAACTGTTCAATGTAGCTTACGTGGAGCCAAACAAATCTTTAGTTGCACCAACCAAAGCTTTGTCTGGGGGGGCAACCAAATGAGAACGAACAACTAATTAATTTGGTTTCAGCAACAAAACATTTCCTTGACCCTATGCAAACGAATAACTTGGCGTGCGCCAAACGAATCTTGCTTGAATCAACAAAACCTTTTTCCCAGTGAGGGCGACTCGTAATGACCACTATTAGAGAAGAGCGTCTCATTGTCGAACAGGTATAATTCGGAACCAGTATTGTCACTTCCCGCCATAGAGAGACAAGCGGAGGCATCATTTAATTGCCGTGATATGCGGCATATTCGTCATGGCAAGGATAGCACAAGAGATTAAAGGGCGCCTTGCCTGAAGTCATATTTAAAATATAGCGATTTTGCCGAACACCTACTAAGTCATATTTGCCCTGACATCAGAGTTGGACCCTACTTGCGAGGTTAGTTAGTGCAATTCCTAAGAAAGGAGTTTAGTGCCTTTGGCACTTTTAAAGGAATTGCCTCCTTTCTCATATTCTATGTTTAAAATCTGTAGATTTAATTAAATTCCTTTATTAGCAGCAACATTTTTACTTATTACCATACAGGTGGAATTTTAATCGATCGCCACAGGTTCTTTTAAGTCTTCCCAGTTGTCCACACGAGGCGAAGGCGCCCATTTTCAACGACGGATTTTCCCGTCTGTAAATTCTTATTCCTAGCCTTGTATAGCGCTCATATAATAAAAAGCCCCACTACTATTTAAAGAGATTCTCGCCGTAGAAAACAAACTAAATGTTAAATCTAAACGTTTTTTGGAAGATGAAGATATTTTCAGACAGGAGTATTTCCACGTCACGTCGAGTGATCAGAATCCTGAAAATTCTTTTATTCCCGAAGTAAACACGAATTTGCGACACCCTAAATAACTAACGACAGAGATAGCGCGATCTGGAAAATGAGCGCACAAGTATACATGGATATCGGTGTATCCATGTATACTTGTGCGCTCATTTTCCAGATCGCGCTATTTCTGTCGTTAGTTATTTGGGGTGTCGTATATCTGTGTTTACTTCGGGAATAAAAGAATTTTCAGGATTGCTATATTGGGCGCAAATATATGTTTAGTACAGGCTGTTCAAGGTAAAATGAGCACTTTTAAAAGCCCTGCTTAAGATGTACTTGCATGCCCGTTGTGTATTTTTCCGCCTTATGTAATATTGACATTGCCATATTGGAAATGTTTGGCCCTTTATAGTTTTCGCCGTAACTTTTAATTTAATCACATTTGATTCTGAGTTTCCCGTTTCCGATTCGAGAAACACAGTTTTCGTAACTCCCGTACTGTACACGCATAGTGCTGCTATCTAGTATTTATTTCTACAGGCGGGAGTGACTAGCGGTGATTCGAACTCACAAGCGAGTTACCCTGCCGCATTCCTTCGGCAGGGTAAGCAGTCGTTCTGTTTGCGTCCTCCAGTCCACATTTCCTTGGAAAGTGGATGAAAGTGTTTGGGAAAACGGGAGTTTTTTTTTTATCATTGTAATATGCTCTTTAAATAAAATTCAGTTTAATTATTATTACATTAATTTCGTTTCCGTTCATATAACTGATGTCAGGTATTATAAAACGGAAAATAGATGTAGAGGGTAAGCAAAGTTGGAAATTGCGTTTTTTAGTAGAAATTGAAAATGGAACCACAGCCCGGCACTAGCAAATGTTATATAAAACATCCAAATATGTGGGGTTATTATATTGCTTGCGCTGTACAAAAACTCACTGCACCCCACTGCATGGGCCTCATCGCTTTATTCATGCGTCGGTAAGAAGAAACTGTGAAATTATTGGAAAAGAAACTATTTTGCAAATCTGGTAATTTTTATACTTCGATGCATTAGCTAAATACAGAAAGCGAAATATGTAATTTAAGTTATTAAAAATAGTTACCTAACAGTGTTTATACGACGTTAAGATATGGAACTACTTTCCATCCATCGTTACCAACTTTACTGGTTACATGTCACTCAGTGCGCCCGTAAATATATATGAAGTTAGGAGCAGCGAATATTTTGTAACGTTGGTTTCAAAAGTGTTCACTCTATCGTGAACAGCCTTTATCAACAATTTAGGTGACAAATTTCTCGCGCTTTGAGGCATACCGCTCTATAATTTTGCATTCGACTTGTATGCAGACTGTTCTAGTAATGTGAGAAATATATATATATCGAACAACCTCGATCACCTATTCTCTACTGTTACGAGTAGTGATAAGACCTTAGCTGAGTGGCCTGCCTGATCACAACTTCACTTATTTATCCAGGACATGGGCCATGATTTCTGAAATTAGTTATGAAATCGCCAAACCACAGAAACCCCTCTCCACCGGCAAGTAAACGGGGATAACGCAGCCGATATATGGTAGTGTAGCCCGTGGGTGGGGTATTTTGTCGTCGGGCCATCTTCACGAAGATCGCTGAAGATGGGTATGTACGGAAGTCAACTTCCGTCGTCTTAATCAGCCTCCGGAATCACGAACAAGGTGGGGACTGTCCCATTAGACTTTACTCGGAATGTGCCTTGTTAGAACGTTATAATTTAATATAAATTAATATTTCAGTATATTTGTATAGTTCGCGCTGCGTATGATTTATAATGTTTATATTGAAGTAATATTGCACGGCATTAATGTTAAATGAACTCCACTGCTTAACTCCTATCAATAACTTGCTACTCACCTATAGCCTCGCAAAAGTATGTATGATGATGCACCATAAAATAATATAACACTGCGTATTAAAACCGCACAAGCCTTTTGATGCGCAACGTCTTAACATGGCAGACCATAGATCAGTAATATTATCACAAAATTACGCTTATTAACTTCCTCCTGGGTGAGATGGCTTAGTGGTTACACACTAGCGGGAAACGGGTCCCTTCCATGTGCGGCCGTCCTTATTCCGCTTTTTCATGGTTTCCCGAAATCGCTACAACAAGCGCATGCTAGGATGTTTCCTTACAACAGGCCATGACCTCGAACTCCCCGTTCCTACTTCTTTGGGCATCTTGCTTCGTCTCTGATGACCTTGCTGTCGAGGAAACGACCAGCCATATATATATAAGCTATTCACAGTAACGTGAGCATTGTTTGAAGCCCTCTCCTTTGGAATTGTAGCACACGTAGTTTCTGACGTTTGTGAAAATTTAATTTCTATTTATCCGTTTTTAACATGCCACTCATATTTTGAGTTTTTATTTTTAAATTGTACGATTTGTTATTATTATGTGAGATGGCAAAATAATTTTTCTTGTGTATTTTCATATTTGCGACTAGCTATATTTTTGTTGTTTTAATACAAACATTTTTTGTCTCATATATTTGTAATTCTTCCTCATTATTCGGTTCGTAAATTAGCAGTTTCGAGACCTATAACCCTATGCTTTTACGTCATTTGGGACATTGGGGCGGCATTTTGAATCTTTTTGGCTTTGGAGCCCTGTGATTAGTCGGAAGGTTCGTTACCTTCCTTAAGTCAGGATAGCGTTGTGTGTTGGAGGTAATTAACGTCAACGTCTTAAACTGGTAGAGTGGATGTTTGCGAGAGGCAGTTTTAATTAACTAAGGATAGGAGCTCCGATTAACGCCCTGATTACTAAAGGCTGTTCACGGTAAAATGAGAACTTTGAAAAGGCCTGCTTAAGAACTACTTGTATGCACGATGCGTATTCTTCCGCCTAATGTAAAATTAACTCTGCCATGAGCCTCGTCACTTTATTTATACGTCGGTCAAGTGAAACTTCGAAATTATTAGAAAATAAATATTTTACAAATCTGCTCTTTTTTACACTTCCGTACATTAAAAAAAAAGTGCAAAGCGAAAAAAATGATTTAAGTTGTTACAAATATTTATCTAACACTTTCAATTCGATGTCAAGATATGGAACTATTTTCCATCCATCGTAACCAACCTTACTGGGCGCATGTCACTCAGTGCGCCCGTTATAATACATGCAGGCAGGAGCAGTGACATTTTTCTCAGGTTGATTTAAAAAATGCTCACTTTATAGTGAACAGCCTTTAGTCTGCACTAAGAAGTTATGTCACGCGAGGTATTGAGTTGGCCCGAGAGCGCACTCTCCGCGATAGTTGTCAGGAGTTAGATTCTCGTTATTGATTCTGACCGTTGGTCCGTAAGCCACGAGCTTATGTGTACTTATACCGACTTCCCCTTACGCTATCTTGCCGCGGGAGAGGCCCGCGTACGTCACAACACAAAATGAATATAAGTTCCCGTATCAACATCAACTAAGGAAAGATTTTTTTTTTACTTTTAAATAAAGTTTCAGTGACACGTAGGCCTACATTCCCTACGCTTAAACATTCTAGATGGTTTGGAACAGCAGCCATGTTGTTTAACTTGAGTGTAACGCATTTTCCCAGTGATTTTATCATGGCAAACCCGAGTAGTTTCTTCGTGCCCCCACTGGCTAGAACTTATAGGGAAGGGATTTTGAGAGCAATAATAATGTCTAACAATGAGGCTTTTTCAAGTTTATGGGCAGTTAGAGACAGTTTTGAGATCAGATCACGTGGGCGTAGGAGTTTAACCGCCACTACCCCAACTAGTATTTTTGAGTCATTAAAGTGATTTTCTTTCCTGAATTACCACCTGGGGAAAAATATTTGAATATTTTTGAGAAATAAATATTTTGTTTTTGAATTTTCTTTCATTTTTATAAACTTTCTTGAGTTATTGTTGTTATTCCGTAGTTACGCTCCTATCCTGAATATCCTAAACATGACCGACTTTTATATTTATTTGAAGTTGTTAACCACCTGAATGTGTGCTCCAGTATCGTGTGCAAATGGTACACGCAACTTTGACTTGGTGTGGTAACTAAAGGGTTAAGTGTCTACTGTTCGGCAGTTTAGACTGCGGCGGGCATTTTCATCCCGCCAGGTTGCATAATAAAGTTACTGATGTACTCTCACTAAACACATTCAGGCACAGTAACGGTGAAGAAGGGAGAAACAGGAATAATTTTTGAGCAAAGACACTGCGCTGCTCGGGTATACACTTTACCCAACTGTCTATTACGCCATTGTAAGCTGTCGCATTTATTTCGAGTTAACTACAGAAATGTGCCCGTTGCTCCGGCATACGCAAATAAGGTTTCTTTTGCATAATTTCTCACCTTCAGGTATGGGCTGTTCATGGTAAAATGAACACTTTTGAAAGCCCCGCTTATGATCTACTTGTATACACGTTGTGTATTCTTCTGCCTTATGTAAGATTAACATTGTCATGGGTCTACTCAATTTATTCATGCGTCGGTCAAATGAAGATGTGAATTGATTAGAAAAGTAAGTATTTTACAATGATGCTCATATTTACACTTCGTTGCATTAAAAAAACACAGAAAGCGAAAAAAATAATTTAAGTTATTATAAATGGTTGCCTAACACTTTTTATTCAACGTTAAGATACAGAACTACTTCATATCCATTGTTACCAACTTTACTGGGCGCATGTCGGAGAGCCAGTGTTGGTAATTTAGTGTTGATTAAGATGATGGTGAATTTTGGGAAACACATTAAGTTGTTCCCAAAATATCATATTAAATTTCTATTTTCTTAAAGTTGTACTTTCTTTCAAGAGGGTGTAATAATTAGAAGGCCTACTTAAATTTTTAATTGTATCCTAATATTTAGTACAGAAAATTTAATAGAAAATTCTTCGAAAGGTGAATGGTTCCTGATTTACGACAGTAAACAGAAAATTTAAGTTCAACTTCATTATTAAAAATAACTATCCTTTCTAATTGGAAAACCATACGAGTTTGTTCCCTCACTGAATACAATACTAGTATCAAGTTTGGTAACTTTCTGTGTAAATAAAAAAAAAAACTAAGATAACATTCACACAGACATAGTTTTACACTTATAGCCACACAGACACGAGAATGAACCCATAACCCTGTTTTCCTTCGTAAAGATGGCTTGAGACACATTGCATTTTCTCGTGTTCTGTTAGAAGGTGAACATATAAACTTCTTGCGTATGGCTGTTTAAGATCTTTAATGCTATGAAAATGGTATTTGTTAATTTTTTTTTTGTCACGTGTAGCAGCAAACATAGATCTTATTTTTAATATAGTTGTTTTAACGCTTGGTACAATAATCGCGAAACAAGTTCGTGACATCAGAACTTCTTTCTTTTGCTTCACTTGTAAACAGTTGCAAGTTAAGAATGTTTCAAAACGAAGCACACGAATAAATACTTTGATAAGACATGGAATACACAAACAAGTTCTGAACCTTTATCTGCAAGCTTCTTAACTATCCGCCTCTTGCAACAAATACGAAATTTACGTAACTGCACAACAAACGCAAATGTTTTCCGTTTTCATCCGCAGATAACGTGCTATAAGTCAACTAATAATTTTGTTTATCTTCAATGCCTTAACCGGGCAATGAGATTGTAATTGAAGTAATAATATCCATGTATGCTGATGTACTTCAAGCCAATGATTAGCAACAATTCTTCATTAGCGTTTCATTGGTCTCTGGGAAATATGCACTTTTCACTTTTTAACATGAAGCTCTTATTAATTTAGATGTAACTTATCATTATTGCTGTGCCTCCTTCAGATATTCGATAAAGATTTGTCTCTATAAAAATTGATTCATAGAATAACAAACACACAGAGTTGTAAGTTCATTGTAGGTAATTAAAGGTTTACATACGGCGTTGTTGGCTAGCTGATAAACATACCTGCTATTACTGTCAAATTAATATTAAAAGTGTGTAGATTGCAGCCTTGTTTTGTTAGTCAGTTACCACGTTTCTTACTAGCTGGTGTTCCACATTTTGGTTGCATGGTGTGTTTAAAACTCCATTCACCACATTCGGCGATCTTTGGCCACATTGTAAGACAGAATATTTATTATTATTAATTTGATAAATTCTTTATTTAATGATTTTGAATACTTATATAGACTTGGTTAATCCTTTTGACATATACTTATATATGACTCAATTAACTGCGTGTCATTGTGTTAATAAATATTTTCAGTCTAATAATTGAGCATTTAAAATATATTTACTCGAAAATTATAGTATTATTTACTTGTTTATGAAAGTTTTAGGTAGGTGGTGTGAGCAGAAACTAAACACACACAAATGTGTAAATTGTATAAACAGTATTATGAGCAACTCAGAGGAACAATAAAATAAATATTTCATTCTATAATATTTCCTTTGTAAAACACGAAATACTTAATTATAACACGATCTAATTTATTACTCTATAATTATTAAATTATTTTTTAAAGCAGTGATACATTTAACGATCTTTAGTTCCTTTACACCTTTATAGAAAAAAAAATCGTAGTACTTAACGTATTCGACAGATAAATTATGTTGTAAATATCTAGGAATAATGCATTCCTGTGGTATGCGTAGTTCCTAAGGCATGGTGTAAAGTTAAATTAAATATAATTGTTTCAAGTGGCAGTGTTTTCTAAATGCTGACAGATAAAAACTGTTTCTCAGTGTCTTTAGTTGACACCAGAGGTACTTAAGGTGCCATAGATATGGCATGCAACACTAAAAGAATAACGCTGTTGTTTTAGAGAATCAGAAACTGATTTATAAAACTGTTAGGTTGGTTTAGAATGTACAGTTTGCATGAGAAATGATGTGGGAATTCGTTGAGTAATTACACAGGCGTGTCATTTGAATTTAAATTTCAAGTGATATCATCACTCAGTGCAACCTATTAAAGTGGTTATGAATACTCGTATTTCAAAAAGAAAATAATAACCTCTCGTATGCCAAGTTTATTCCCAAAAATGTTTCACACTAAAGAAATATAGATGTTGACATATGAATCATTTGTATTTTTAAAGTATTTTTAATTAATTTGTTCGTGCATTTTTAGAGGTAATCCTGTTATGCCAAACATTTTCGGATTCGTTTAATTTATTCATGAAATATGAAATAATATTACATGTTCGAGTAGAGCTGTTTTTTTTCCAAGTGGCGGACTAGTATTTACTGATCTTGAGTAAATTAATGTGTTGCATGTAGATCGTTTCAAATAGGTCAAGATTTTAGGTATAAAGAGTACACTTACCCTGCAAGTTCAAATTGAACATAATGTTTGATCTAATGAAGTCGTATATGCTTATCACCCATCATGATCGAAAGCATTTAAAGCCTGTTATCACTATTAACTGTATGTTTGCATAGATAAACGAATTTGATGGATGGTTAAAAAAAAAATTCAAAGGCATACACACAAACGCACTCATAAATACATAGGCAAACAGTACGTTGTGAAGTTCATTAATCCTTTGGAAAGAATGGTAAATAACACTTAAATTGGCTGGGCATTGTCATGCTGAAATATGGTATGTGGAGCTGCCTGAAGGAGGGGCAGTACCTCGGGCTCTAAAACATCCCTGAACGAATCTAAGTATGATGGCATTTCTTCTTATTTTCATCGAATACACAAATTGATATCTATATATTCTGAGAGTTGATATGAAACCTTAAATTTATAATAAATGCCATAATTGAGTAACTTTTCAAACAATCCTCTCTTCGTGTTGGTCACATACAGTACTATGTGAAATCATTCCAAAATTGTAATAAATGATTCTCTCTCCAGCACATCCAAGGCTGAGTCAAATCGGTTTATCTGTACCAGAGAAATGGCTCCACTAACTTAACACCACCGCAGATTTGAAAATAGTGTTTGAATTGCACCCCATCGAAAATTTGTTGTAGTGACCTAAAATCATATACCAGAATGTAATAGGCCAATACTTTCGAATTCTGGGCCACGGAGTTGTAGTGGTTAGATTACTCTCCCCCCCCCCAACTTATATAACAGGGTTCGATTCCCGGTGGGGTCATTCCCGGATTTTTGCATGTGGGAATCGTGCCTGACGATGCCACTGGTCGGCGGGTTTTCTCGAGGATCTCCCGTTTCCCCCATCCTTTTATCCTAGCTCTGCTCCATACTCACTTCGCTTCAACCTCATCGGCTCTCAATACCTTGGTTTTAAGAGCCACCCAAATCTTTCAACTCCCTCACTCACTCACTTTCAAATCTTTTGTAAAATGCCTCCTGCTTGTATTTTTATTTTCAACACAAATGATCCTACAGTTATTTGGAGAACTTATTAAAATAACTTGAATACATGAGTAGGGGAAATACTATACAAGTAAATATGTTTCATTACTGCCATAAAAATACTGAAAAGTTGTTTGAAATTAAATTAATTGTTTATAATTTTGGTAAATTTAATATTATCGGTATTTTCCATAATACTAACATATTTTCATTTAATTTGAGAAAAGTAGATTAAAAATGTGTATGTGGGAAGTGACTGATGGAAGCCTTCTGCGCAGGTATAGTACATGGTCAGGCAGACGCGAGGCGATGTTACGTGGCTGAGATAACAATAAATTGTAACTCGATAACATTCTCGCCTTTATAAAATACAAAAAAAAAGAGGATTGGTATATTTTGACTCAGAAATGTATATAAATCCCGTATTTATATACATTTCTGAGTCAAAATATACTGTAATAGTTAATGGCGAGATTTCTTCTACTTAGTCAAACTATTTTTCAAATTAAATCCAAGTGAATTTGCGTGAATTTCAGACGATACATTATCTGGGACGTATTCCAATCACAGTGGGTCTCGTAAAAAACAGAATAAAAATTGGTTTTCTACGAGACCCTCTGCAAGGGAGAATATCCAAAGTAACGTTTCGTTTAACATGTTAGCCCCATTGCAAGAATCATTCAAAGGACATAACTTGTGTCGATCACACTATTTTAAAATAAGTCTCGCTCTCTTGAATAATATCTATATAAAGAAAAGTCAAAGTTTACATGTATGTACGTAAGTATGAAAGTATGTTTGTTCTCTAGTGTTATAGAGAGGGAGCACCCACAGGAAACCCCGCCACTCCACGGCAGTGACATTCAACTCCCCTTCCTTCCATTCGACTTCTTTAAACAAAATGAGTCTTACGAAACACCTTCAAGTAGCAGAGTTTAAATACCACAGTACAAACAAATAACGCAGTCGCGATAAATTGTGACCATTCAAACATACCCTGATATGAACTGGAATACAAGATAATTAAACCACCCAAATTGTGTAAATTATTCTAGAAACTGTTAGTTTTCTTTTCCTTTATCTACGGGCTTATTTGGTATTTCCTTTTTATCATAAACTGCCGATATAAAAAAATTCCAAGCATTACAAAAATTAAAATAGCCAAATAGGCTTTAAAATACGCTAAAATCAAAATGTTTGTTATAAAAATGACACGAAGTTGCATTTAATAATTGGCTCCCATAACAATTCATACCTAAGTGCAAACACTGTAACACTGCAAAATTACAAATATAAGAAAACTTATATTAAAGTTTTTCCCTATACATGCCCTATAAAATGCCCTCAAACATGGCAGGATATGTCTTCTATCAAGTAATAATGTTCTCATCGTGAAGTCCCTATCCATTCTTTCTCCCAAGACGAAAGAAAATCCCTTTTATGGCCAGGAAGCACGTTGAGGGTATTGAGGATCATCCCAGAAAGGATTGTTGGTACGAGTCCAGTAACATCAAAATCTTGATGACGTCGAAGGTAGCGTCGGACGGTTGCTAGGCGCCATCCATACACGTAGGAAGAAGAGTGGACATCGGCGAGTGAGGGGTGGGGTCAGCCTCAAGCCTCATCGCTGACAGTCTGCGCTCGGCACCAACGTCCACGACGACTTACGTCGAACGCGTCACCACCAAGGTAAACCTCAGCTCCCTCGTCGATCTATCACCGTGTTAGGACGCACAGTTTTCTGCGCTGATGTTAATGCTAAATGTACTGTGTTCCAGTGTCGCCACACACTATGCAACTACACATCGTGTGAATGACCTGGACCAAATTTGGCATGGACCACCTTCAGTACCCAAATTAAATCACTGTGTAGGCCGCACCCCGTTGAGGCCAAAACCACTAAAACAGGGTCGTGTCATTTAAATTCTAATCTGTTCGATGGATATTGACCACATTTGGCAGGGAGATATTTAAGTACAAAATTTACAATGTATGTCAAGATGGGCTTCAGCCCCCACTGTGCCCCAAATTCACAAAACCTCTATAACAGTGTAATGCATATCAATTCTAGACCGTTCATCGGATTTGTCCAAATTAGGCAGGAATACCCTTCAGTACTCAACATCAAGTACTGTGTTTTCCAATATTGACTCCTGCTCCACCACTACCCCCTCAATTTGGTGCAGAAAATGTAACATATACACGTATCTCTCATTACCTTTATACCCGGGAAATGTCGGATAGTCGGGCTAACACCTTCATAAAGAATATTAACATTTTGTATCAGAATTTACCAGGAAGCAACGTACGTAAGTTTGCACATCGCCGGTATTTTTATTTAGTCAACTGGTTACCACCATTTCGCAAGCATTGGAGTTGATCCACCAGAATCAAGTTGACCTCCACAACTTCCCTGATGTGACTGCTGTACAGTGAGCCCAAAAATCGCGGTAACCAAGATCGCCTAGAATACCCAATTGCTCCACAAACCAAAAATAACCATCGCTTGTGCTCCAAGAGACTTGATAATTCATTCTGGAAGATGGAGCCCATTTTGATGTCGTCGAATACTTTTTTTGCTGCAATAATTGCTATCCACTTTAAAACAGGACTCGTCCGAAAACACACGTTGCCACTCTGCACGACTCAGTGGGTGTACTTGTGAGTCCGTTGTAGCTGAGACGTCTATGGTTCAGGCTCAAGAGAATCCTCCGCACAGGAATGCATGCACGCAGTCCTTTGCGAAACAAACGCCATTGAATCGCTAAAGGAGACAATGTCAGAAGTGTTCCATCATACTGCTACGACAAGGCGAAGTTGAATAGTTCGTCTCTGCCATGCTGATGAAGGGTCTGTCATCCCGTGGCGTCGTCGAATTTCGGTTTTCCAGTTGCAGGTTTTCCATTCGTCCTGTTCTCTTCAGTCAACTGCTTCCTCGCTCGTATCACTGCCATGGCATTATACCCCTTAGACGTGTAAGCTACAATTAGCAGTTCGAAGATCGTCCTTAATGGAAGTCGTTCGTTATGTCCGGTTGAAACACCGTAACGTGCTTAAAAGGTGCCCCTTTACATCGCCGAGGCATGCTGACACCCTAAGGAACATTTACAGCTCACTGTCGATGAACGACTTATTTGTCTGGATTCTCAACAGTCCTCTGTTTGTACGCATTTACACGCCAGTTCAGAGGGTGCTGATTCATGAAGGCATGCGAAATCATTCTTAAATTCTAATCCTTCCCCCACGACATGAAGATCCTGCTGTCAGCGCGCAAGAGCGGAGATTGAGTAGGTTCCATCACTGAGCTGCTCAGTTTTCCGACGCACTAGACGAGAAGCAAGAGGCCTAACCATTTACATACCATACCCTTATTTTAACTTCCTGTATGTTTCGTTTCGTTGGCATATTTTCTGTTTCCTTCATGGTGTGGCATTTTTCCGTACACATGAGTGAAGTGTGTTATTTTCCATGTGTGTGTGTGTGTGTGTGTGTGTGTATATATATATATATATATATATATATATATATATATATATGAACAACATACACACAATTTTAGTTTTCTCTTGTACATTTTTTTCGTTTTTCCCTTTATTGCGTTTGGTATTTTTTATATATCTAATAACTTTGAATTTGATTTTTAACTATCGAAAATAGTCATCAATCTATTTGTTTTCGTATTATATTTGTACGATTATGGGACTTTCAATAAGTGACTTTTTTATTTAAATTTTCGTCTTAAACGGCTGCATTTGACGGTAACATTTTATTCTTTACTTACCATGATTTTCATTTGCTTCGTCCGAAATTTTTGTCGGTATATGGAGTATCAAAATTGTAATTAAATTCGGAACACAGCACTAGTATAGTTGTCATATAGATACTTTAATACGATTTGTAATAAGTGACAAAGATGAACATAACATAATAAATTAGCTCATTAAACAATTTACAGGCTGGTAAGACAGCACAGTTAACTTAAAAAAATCACTATTTTAAGACATGTCACAAAACTTTTGGTGTACAGGAAAATCCAAAATCCTACTCTCAAAACGCAATTATTTTTCATTGTTAAATCAAAAATTTATATCACAGTTACGTCATTTATATTTGTCCACAAACTAAAAGCGATAGAGTTCAGAGCAGCGTACTAACTTTGCTCCTTTTTTCGAAATTAAAAGTGGCATTCTATGACCGGCTCTTGAAATAAATGAAAAATGATGTAAAGTGGACAACGTATTTTGCATCCCCCCCCCCCCCCCCCATTTAGTAAAATACGATAATCTTGTGTCGTACAAATTTTGTGAGGATGTATAAATGTTGAATGTTTTATTATCGTTGTGGATCTAACAACTTCCGTTGCACCTATAACACAGTACCAAAGAGTTAAATAATTACGAGAAAATAAATTAACATCTACGTATCAATCTACAATTATTGTTATAATGTTTTCACCTGTCGGAACTTTGTGGATCCTCTTAACTTTTTTTTTATAAATGAGGAACACGTACATAAGAGACAGGAAATTTAGTTTGGGAAATAGATAACATATGCAGAGATTTATTAATAAACCTGCTGAAATAGTTACAGAGTTATGAGATTCTAAATTTTGTGAAAAATCTCATCATAGTCTATTTCTCATTCACGATTTCTTCGGATGTTTTGAAAAATCACCCTAGGAGTAACATGTTGATCTGTGTTTTAAATGACTTGTATAACACAAATATATATGACACTGTGATTAACTTTAAAGTATTGTATTCTTGATAAATTAAACTATAAATTAGTATCTTCTTTAACTTGTAATATTTATTTCGTAATATATACGAATTGAAAACAGTGCGAGAGCAGCGATGTGTTGGCAACGACTAGTAAGAAATAGTTCACAGATATTTTAACATGGATTTTTGGTATGCTATTTGTAAATTAAACGTTGCCTATTGAAATATCTTAATGTTTAGGTAGCTCTGAAGGAAACATATTTAATTGTTACTGTTTAAAATATCAGCGCAAATTACGGTGTGTAGGCGCTAGTGACTTGGTGTTAATTTTTTTCGTCCGAGGAAGAAACTTGAATAGGCGAAGTGAAGCTTGTCGTTCTCTCTCTCTCTCTCTCTCTCTCTCTCTCGGAAGTTTCACACCACTAGTAGTAGTAGGAAAATTACACAAGTTTTCAATTTTAGCACATTTCATACTTATTACAGTAAAAAGAATGATTTCTGAATTTATAAATTGGAACTAAAATGAGATTTTAATGTTTGAATACTTTTATAATATATTTAGATGTGATGGCGGGGCGGTTACAAATCCGAAGTTGGCAGAAGTGGCGACTGGTGTCATGCCATTGCGTCACAAAGTAGGAAGGTGTGTTGCATGTTGCTGAATGATGCGTTTATTTCACTTCTCGGAAAATAATTAAATGTATCACATTCGATTTGTATACGCTGTGTTTTTTACACCTTCCTTAGCAAGTTAAGATGTGATAAATCTGTTTTTCCACTTCGGGAATAATTTCGTCCTGACCGCTGTGTGTGAAACAGTATTGTGATCTTTATGTTACGCTGAACCAGTGTGAGTGATTGCAAATATAGAATGTGCCAAATTAAACGTTTTAACGGTAAACTGTTTTTATGACAAAATTAATTTTTTGAAAGTTACGTCTGTTCATTTATTATAGCGTAGCTTTGCTCGAGGTGTTGGGCTCACAATTGTGTAACGTGCTTATCTTTATGTGATTTGAATGTATGCCACAATTCCAAGAAAATACATAGTCAATCCAGATAAAAATAAATAAATGATTAAATTAATCTATAAAACAGTAAAGCAATGCATAGAAATATGCGCGGGATGAAAGTTACGGTAGGCCTATTTGTGTGCATGTTCACGCCTATATTTTAAGTTTGTCGCTGCTACGTACAGAATATAAGCGACACGAGTTGCGTGCTTGAATTTAATATGAATTTTCGTTGGACTGGGTTTTCCTTTGTTTTACTATTTATTCAATCCGAGGCCGTCGTTTCAAAAAATAACCAAATACATATCAATAACAAAAGTTTAAATAGCTACAGTTCTTTACCCCTCAGTTGTAACAGGGTTGGACACAGTCGCGGCAAAATATTAAGGTGTATTACGTGTAATGTTCTGTGTTGTGTATAAAAAGTATGTTTCCGCTATAAAACAATAGCAGTAAGAACTATCGTAAATACAGGCATTATTAAAAAGTCATAAAGCTGACCTTATGGTTATGGGCCTAAATTTCGAATATTCGTACGAAATGATATTTTAAATAAGACATAATTCTTTGAACAGCTGAAAACGGTAAACAAAGCATTTGATAGCTAAAACGTAAAAGTCACATGGCAGTGCTTATGTTTACATGTAGCGGAAGGATACGTAATCAGTAACCAAAAGTAGAACTTTAGCAGGGCTTCAGAAAAGTGCGAAGTTACCGTGGATGGCTTATAGCCTTCTAGTTACACTTTTGCAACCCTATCAGTTGTGTTGTTAGGTAATTGTTTCCATAAAGATATCAAATATTTTAATGTATTTATTGTATCTCAGCCAAATAGAGAGAGTAAATAACTAGTGTACAAAAGCATATTAATTAAATAATATTATGTTTAATTTAAGGGAGAGGGGGGCGTGAATGTCAATTAAGTTTTGAGATTACTTTTGTTATACAGAACCTGCCAACATGAAAACTAACACACTTTACTAGCATGTTTGGATATTCATTCAAAGTTTATTTACATCATGAGTATATCTGGCTTTGTTCCCAAGTAATGAACTGAAATGCCAATGTACTGCATATTCCGTGGAAACACGACAGGTGTCGGGTTTGACACCTGCGAGATTCCTAAGTTGTTTGTTTCCTTTATTCGCCTTTTACAGCCTGACCACATTAAAAACAGTTGCGGGAAGCGAATTAAAGTAATGCCTCGATATATATATATATATATTTTAAGATATGTGTGCGTGCTCTCAACTCCTTTCATAAATGCTGTATCATAAAGCCTGGCATTGAGTGTACAGTTGCGTAAGTGAATTGAACTTTCTGATTTTCTTTATTCCAAGATAATCGCCAAAACAGTCCACCCCGTAGAATCTAGTTGATTATCCACTCCGATTGACATTTTGTTAGTGGATTCAATAGAATAAGATTTATATTACATACATCCTATTCAGTAATGGAGCTACTTCCACGCCTTAGGATATTTAGGCAAGCCCAAACTTTACGTGCGTAGGTTCCTGAGAGTCCCCGTGTCCAATATATGTTCTCCGTGAATGTGTGTGGTGCAGACTAGACCGGAATTCCTCGAGGAACGACAAACAGGAGCAGCAAACGCGTACTTTTATTAGCAATCAGCTGCCTTTTTATTCCAGGCGCTGTACTACTGTGTGTGCGAGTGGGCGGAGAGGGTGGGGGAGAGGTCAACAACCCGCCCGCAGGTCAGTTGGAACCAAGGACACAACGCGGGAATGGAAGTCAAGGTGGTTTGCCATTGCCTTCCGCGGTATGGATGAGAGCCTCGGCTAGTTGAGAGTGGAGCAGAGCAGGAATGTCGCGTGCGTTCTTGGCGTGACTTAAGATATCGTTGTATTTTACATCTCAAGTACAAGTCAAGACGAAGTAACCAATTAGAGACCAGTGATATATGTTGTTGGTGGGAAACTGTATTTAAATCATGGATTTAGATTATGCAGTATTGTGAAATCGTATGCAAATAATTATTTTAATCGAGAAACAGCATCATCTTAATTAAAAGAACAGTTCAAGGTAATGTTTTATTTCTTGGAAGAGGTTATTAAAATCGCTTTAATTATCCTTTTCCTATGTATTGATGTAAATGCCCAATGTTCGCATCGGTTTTTGCCTTCCATAAGATATCACGAGTTTATTTCGAAACGTTTACACAAGCAGTAACCACAAATAATTAAATATTTGTAAATAATCTTCAATCTTGCCCATATTTCCAGATTATGTTGGCTGCTTTCGGCTTCTAAGACTCTGACTGGCTAGAATTAACAGTTGCTAATTCAATCATGAACTGCACATCATGGTATTGTTCATCTCCCGTAAGCTTATCGAGTGATAGAGTAGAATTCTCAATTCTTCAGTCTCTAATCGTAAACTCGCCTTAAGAGCTCGCAACAACAGAGCACAGGGTGGCATGCGCATACCAACTACCGGTAGTCATGCGAACTAGCAAGAGAAGATGACAAGAATGGCTCTGCAGATATAATTACCTACTAAATGTGCTGTTGCACAGACACAGCCAATTACGTAATAGTTTGTGTGTCAGCGGTGAGCGTTTATTGCATTTCCCAGGGAAAGGCTGTGTCCATATCGGTGGTAGCTCCTGTACTCGCTCATCACCGGTCAAGGATTCATCAATCCTGCTATTAGGGATGTTGCGATACTACTCATATGATACAAGTATCGATACTTTCCTTTCGATTTCGGGTGTTTTGGAATCGATACTTTTAATTTGATACTTAAATAGTATCATATCAGTAAATTATTCGATACTGATACTTCTTTTTTTCGGAATTACTTCTAGGTGTTCGTCTTGGGCACCTTCTATTAAAGTGCCCCAAAAATATAAAGATGGGTTTTCCTCCATAAAATAATAATTTGAAAAACATTACAAGTCAGCATTTTACTTGTTCTCTAGTTAGAACGATGCCCAACTGTAACAAATACTAATAAGTGCTGTGCTCTGTATTTTTTCAAAGAAAACATCAGAGATGAAGAAAAAAATTACCAGTTCTGTAGATATATCGAAATGAGAGAACGATCTAGGGTATTGGATTATTAAAAGTCTAAATAACTATGTATAAAAATATAAAAAAAAAAAAAACAGAATGAAAAATAGAAGACCGAGAAGTTAAATTTAAAAAAAATTTAGTGGTATCAGTATCGATACTTTTCTTGTGGAACGGGTATCGAAATGCGTGTCGATAATATTCTTTTGATTCCTATTTCGTGGTATCACGGCATCCCTCTCTGCAACGTATCAGGCATGAACGAATATACTCGGGATAATACGTTAAGGAGTTGAGGTGTCCGCCTGGTTGAAGGAATTTTGCACGTCCGAGGCCTGAAAACATGGTGGGAGTGGCAGGGGCGAACCGAGAGATGCACATCAACTCTATTATCGCCTCTACGCGTAAAGCACTGAACTGGCACGCAGTCTCGCCGTTCGATAACGCGCCTCTATGAGACTTTCAGCTGAGACCCTACCATTTTAAGACGCGATAAGGTTTTTTTTACGTCCCTATTCCTTTTTTAGAATGTTTTGTACTAGGATGTTCATGCCAAAAAAAAATCCCGTGAAAACGCCCATTTGAGTCATTTTCCCCTTACTCAAAAACACGCTTTAGAGAGAAGTGGAAAAACGTATGTAGAAGCGTAACGTTTCTTAAGAGTTTTTCGTAAGCATAGCTCACTGAGACCCATTGGGCGGTTTTTCAATTAAACAATTTCCGCTGGAGCTCTGCACACCGTTCGGCGGCCTAAAGGCTGTTCACGATAAAGTGAGAGAGCGCTTTTGAAATGAATCTTATAAAAATGTCACTTCCCCTGCCTGCATATATTTTACCGGGCGCACTAAGTGACATGCGCCCATGAAAGTTAGTAACGCTGGATGGAAAGTAGTTCCGTATCTTAACGTCGAATAAAAAGTGCTAGATAACAATTTGTGATAATTTAAATTATTTATTTCGCTTTCTGTTATTTTACTGCTTCGAAATGTAAATAATTACCAGATTTGTAAAATAATTATGTTTCTAATAATTTCAGAATTTCACTTGACCGACTCATGCATATATGAAGCACATGACAATGTTAGTTTTACATAAGGCGGAAGACTACACAGCGTACATACAAGTATATCTTAAGCAGGGCTTTCAAAAGTGACTTTTTTACCGTGTACAGCCTATACCCAGGCGGCCACCAAGTCGATACGCTGACTTCTCGCCTGATGCACTACAACACACCAGTCGGGAGGTTGGTGCGGAACTTTGCTCCTCGCCGATACACCCACACGTGAATTTACTAAGATATTGTCCATATCATATAAGTGGTCTCAAATTTGACGGATAATGCGATAACCTACACACTATATAAACAGTAAGTGCTCTCGCTCCTACAGTATTGTATCAGCTGATGAACTGCTGCGGGATCCATGTTTTTAGGTTGGCTATTTTGATGATGTCTTTGGAAGAAAATAGTACTCGGAACTAAAAGTTGTAATTTAAAATCTTAACTATACTTACAACATGCATGGTTTAAATTATGTTTCTAACGCAATATTAAATTTTCTTGGCTATTGGTAACGGGACTTTAGAAACATGTTCAGCATTTATGTGAGCGTATGTCGACACAACGAACAGTAATCGTTTCCAGCCAATGGCTAGCCATGTTTATGTGTCCAGTTTCCAGCCCAGTGAAGGCAGTTGTGGGTGCGCTTTTTTCTCATCGTGTTAATGATACGAATATATTATTGGTGTTGTCGGAATATTTAATCGATAGTTAATTATTTTTATTTGCTTTTTCCAAACATAGTTGGTTGTAGGTACCGTTGTAGTGCGTTTTGTTGAGTGAAATGTAATATTAATCGGCACGTCGTTAAAACTGCTCGTTCCGCCATTTTCCTAACGTCCTTCCACAATGAAGTGACACTAATACAATTTCCGTATATAAGTATAATTTTGTTTGTATCAGGAAAATGCGCAGTGTTGATTTTACTGAATGCTTTTACAAATAAATTATTTAATGCTAGTGACGAACAAACGTGATTTTAGTGAAGTAAACTCGCAAGGATTGCCATACAAAAACACGTGTTCAAGAGGTTACAACAATAAGTTTTCGTGTTTTGTACACGTATTTGTAAACCGTTAATGTAATTGTTGAAATGCACGTGGCCTGAAAAATGCCGCACTTTCCACACTATTGTAGTGAGTGAATAATATTTGTTTGTCTACATCGTAAATGAAACGAGTGTAAGGTTAACTTCGGTCAAAGTGTGTGCGTGTATATATTGCTGCATCTGTACAAATACGAACAGCGACGTATGTATCGCGTTTTGTATTTTAATTAAAGTTATAATTTTCGAACTTAAATAATTTAAATGTTATTTCCATACGAGAAAAATTTTCCACTGCTCCATCAAAACAATATGCAACTCAAAATACCACACACTCATACCGGAATCAAATAGCCCCGACCAACACAGCACCACACGACCAAAAACGCAACCACGACACATTTCAATGTGACTTCTTTAATTTACAGCATGACCGACACCACGCTCTCGGCATTTAACCTAACTATTTAGAAGGCGCTGATAGACTACGCTAGTCTCAAAGGCGGTGAACAAGAGGGAAATTTGTAATACATAATGGTGGCAAATTGGTATCGCTAATGCATACAAAAGTAGAATTATTATTTTTAAGAGTTAGATACAGTAGTTTTCAATCTATTTTTTCTTTTAAGCTGCGTATTTGCCATAATAGGGAAAGCTTGCAATACAATTTCATTTTGCAATGTTGTACACTCTGTGCGTCGTGCCGCACGATACGACGAAGAATATAAATCATTTCTAATACAAAATTTCCCGGACGACAGCATCGATCGGGCTTACGACGATCTATCTTATATTTCATTGGCAGTTGGCCATCGTGTTGTGCGCGTTGGGGCTATGTGATTCCGGCTTCATAAGAACATCAAAATAATCCCGTCTCACGAAAGACGATAAACTAAAGGCCACCCCCCACCCCTCTCTGGTAACTTTTTCATTTTTTCCCTCGAAATAAAATAATGATGATACCCTAATTGGGCCTACATTTCATTGCTATGAACATTTCTCTGTGTTGTTATTGATTGAAACTCCGACACTATGGTTCTGGAGAGTTTCAAAATGCATAACTTACAAACTTGTAAGTTGTATCACTTGAATTTTTTTAGACCGTATATAAAATTTGTCAAGCTCCAGGGATACTTGTTAGCAAATAAATGCAAAGGTTTTTCCTGTTTTTAAAGGTTGTATTTGAAAGTAACATAATTGCATGTAGGTTTCAACGTTAGAGTCTTTCATAAACGTTTTGAGCATTTTTTTGCAAATTAAAAGCGCTCATATGTTTTTAACATAAGTTGTTAAAAAATATTGTAAGAGTAACAGAAGAATAATACACATAAACAGGATTTACATTGGAAAGACAACTTTTTGATATAAGTAAATTACAATATGCTTATCAAACAAAATTCTTTCAATTTAAGCACCCAACGAAGGTGCTCCAACGCCATAAAGAAGTGTCTCATGCATCACTAGGAACTGCGACATTCCAAAATTTAGCGCTAAGGAAAATCAACTTTATGATGTCTTGAATCGTGGGTAGATGGAGCATCTTTTTAGTGTGTAAGCAACATGTTCATTTGATACATTGTTGCTGTAGGTCACATCTGCTTCTCTAGAGCGCTTTGTAACGTCTCTGAACTGAATTACAGTTTTTCATTAGGTACCCGAGAACAAGCCTATGGCTGTATTCACAATTTGGAGGAGGGAGTTTGTCCGACAGAACTTCAGTGTAAATATCAGCACTGAGTTAGTCTGAAATAAATTTTTATTCGCTGCATGACAATCTGAACACGTAGGTATTTGAGAAAAGTTATTAAATTATTTTGTATGCAGACGTGCAATACTTAACATTTGAGTTACTAAATGAGAGTTATTAAAATTAATGAAATTAAGTAACATTTGCTTAAATATTATTTTGGCTACCTACATACTTTAACATCCTGAGAATTATAACTACTATAAAAGTATCAGGCTGTACAGAGTTTGTTGTCATATCATACCAGAAAGATGAATTATGTACTTTTAATGCAATAGTCCGCATAGCCTGTAGGTAGGAAATGTATACTGTCTTTGAAAAGGTGTAGGAAAAAGGGGGGGGGGGGGTGGGGCTTTATTTTGGTATTTGTGCATTCCTGGGGGCTGGGGATCTTGCTATTTGGTGCTCGTGGAAACCATGCTACATGTTTATGTTTACAAGAATTTTCCTCAGATAAGTGTGACAAAATTATTTTCGAGTACCATATATTAAAATACAGTCAAATATCTTATTCACATAACAGTCAAAATACAATTTTATTTTCGTGTATCTTGGTTACAAATTTCTTGCAATGTAAAAAAAATTACCAATTTATAGACTTATTACATGGCTGTTAGTCATTTACATAAAATATTTATAAACTAAAAAAATGGGATTGTTGCCAACCTGCAACTGTTTGAACAGCCCTTCACAGCTTCTGAAAGTAATTTGGGAGGAGGCGCATGCAGTTTATTTACAAAAACAGGCAGTCATATGTTGATAGTTTACAAATACTGACAATCACATGGTGTTTGTTTGCAAACAGGGTCACCTTCAATGACAATTCAGCTGTGGCGGAAGGATACATAGCCACCCAGATACCAGTGGCACTACTTTCCTAGAACTGTCAAATTTGAGACCAGTTACATGAAATGGACAATAGCGAAAGTGTTTAACAGCTATAAATACGGGCCCTAGCCCAGATATAACCTACAGAATGATCCTTAACTACAGGTACATACACGGTGAAGTGACTCCCTATGCAAAATTAGATAGAAAACACTATGCGAACTACACTGTAAAAATAACGGGTAAATTACCCGACAAGTGTAAGGTAATATTCGCAAACTTTTGTGGGAAAAACAGTTTTCCTTACAGGGAAGGTAAAATTACCACACTGTGGAGTCCAATTTACTTACATAGCGGTGAAAAATCCCACAAATGGACGGGAAAATTACCTTACGACTCATGCATCTCTTGAGCATTGTCTTAACAGCTAAATGGGACGAATGGCGGAAGAAACAATCCTGTAACACGCTAATATTCATCAATGCTTCCACGCAGTCGTCGTGGTGTAATGGATGGCGCATCGCCTTGTTGTGATAGAGCACCACGGCTCGCGCCCATCCACCAGGCAATGTGGAGGATTTTAGTATTGAGTTTTCAGTTTTTATTCATCAGAGAATAGAGGTAATAAAAGATTTAACTATTCTAATACCCCTGAGAATTCTGTGGTATAATTTTATTAAACCAAATAGTTCATATTCCCTTACTTGTATGGGATTTTCTCTTGCTTGTATGGGAATCTTCCCCCACTTTTGTCAGGTACTTTTCCGTAAGATTAGGGAATAGTACTTTACTTATTATAAATATTTACTCTACATTTGAGAGGTAATTTCACAGTACATGTAGAGGTAAATAACTTTCCTTACACGAAAGAGAATTTTACGTCAATTTTTTTTTCAGCGTATGCCGTAGGGGGCACCGGAGATTGTTGTAACAATTTTTAAATTTATTTTTTTTTCTCTCTCTCTCTCTCTCTCTCTCTCTCTTTGTGCATAATATATAATGTAGATATATTAAATGTGGTCTCTTCTTTTGAGCCAACTTTTTGCAAAACAGGCTATCATCTACTGTTTTGTGTACGGGTGTTGTGCAAGGTGTTAAAACCTATCCCTCCTCGGGAATAATTCAAAATATATTTCTAGCTGCACAAGAAACATTATTCAAACATTATGCTGTCTTCACAACTACATAACGTGAAAAATTGTATGAACTAAGTTCTTACTCAGTGATTCCATCTGATTGACAGTTGTGACAAAATTAATTTTCGATTTTTTTTTTTTTTGGAACAAGAAAAGGGTGAACCGCAACTGGCAGTCCAAACAACGAACCCACTCCTCGCCAGGTTTGCTTCAAGAAAATGGTTATAGATAGACTAAACAAAAACTATCACTCTCTGCCTCTGATGAGCTGCATCCGTTTTCTAGTGACCTTTGTTTCAGAGGAATTTTGGATTTGGCTTTTATAAGTTTGCTGACTTCTGATAATTTCCTTTTTCCTTTAACTAAGCCCCGTCTTCCTCTTTCCTGAAACACTTCCTCCAGCGCTGTCTTTTCTGTGGTATCGGTCAAAATTGCACTTTTCCTTGCTTTTCTTCTCCGGGGAAAATGTTTTCGGCGTAAGGAAACTATCAGGACGTAACCGAGTTGGTATTTCAGGTGATTCCCTAGGTACATCATGAGGACAACTTGGTGCTACGTACGGATCTGGTCTGCCCCATCACAAACGGCGGAGCAAAGTCCGTATCTTAAAAATATTTCTTTATGATAAGGAAATATACCACATTTCTCAAGTCCGTGTTGAATATTTATCGGCATTGTTGCAATTGAAAAAGCTATATTTAAGATTGACGAAATATCGTAGATTGTCATAGGCTTATCTGTGCTTTCTTGGGCTTTGTTGTTCCTTGGCCATTCTTCCACTGTTAAATTTATCTGTCTTTCGAGTAGTGAAAAAAAATTTTGATCGAGTGGTGAAAAAACACTTTGATCGAGCGGCCAAGGACGAGTGCAATGAGGTAGGAACGATAACATAAAGATACCATTTTGTTCAGCGTAATCTAGACAGTGAGGATATATGTGTAACTGATGATATTTTAAAAGGAGGAGGGTTTCTCTGTGCTAGAACTAACACAAGCGACCAAATGCTTAAGGAAAAGCAGAAACTCCACTTCCGTTGTCCAACCAGACTTATTTGCCGCACCTACACATGCTGTCGTGCCATCTCTGATGAAATGATCATAATAGCTAACCCTAGGAAAAATAAACATACGAAGGATAGAATTTTCAGCAGCATTCACTGCTACAGTTAAAGTAACCAGCTGCGCTCTTTCAGCTGACGTCATCCCTCCAACTTGTTTGACCCCCTTACTTGGCATAATTTTTTAAGGGTTTTGGACTGTAGTGACCCCTGTCTCATCTACGTTCCAAATGCCATTTTCTGTGAAAGAATGGCGATCATAAACCTCAAAGTTTTTCAAAAAATGTGGAAACGTTCGCACAGTTGAAATTATAAGCTCTTCCGAAACTAGTAGCGTCTAGAATTCGAATTCAAAGGGATGAATTACTCTTTAAAAATGAAGAGAGCCAGTCTGCACCAGCAAATTCTTTGACGGTCCAGGTACTTGGCATGGGGACATTGTAATTCCTACCACATAAGTAAGCAACACGACATACACCGCGTGGAGTGAGTCTAAAATATATCCGAGCAAGTTTTGATGAAGGAAACAAGAGTGAGCTCCTGCAAAGGAGTAAATACCTGTCTGTTGCCATAGTTAAGACAGATCATAAATAGTTTTAAGTTATTACGGGCTAGATTGGGATAGTCAACAGGGCTGTTTGTAACATAATAACCTACCTCACATGACACCATCACAGATAACATCAATTTTTACTGCCTAATTTATAATATATTTTATTACCAATAGAACGTATAGAAACCTAAAGCCGGGAAGAATAATGTGATCAAAAGAGAGTCTCTAAACAATTTGGAGATAAATTACAATACAGATGACAGTAAAGCGAATAATATTTAATCACCGTATCGAATAACATTTCTTTTCTCCTTTCAGTAGCACACTTATCTGACCGGCGCAGTGTTACCACACACATTGAAGTCATCGACGGGCGCTCCAGTGGCTAAATGGAGAAGGTACTCATGTATTTGGTTGCCCAACTAACCATCCTGTTACAACCTACCCCTGTTACAACCAGCTCCGGTCTCCCTACAGTAACTCGCAAGTGTGGTAGTCACCCTTGCAATCCAATATGTCAACGGTATTAACTGAAAGTATTGCAACCTGCAATATATGGAAAAAGCATTTCTGTGCATAATGTTTTCTTTTACCAAGACCTGAAATCTGCGAACTCTGGTGGCGTACTATCATCCCCATGCAGTGAAAAAATAGAGGGTGGTATGTTAGTATCCCATCAATTTGTGTGTAACCCTTGGGTGTTTCTTTAAGGCGTCATCATACGTGCAGTACGTTAATGCTCAAATAACGTGTATTAACGTATGCACATGATGTTTTTACAAAATACCCGAGGGTTACACACACATTGGTACGATACTAATAAACAACCCACTAGTATGTCAATGCAGGGGATGATAGTACGCCACCAGAGTTCGCAGATTTCAGGTCTTGGATAAAGAAAACATTATTCGCAGAATGGCTCTTTCATCTCCTCTAGGTTTCATTATTTACCTGTAGAACCATTTGACATATCGAATTTCAAGGGTGGCTATCTCCCTTATATGTTACTGTACAACATTGTTCGTTTAATGTTTTCTATCCCCTTTGTGCATAGGGGATCACCTCACAGCGTTTGTACCTGTGGTTCAGAACCATCCTGCGTACATTGGCAGTTTGTCGGGCTGCAACTAGTTTTGCAAACCCACTTAATGAGTTATGCGTAGGGGAAATTTCGTGAATTCAATTCAGGACAAGATAACGTCCAACACATGTACACTGATGTCACCTTTTCAATTGGATCACAGATTATTACACATGCCCTGGACGACTCTGAGCCAATAGTAGAAATGCAAGGAAACAAGTAGCGAGTGCCATACCACCAGGTGTGGAGTAACACCGGCTACTGTCTGGTGCAGCAGCCAATGAACTAACACCTGAGGCTCGAGTGTACACAGGACTGTGGGGGTCTAGCCTACAGGTCATTTAACTCGCGAAATTTTCCTATCGCTAGTCACGGGAACTTATGTTCACGGTCCTGCGGCAGCACGGCCTTCCGGGGGCATACGCGAGGTAAGCGGGGATTCTCACCTGATGTTGGCCGCCTCGTTGACGTAGTCGCCCCAGCCCAGCAGCGGAGGCACGGTGAGGATGAGCGAGTAGAGCCAGATGGCGACAATGAGCAGCAGCGCGCCTCGCTGGCTCAGGTGGCGGCTGTAGAACGGCTTGCTGATCATCACGTAGCGCTCGAACGACAGCACCATCAGCGTCGTTATGGACGTGATGCCTGCAACACCAAGTAACCCGGGGCGATTCACGCTACAGTCGATCCACGATTCCTTCGCACTCCTTTTTTTTTTTTTTTTTATCAAACTTTTGAAATTCCACCCCCCACGCGTGTCGTGTTTGGTTGTTTCCGATATATCTCATGCGTACGGACAGGCGTTTTTTCGCGAAAATATTTCAAGACCAGTCGTACTCCAAAACACTATCGTTCATTTGCACTTATGTGGTTGGGAGATTTTAAATATCGCGTGCCTCAAGTGTCTGTCCGCGAATCATGAACGTTCAGTACCGCAGTACTTTATTACGATTGGAACAGTCAAATACGAGATTGTCTTCTCACGTATACACGCGGCCAATAACCAAAGGAAGTTGTAGTTGCGGACGTGGGTTATTGAAGTCTAGCATGGCCATAAGTATTTTCGTGAAAAACACCTGTCCGTAGTCACGCATCGTAATATTAAAATATAAGTATCTTATTTTTGAATGAATCGAATTATTACCTGCATTTTATACATAAGTTATAATAATTTATTTACATTTTATATTGCTGAAATGGGGAGATAACAGGCGCGTTGGTAATTCTTATAGTAGCGCCATTTTAACTTAGGAGTTAGCGAACCCTGCCAACGCAGGCCACTTCTCTCCGGGAAAGGAAACAATTGAACAACAGTGGTACGGCAGATGCCTTTCTGCCAGTTGTCTGTACTTGGTGCTTTGCAAGTCGTTCTGCCTCTCTCGTTCACTGAGGTAGGCGGAGCCAAGCCCGTTCTTAGGACGGCGCGACTACAGTGATGAGTAGTTCTTATACAATAATGATGTTGAACTGAATGCCCACGAATCAAGTGCAACGTGCCTTTGGTGTAATTTTCTAGACTTGGTTAAGCTTTGTTTGCATGAGGCGGGGGAATATCCTGGAAGTAGAACTTCAGTAGGGGCTTCAGAAAAGTATGGAGTGCATGTTAATGCGTTATAGAAGAACTGCGTTCGATTCCCGGCGGAGTCGCTCCCGGCTTTCACACGTGGAGATCGTGCCGGGCGGTGCCGCTGGTCAGCGGGTTACCTCGTGGATATCCCTCTCCCCCTCCCGGTTGCATTCCGGCTCTGCTCCATATCCACTTTTTTTTCAACCTCATGGCTCTCAAGTACCAGTTGTTAAAAACAGACCAAACTTCTCCACTTTCCACTATATATGGCCAAGATTTATTCAACTCAGTTTCGGACTCTCAATGCTAGTACACTCCTAAAACAAATTTCCACCACTTATAATGTGATTTAGTTGCATATTAATGCTAGTTGGGACAGTACTTGCATTACAAACTTATAGCTAGGTATACTGTACAGCTAGTGAGGTGTGTAGTTTGGCAAATACAATTTTACATTGCCAAAAAGCACTGGTGTTGCATGTGTAGAGGATTATCTCCGTTTCGTATATATAGGCTGTTCACGCTTAATCAAAGGCTGTTCACCATAAATAGAGCGCTTTGGAAATAAACCTTAGAAAAAAGTCACTGTTCCTATCTGCACATATTCTAACGGTCGTACCGAGTGACATGCGCCTAGTAAAATTGGTAACGATGGAGGAAAAGTAGTTCCATATCTTAACTTCGAATAAAAAGCGTTATGTAACCATTTGTGATAACTTAAATTATTTCTTTCGGTTTCGGTTTTTTTAAATGCATTTAAGTGTAAAAATTGCCAGATTTGTAAAATACCTACTTTTCTAATAATTCCACATTTTCACCTGACCGACGCATTGCTCATGGCAATGTTAATTTTTCGTAAGGCGGAAGAATACACAACGTGCATACAAGTAGATCTTAAGCAGGGCTTTTAAAAGTGCTCAGTTTACCGTGAACGGCCTATAAACACTTTTGAAATAAACCTTTGAAAAAAAAAAATCACTGCTCCTACCTGCATATATTTGAACGGAAACGCTAACTGACATGTGCCCAATAAAATTGGTAACGAAGGAGATGAAGTAGGCCTAGTTCCATTCCTTAACGACGAATCATAAGTATTGGGTAAACATTTGTGAATACTAAAATTATTTATTTTGCTTTCCTTTTGCATATACGTGTAAGAATTAACACATTTGTAAAATGTTTGTTTTCCAATATTTTCAGAGTTTCATTTGACCAGCGCATTAATAAAGGGATCAGATCTGTTGAAATCTTAATTTTAAATAAAATAGCGGGAGAAGATAGCCTGTTCATAGAAGTAAATCTAAAGCAGGGCTATAAAAATGCTCATATACTGTGTACAGACAATAGGGTAACTATTTCTATTGCTATCCAAGTAATTTACGGTGGTCATTCCTTATGCCTTTGCTAGAAGATGTGAATTAGTTGCTGAGTTACGTTTAAGTATAATTTTCACCTCCAAGGGCCAGTTTCACCAAGCGAGATAACGAGAGTTTATCGAAATTAACTTACAAAAAATTCTCGATTATCTGTATTTTGCGTTTCACCACACACATTAATCTCGATTTACTTGGAATATCTCGATAAAATATTAACCCGCCGATTTTGGCGGTTTAAGTCACACTATCGGGATTAAACTGTATAACTTAAACAAATATTTTGGTAAGGTGACGACTGGGCAAAGTTGATCCATCGAAAATAAAGAGCAAATGGCTCAGGCAATGCATAATTTAATTTTCGAAGAGGAAATTGTGATGACGATGATTTTATTGTTTGTTGTCCGCGATGTTTAAATGAAAGACTAAACTATTTTGAAATGTATGACGTACAGGTTAAAGTGCACTTTCACTTTATTTCGAACACACGATTGTCAAACAGACTATATCTTTTATTGTTTTCCTCTACGACAACTATTCTGCTTTAACATTAGGTATAATTGTAAATTAAACAAGTTACTTTCGTAGGCCTAATTCAAATCAAGAACGTGACAAATCCAGTAGTATTTCAAATTGAAAATGTCCTTGAATATACTAAAAAAAAACAGATGTGAACTAAACCACGACGGAAAACACATTAGTTACTTAGTTACGCGTTTAGTTTTAGTATCTGCAAAGTTAAGAGGTCTGTTTGAAACTACTTCTGTTTAGTTCTTTCTTGTTCCTCGTTGATTTGGAAGCATCGTCATATATTTGTACACTTCTAATAATCATGTAGTGGTTATTAGACATATTATGAATTTCCTTGTTTGATTTGGGTTTTCAAATATTTTACTGTATATAAATATAAATTCTGTCAAGTTTTTTTTTTATTTATCCTCTAGCATGACTAGGAGCTACCGCCAAGCACACAAGACGCTGAGCACGCAATTTGCTGTTAAAAACTTTGTGCTAATCCTCTGTCCACTTGCCTTCCTTCTGAATAAGTTGAAATTTATACGGGATGCGGCATGCCCGTAAGCTATCTTCGTAAGCTACCATGCACGATATGGAGCGAACAAACCTATGTGAAGACTGTTCACGATAAAGTGAGCACTTTTGAAATCAACCTTAGAAAAAAGTCACTGCTCCTACCTGCATATATTTTAACGGGTGCACTGAGTGGCATGCGCCCAGTAAAGTTGGTAACGATGAATGGGAAGTAGTTCCATATCTAAACGTCGAATAAAAAATGTTAGGTAACCATTTGTGATCACTTAAATTATTTTATTGGCTTTCTGATTTCTAATGCATCGAACTGTAAAAATGAAAGATGAGCAATTCTGTAAAATATTTACTTTCCTAATATTTTCAAAGTTTCACTTGACCTTCGCACAAGTGATGAGGCCTATGGCGATGTTAATTTAAATTAGGCGGAATAATACACACTGTACATACAAGTAGATCTTAACACATTGAGGTCTGCACACATTTACTGGTACTTAAGACAAATTAGAAGTGCGTCACCTATATCCACTACTGCAAGAACACCGGTTCTGTTGGTCACTGTGTTAGAACTCGCCATCGTCCTATTGGTCCATACCACACCGGGCACTACCTGTACTTTACAGAGTTCATTATTGGCTGGTCATCAACCAATGGAGAGTCGAGCTGATGTTGACCCAATCACATATCCTTTATCGTGTAAAAGGGTTTACAATCAATCACGTCCCTTTGTGTGGCTATAATCAAATAAACTGCGTCGTTAACAATGACACTGTTCCTGCGCTGTCGTGTTCTTGGGAGGTCGTGTTAAACACTAGCCGAACAAAGACTGCACATCCACGCGAGTTTTGTTCTGAACAACAGCGAAATTTTCAAATTAACTTTGCTAGAGCTGCACTCGAGCATAGATTACATAGTGTTAAGCAGGGCTATCAAAAGTGCTCATTTTACCGTGAATAGCCGATGACGTCCGTTTCTGCATGCCTTCGCCACAAAGCACTCAATTCTGAATGTTGTCCTGTTTTTGAGTTTAGTCCATAGTATCGTGCTTCCCATCACATCACCCTAAACAAAGGGCAAATGCAACGTTCTGTCACCGACATGTTATTTAACACTTCGCTTTCAGCGATATAGCGTTTACGCTCACATTGTTAGAATCATATTATACTCTACAAATGAGCGACCATGAGTTTCCGTCGTTGGCATTAAAAGAATTGCCAATCCATTATTTCCGTCAGTTTCGGTTTAGTTCCCTTTTCATTCGTCCAGCGCATGCTACATAAAAAAAAAAACTACTGAAAGATATGTGTATTATTCGACAATCAGCATGTATGGTGGTAGGATAATGATTGAAAGTCGAAATATTTCATGAGTCGTCATTTTCTAATGTACTACATGACTGTCCATTACTTCAAGTTCTAATTCCAGCAGGGACAGGATATCTGCGTCTACCCACGTGCATCCACATGCACCGTCATGCATTCTCACATTATCATACGCTTTCACCCGAACACATGGTACCCTTTCCAAAGAAATAAGCAAATAGATATCTCGTATCTGTACTCGACAAAGGAATATTTTAATTTTATTTTCTGGCCAATGATAGTGCGTTTTTTGGTTTCGACATTTTACCCTCGGAAATAGCTGCGTAATAGATTTCGAATTGAGTTCACAGAAAAAATAGTAAAATAAAAAAAAATCACATGACTATATTTACGAGAAATCTGTTATGATAATGGTAACGAAAGACGTGTATAAAACATTATCTTGAGATAATTAGGGAATATTTTACTGCTGGACCACTGCTAATTTTTTAATTCAGTTTTTTTATGTGGTTGTAGAATTTGGCAAGATCGAAAGTGAAAAGTCTTATATTCATTTCTACGCGTTTTCCAGTCCTTCATTTTTCATATTAAATACAAACATTCATACCCTGGACGAGCAGATTGAGGAAGGTTTCAGGTTATTCGACCTTTGAAAATACTTAAAAACTGTAGTAGCATACATATTAACTCAGGCATTTATTGAAATATTTGCACTCAATTTGGCCAACAACTTAGAAAAATTAGTTCCATAATTTAACACCTTACAAAGATTTGAATGGTGCATTTACATGTTTTTACGCATATAAAAGAACAATTTGACTTTATAGGAACGTATTTATCTTTCCAAAAATTAATTTTGATTTTATTACGCCATTCATGTTTACGATATAAATGTTTCATGGCAAACGTGAAATTAGGTCACAATTAAATTCACCGCAAAAGATTTAACAAACCTAATAAATAATATATTGTTATGTTTATTCTCAGTAAAGATCAATTATCATTTGTTTGCACCGACTTAGTTTCTATTCCTGGAAAATGCCTTAATTTGACGCAATGTGCTGACGGGGCAAATGTTTCTAAATTCAATTAAATTCGGCTGAGTTAATTAGAAACACATGCAAAACTTTATTCTTTTTTCTTGTGTAGCCTCTAGTTTACATTGGCGAAATTGTGCTGCCATTCCAAGAGCTTCCATATACAGATCATTCATGGCGTCTTCACACTTTTGGAAACAAACCTTTGAAAATCGCCTTAAGAATAACACGTTCACCTGTAGTTCTTTTTAAATAACTCACAGGCCTATACTACAAATATCTGATACTGATTCGTTCTAAAAAATGAAACATAAACTGGTATATGTGCTAAAAACTATAATTGTAATATTTATTTCGCATTCATCATTAACTAAAAAATAGTTGAACAGCTATGTGTAGACAAAGGCTAATAAGAAATAGTTCGCTGTTCAAATGTTATTATAGCCTAGTTTTTGGTATACTATTTGTAAATAAAATGCCTCCTATTGAAATACTTACGTTTTGATGAAGCACAGACGGAAATATACTTCATTGTTAAAATACCAGCGAAAAATACGCTGCGTATTAGTGATTTTTTCATCCAAGGAAGGGACTTGAAAAAGTGGAGCAGAGCTTGTAGTTAAAAAAAGATCTCTAGAAATTTTGCAGTGATAAGTAGATGGAAAATGACCCCCGTTTTCAATTTTAGCATATTTCATAGGCAGGTACTACAGCAAAAAATAAAATTATGTTTGAATTTGTGATTTAAACCTGAAACATTTGAATTTTGAATACTTATTAAAATATGTAGATGCGATGGCGGAACGGTTACAAATTGAAAGTTAGCAGAAGTGGTGACATGACATGATGGGTTGGTTTTTGCTGAACCAAGTTGTTAAATTTTCGTTCTGCGAAAGTATTTAGAATGACCAAAATCAAGTTTGTGCGCATTATGTTTTTTTTTTTTCAACTTACCTAAGCAAGTAACGATATTGTGATGAATATGTGTTTCCACAGCATAGAAAATTACAATGTATTGTGTGTCGTGTCGGTTGCGGGTTATGTTAATGGAGTATAAATGTTTATTGTTGATTCTGCGTCGTGGCTGTTATGCTGGGCTAGTGTGTGTGTGTGTGTGTGTGTGTGTATATGTGTGTGGGTGTGTTATAGCAAGTATTGGACGTGCGAGATTTATATGTTATTACCGTAAGCAGTTTTTTTTTTTTTTACTAAATTAATAATTTGAAAGTTACATCCGTTTGTTTTATCACAACTTTGTAACTTCGCCCCAGGTTTTGAAACAACTGTGAAACGTGCATAAGTTTCTGTGAGCTGAATGTTTGCCACAATCCCAACAAAAGCTAAAGCACGACCAGAAATTTTTTAATATATAAATAAACGCGGTCAGAATTAAGTACGTAAAGAAATATTGGCAGAATACAAATTATGGTAGGCTTTCTTGTAAGCATGTTCTCCTTTAAGTTTCTCATCACTAATTCCAAAAATAAGCAACGTGAGTTTCGTACTTTAGTTTACTGTCTTTTCGTTCGAATGTATGCTACGTTTTAACGTTTATTCCACACGAGGCCGTCGTTTTAACGAAATAATTCAACGCATATTAGTAACGAGAGGTTTAATAATCCAGTCATTCTACCCATAGTTGTTAAAGAGTTAAACATAGTCGCGGTAAAATATAAACGCGTATTATCTGTAATGTGATACATCGTGAATAACACAATTATGATAGCAAAATTAATAACAATAAACATAAGAACCATCTTCAACACATCGTTAAAAAGTCATAAAACTAGCTTCATTACAGATACTGGCATACATGTTGGACATTTATACGTAATGCTTTTGAAATAAGTCAGCCTTCTTTAAATAGTTGAAAACAGTGCAACAGTGTGTTCTTAGTTACCACCAGACCACTATGTTACATGCATAAAACTCGACCCCAACTCCACGACCGTGCCATTTATGATGCCCATAAAATGGAGGCGAATAGAAACGATGGAAAATTGAATAAATAACAGCACTTGAAAGTTTAAGAGGGTGACTACAGAAAAAAAAAAAATGTTTTCTTTTTAATTTTAATTTCTGGGCACTTCTCCTCTTTTATTTCTTCCTCCGCCCCAAGGAAAATTTAAACAGTTTTCAAGTATTTGCCTTTACAAAATTTATGCAAATTTTCCATTAAAACATTTGAATATTATAATTCCCAAAATATTCTAAAACATAAAATTTAAGGGGTTACAATAAAAATGTGCGTTAAAAGAAAAGTACCAATTCACTAATGAATCCTACATTCCCAAATTTGCATGACCGGAAGTGGGACCAGCCGCTTAGCGTGACTTCACCCGGAGTGTCAGCCGTCGCTTAGTTTGCCAGGAAATTTAAAGCAAATATTTCGCAACCATCGTACTCCCCAAAAGCTGCGGAGGACATCCTCGAAACGGAAGTCGATAGCCGTCCGATCCAATTCGAAGTCGGCGCTGACGTTACAAGGCGACCCCATTCCCAAGTCGCCCCCCCCCCCCCGGCCCCCGCTAGGTGGAAGGGAATGCCTCGGGCTCAGTGTTGCTCCGGCCTTCGCTGATACCACCAAGCAAAAAAGCATCACAGAGTCTAAAGCCGGGAACACACGGCGCCGGGCCCAGGCGCCCGGCCTGGCCCATTTGAGCCTTGCACCGTGCCGGGCCCGGCCCGTGTAGCTTGCCGTGTGTTCCCGGCCAAACTCTTCCTCGGTGTGCTGTTAACGGGCAATGTCCTCAGCAACGCGAGTACCTCCGTGCCAGAGTAACTCCGTTAAAACAGCTAACAAAGCATTTGGCAGGTAAAACATTTAAACCACACGACAGTGTTTTTGTTTACATGTAGCGGGAGGATGCGTAATCGGTACCCAAAAGTAGAACATTTAGCAGGGCTTTAAAACGTTGTGAGGTAACCGTGAATGACTTATATACGTATATTATTTACGTGGCTTTCAGTAACCATCCCAGCACATGTAAGCGCTTCTGTGAATATGTTTCCCTATTTGAATAAATATTGACGTAAAACGCTTAATATTGCACATGGGAAATAAATCTAGAGTCATTAACAACTGTCGAAAACATGTTTAATTTACACGAGCCAATGTGTGGACTTTTACGCTGATGAAACTTAATGTAGCGTATCCATCGAAAATCGAGTTCTAGGTAAACTCAAAGAAAGCGAATTCATTAAACATGTTTTAATCTGCTAGGTATTGTATTATCAGAACCTCCGTTTGACCACTTCCATAAAAGTGGGGGGATTCATATTTTCAAAGCGAAAAGTTACTATTTTCGTAATAAAATTAGTAGGCAAAATTTGTTCTCTTAACAGATGCCGTATAACCTGTACATCTGAACAGATTTCCACGAACTATATCATTGAGTAGTATGTTGTAAAATGCTGAGGAAATTCTGTACAGCCATTAAGTTTTATATGGAGTGTTTCCCTCATTCGTGTATCACATGCAGTGTCAGACATTTTTGCAGTACGTACTGTGTATGTTAAAGTTTCAATCCGTGAGGAATTTGTATAGCATAGGTCCCAATACAGTGGGCGCTTTGATACGCCAGTTATTCAACACGTAAACTTATTATGAAATGGAAAGATTTGGATGGCTCTTAACGCCAAGGTGTTGAGAGCCGACGAGGGGTGAAATAAGGAGAGTATGGGGGCAGCGCCGGAATGCAAGGGCAGGGGAAACGGGAGTCCCTCGAGAAAATCCGCCGATCAGTAGCATTGTACGGCACTGTTCTCAGATGCGAAAATCCGGGATCGACCATGCAGGGAAACCGAAACCGGTTCGTCCAGGTGGGAGGCGATTAGTCTGACTACTATACCACCGCGGCCCCCTTATAAAGACATGACGATGCTGTAGATAGGACAGCTTATCGTCTCGTCAACAGCAATGCCATTAGAGATGTAATCGGCCAAAGCCTCTAGTAAGGAACATTTCCATCATTCGCCTGGAGTGATTTCGATATATCATAAAAAATCGAAATCAGTGTGGTCAGACCGAGATTTCAACCCAGGTCTTCTCTATTGCTAGGTAAAAATTTAACAACTGCGCAGCCTCGCTCGGTTTTGTCTGCTGCATGAAGGACTAAAGAATTCGTGTTTTTTAATTGCGATTTAATCGTACCTACATGATGCTGACGTCTGGTAATGATTCGAGCCTGCCGCATTTAAAGACGTGATTTCTAATCGGCTACTCAAAATAGAAAAGTAGATAATTAATGATTTTATTGTCATCTCAAATTGTAAAATACAAATTGAAGTAATGAGTATATAAATTATACTTATTAATATAAATATTAATCAATACACACAAACTAATATTATTTACTGAACAAAAATATTTTCTTTTACACTGGAGATAGCAATATTCACTATTTGTTTTTAGTTTATAAGTAGACACACTGGAATTCTGAGCAGTTGATGTAAAAGTTAGGTGAGCGTCACATTACGACGGGAGAGTATGCGAAGGAGTGAAAAGAGAAAATTACCAGGGCTTCCATATGATAGTTATTTGTCAAAATGGTATAACTGAAATTTAATCGCTAACTCTAGCGTATGACTGAATTTTACATAATGTGACGTTCTTCTGAAAAGATATGGATGCTGAAACATATGAAAATGGACACAATATAAAGAATGTTGTTTCTCATTAGTTCTATCGAGAAATTAAACTTGTGTGAGTCACCGACTATTCCCATAAACACTCTGAAAATTTCCAAAAGAATTTTAGAGCTGTGGACATTAATGGAAATAGATTTCCGTCTATATATAGTTACTCTATTAAGTAGTTACCAATTTAATAATTTGCGGCTTAAAGCTATTTGTATATCAGAGCAGATCTGTAAATATATAGCCAATCATTCGATTCAAATATCGTATAAAATGAAGTAGCAGTTAAAGTAGTATTCGCATTTCCAAAACTAAAAAATACAATATTATTGACAATTGGGAATTATAAAAAAAAATTCGATTTCTTTTTTCGGTATTTTTTCAGGTATAAAGTTATGCCAGGAGGTAGCAATAATAATCTCTAATAATTTATACTTATATCGTTGCGATTTTTGTAAATTGGTAACAGGTTTTCCTGGTTCATGTGATAAATTTCTTAAAGGAAAAGTGAAAGCACGGTTTCGAGTTAAGTTTTTGACAGTGCATTCTTCGCCAATGGGCGTAATGTTTTTTTTTTTTTTTTTTTTTTTTTTTTTTTCAAAATAGAATCTTCCTGTTGAAAACATAAAACGATTCTAGAAAACTAACATTTGGTTAGTTGCACAGATGATTTATCGTTTAAGTATAATATTATATATATAGTCAATGCGGGGTTTACCGAGGTAGAAAGAGTCACACATCTAAATTTGACTTGAGATTTGTATTTTAGTATCGCCCAGCTGAGGAAATTATCGACAACATATAAAGTGGAAGAGGAATTAATAACAGTGGAAGTGCCTAATGGAGTAGGAAGCCGGTTGTAAGTAGGAAATTATCAAAAACATATAAAGTGGAAGAGGAATTAATAACAGTGGAAGTGCCTAATGGAGTAGGAAGCCGGTTGTAAGTAGGAAATTATCGAAAACATATAAAGTGGAAGAGGAATTAATAACAGTGGAAGTGCCTAATGGAGTAGGAAGCCGGTTGTAAGTAGGAAATTATCGAAAACATATAAAGTGGAAGAGGAATTAATAACAGTGGAAGTGCCTAATGGAGTAGGAAGCCGGTTGTAAGTAGGAAATTATCGACAACATATAAAGTGGAAGAGGAATTAATAACAGTGGAAGTGCCTAATGGAGTAGGAAGCCGGTTGTAAGTAGGAAATTATCGACAACATATAAAGTGGAAGAGGAATTAATAACAGTGGAAGTGCCTAATGGAGTAGGAAGCCGGTTGTAAGTAGGAAATTATCGAAAACATATAAAGTGGAAGAGGAATTAATAACAGTGGAAGTGCCTAATGGAGTAGGAAGCCGGTTGTAAGTAGGAAATTATCGAAAACATATAAAGTGATAAGAGGAATTAATAACAGTGGAAGTGCCTAATGGAGTAGGAAGCCGGTTGTAAGTAGGAAATTATCGACAACATATAAAGTGGAAGAGGAATTAATAACAGTGGAAGTGCCTAATGGAGTAGGAAGCCGGTTGTAAGTAGGAAATTATCGAAAACATATAAAGTGGAAGAGGAATTAATAACAGTGGAAGTGCCTAATGGAGTAGGAAGCCGGTTGTAAGTAGGAAATTATCGACAACATATAAAGTGGAAGAGGAATTAATAACAGTGGAAGTGCCTAATGGAGTAGGAAGCCGGTTGTAAGTAGGAAATTATCGACAACATATAAAGTGGAAGAGGAATTAATAACAGTGGAAGTGCCTAATGGAGTAGGAAGCCGGTTGTAAGTAGGAAATTATCGAAAACATATAAAGTGGAAGAGGAATTAATAACAGTGGAAGTGCCTAATGGAGTAGGAAGCCGGTTGTAAGTAGGAAATTATCGACAACATATAAAGTGGAAGAGGAATTAATAACAGTGGAAGTGCCTAATGGAGTAGGAAGCCGATTGTAAGTAGAAAATCGAGTACTGATACTACTGCCAGAGATGAGGTGGAAGTTTCAGACGCTGAAAGGTTTGAAGCGATGGGGGTCGTTGAGGCAGGATTTGGAAAGGACAAAACGGGATGAGTAAAATTGCGACCATCTATTTCAAAGACAGGCTAATGGATCAATCACTCGTCTACCCACGCCTGCGACACTCATTATCAGCCCTATTCGAAATAGCACTCATTATTTATTCAAACCGAAGTCTTTCCGATGAAGGTACGTGGTGGCAACGGCTATATAGCGAGACTTTCTCCACAGTAATTTTCCAAGGTGTTTTGCGAAAATTATGGAAGAACTCACATATATATTTCATTTCAAATTAGGCTAAAAGAACAGCAGGCCTGATCTTGGATGGAGAATTGTGTCGTGCATTTTTATTCTTTCTACGACAATGAACAGTTTGTCCACTTGCAACACTTTTCGTTTAAATTCACAAGAAAAACACAAAAATTATTACTAACGAGTTATGCAAAAATGTGAAGCCACATGGAAAGTAAACCATACTGTTGATTTAAGCTTTCAATAACTCATGCACGCTCGTGAATTTCCTTCCTGGGTTGTATCGATTATAATACAAATTGATTTTTAAGTTAAACCCTTGGGAGAAAAAGATTTTCCTTTTTCCGTCCAATATAATCTGTCACTGGGTCATGCGCGTTTGGAGCATACGCAATTTAAGATTAGGTTATAGGTAACAGGATTAAGCTACCTGTAACCTCTTGAATAAGTTACCGTTACCTTGATAACTGCGTATAGCTGAGTAATTATTTAACGTTTTGTGGCTCCAGACTGTGTATGTGCAAACTTAAATACATCAAACATTATTTTAAAACAATAATTTTAATGTCTCATTTTTATATTCAATGTTAAATATCCTTCGCATAAATGTGGGGTAAATGCTATGTTTTTTTAAAATTATATTAATTACAGATTACTCCATATCACTTGCATGCAGCTGACTTATCGTTATCATGAATAACTTCCTAGTCATTAAACAAATGGAAAATTACACACGGAGTTCTAGTACGGAAATATCTCAGGACTTCGTTAAACACTTTTAAATAACCTCATATCGAAAGAAAAGCTTGCAACTGTTTTAAAAGCCAGAGAAAGAGAGAAAAATATTTAAAATCCTACTACATTATCACAAATAAGTTGCACTGCATTTCAGATAATTATCGTCCATCTCAGGTATGAAGATCGCATATTAACTGTTCTAAGAATTTAGGACCAGAGTTGTTTTGCTACTGTTTCTCTCAGCGTCAGCAATTCTAAGACATAAAACAAATTACGTATTTTTTAATGCCAACTGAAAATATTAAGGCAGAAATATTAAAGCTCCCAGTCAGTGATTGCGAGTTTATACGCACAGTCTAGATGTAATTCAAAATGTATGACATTTCCTGCCAAATAAGAAACTGTTACACTTAAAAATGTACATTCGCAAAATCGTTAATGGTTGTTCACGATAAAGTGAGCACTTTTGAAATCAACCTTAGAAAAAAGCCACTGCTCCTACCTGCATATATTATATCATGCGCATTGAGTGACATGCGCCCTGTAAAGTTGGTAATGATGGAGGGAAAGTAGTTCCGTATCTTAACGTCGAATAAAAAGTGTTAGGTAACAATTTGTGATAATGTAAATTATTTATTTTCCTTTTCGTTTTTTTTTCCAATACTGCGAAGTATCATTGAGCAGATTTTCAAAATAATTAGTTTTCTAATAATTTCTCATTTTCATTTCACCGACGTATGAATAAAATGATCAGGCCAATGGCAATGTTAATTTTACATAAGGCGGAAGAATACAACACGTGTAAACATTTATATCTTACGCAGGGCTTTCAAAAGTGCTCAGTTTACCGTGAACAAACAGCCTACATATAGGTAGCAACAAAGTAATATTTCAGTGCAAGTTTTAAAATAATAATAATTTCTCTCTTACCAATTGTTCCCAGCATTACAAGTATGTTTTGAATTGTTGCTACCATGACCTGGTTACCTTGAGAAAGTGTCTAGTTTATTCATGGTTTCTCCACACTTTTTTAATCAAACCTTTGAAAAAGAGCACATGTATTACGTGATTGGTTGTTTCTTAAACATTCCACTTATCACAATCTTTTTAGACTAGTGTTAGCATAAGTTTACCTTATCTGTAGTCGAATTTAACGTTTACTTATACTTTATCTATTAATTAAAATTTAATTCATGATTTATACGAATGCAAAGAGAAAATAGGTGTGTTGGTAATGCCTAAGAGTAAATAGATTTTATACAAAATATTATTACTCTGAGTGCTTAGGAACTAGGTGAATTGTACCTTTGTGGTAATTATCTAGACACCTTTGACATTTGCTTGCATGATGCGGAGGAATATCGTGGAATGAGAACATTAGCAGGCTTTTAGAAAAGTTGGCAGTAACTGTGAATGGCCTATATTACTTAACTCTGTGTTTAATTTGTCGTGGTGGTGTACAGGATAGACGTACTTATCGCAAACTTAACACTCGTAAGATAACAAATTTGAAAGTCAACTCTGCAATATATTGATAATGTGTCATTGTCTTGCGTAGAATAGTGTACAAAATCGTTTGTAAATTTAAAAATAATATAGGCGTGGTTTCTGTAACACAGCAAGTATATTACACTACATACTTAAGGTAACTAACATAGGGTTATTCCTGTGTTGTTCACAAAGTCTACGTAACTGAACCCCTATTTTTAATCAAATTTTAAAGACAAAAATATTTACTGTGGGTCATCCTTAATATATAAACATATGCTGTCGCGGACGTTTTTGTAAACCTCTTTTAATCTACAATTCTGTAGTACATTAATTTTCCGTATCTCTTATGGTTTGGTCAGCGTAAGCCATGTAAGCGCCCGAAAAGCGGCTTCCTCCGACTTGATTAGAAAACGTTGACATTGCTCTGTCCATACATTAAATAGTAACGTTTCATAAGTTTAAACCTTTCTCAAGAAATTCTCTAAATTATGGTGGAAACCGCATCAAAATCCATCACGTAGTTTAGAAGCCTTAGCCAAATACACAGACACACGCGGACTGGCGACTTCTTTTTATACTATATTTAGATTTAGAACATTTAAAACTACCAGCAAGGGATACATTTCTAAGTAATGTATCAGTTTAGTTAATTTTACATCTTATTTTAAAATATATTAGAGATGGATTAGGGGCACAACCGTATATAATCAAAATTTGCGAAATGAAAAATATAGTTTTTGCGGGAATTTATCTAATACAGATAAAACCAACTCATTATTGGTGGATACGGGAGTTCTATTCATGTTCAGAAAGTACGGACAATTTGGTCATTATTAAGAGCACGCTGATCTTCGTCCATAAAACCCTAAAATTCATGCTTTTACAGAAATCAGAGTATTCATATTACGAGTCAGTAGATTAAAATATTAAGGCCTAAAAATTATCGAACGTGTAGATTCCTACTGAAAATCTGTGTAAATAACTTAAATGCAACACTATGTAAATAAACTGAATACGCAGTATTAATGGCCATAATAATGTAGCTGTAATTTTTGATTGTGTTTGACTTCCAGCGTGGGAGAAATTAGTTTCTACTTATTCAATATGCGTAATAAAGAGCCGAACAAAGCAAATTATTTTTTAAAAAGAAATTCAAAAACTGAAAATTAAAGTTAAAAATAAGTGTAGCCAAGTGAGGGCCATGAACTGACAAGAAGCGTCCCAATTTAGGAATATCTTTATACAAGACTCCTACCCATTATTTTAAAAAATTGTTACTACAAATAAAGAAAATTTTTCCTCTCGGAAAATTGAACAAACAAAATACCAAATTTTCAGGTGAACATAAATGAATCTATAAAATACTTTTCTCGTGTACTAATTTGAAAGTTATTGTACTGTTTAATTTTTCTTCGTGGGGCTTTCCACTAGCTCAAGTGTAATTTTGACAACCAATACTACATAGAAACGAGATGGAAATCTTCATTGTCATATTGCGATATTTCCAAACGCACTAGTTTTGGTTTTTCTGTATATGTCGTCGATATTTTCCATTACCTGTGCGAAATTGCGCTAGGAATGTCTTACTTTATTTAAGATGTGTGAATCGTTAACTCGGTAATCCACGCATTATCGATTAGATAGGAGACAATTCTGTTTCAGTCTGTTCACGGTAAAATGAGCACTTTAGAAAGCCCTGCTGAAGATCTACTTGCATTTGTATACATGTTGTGTATTCCCTCGCCTTATGTAAAATTAATATTGCTATGAGCCTCGCCACTTTATTCATGCGTCGGTCGAATTAAACTCTGAAATTATTAAGGAAGAAAATACTTTACCAACCTGAAAATTTTTACACTTCCATATATTAACAAAAAACCGAAAGCGAAACGAATAATTTTCAGTTATCATAAACAGTTACCTAACACTTTTTATTCGACGTTAGGATATGGAACTAATTTCCAGCCATCATTACCAATTTTACTGAGCGAGTGACACACAGTGCAGTGCGCCCATTAGAATGTATGCATTCAGGGGCAGCGACTATTTTCTAAGGTTCATTTCTAAAGTGCTCACTTTATCGTGAGCAGCCTTTATTGTAAAGCTCAAACCACATTCAGTTTCAGTTGATTATTAGTGGTACGGAGGTAAAGGTACTCGATTGCGGAGCTTAATTACCAGCCATATTTCGGTATCCCCCACTCCCACATCACTGGCTGCAATAACGATCGAGTGGGAACAGGAAACGGAAACAAATGTCAAACATACTTTTTTGACAGCTTCGAGGGCCTTTATTTTATTTTCATTTTTTTTAAACCTCGTAACCATAATATCGCTGGCACGAGAGATAAAATGGAACAAGTTTTATACGCGCCAAAATGTTTACTTTAAAATGTTGTACAACTTTAATTTAACAAGAAAATTAGGTAGGCCTATATACGTCAATGCTGGTTTCAACGACAGATATAAAACTCCACAATGTGGGGACTAGTTGAGACACATTTCGAGAAAAAAAAAACACACAGAAAGTTTACGTTTCGGAAATAAACAATTGTTATTTAACTATTCAAAGGTTCCACGGACAAATAAAAAGTTTGGTAAGCTATAAAATATTAATAAATTAACAATTTTAAGTTGGGGGGCAGCGGTGGGTGAGCGGTTAGCCCACTAGCTTCCCACCAAGGCGAACCGGGTTCACTCCCCGGCTGGGTCATTCCCGGATTTTCGCGAGTGGTAATAGTGCCGGACGTTGCCTCTGGTCAGCGGGTTTTCTCGGGGATTTCTCGTGCCCCCCTTGCATTCCGGTGCTGCTTAGTACTCGTCTCAATCCCCCTCATCGGCTCTCAAGACCTCGCTGTTAAGAGCCGCCCAAATCTCTATACTCACAATTTTATATTGGAATTTTCTATACGAAAAGTTTATTCTAACTGACCTGCAAAAGTACCAAATTTGGCGTAATTCAGTTTGACAGTTGTAGTATTTCAATGAACAGCGCGTTGTACCTGTAGTTGGCACCTCTGCGCAGCAAGAATTCTACAGTCAAAGAGAAATCCGAAAGTATGACTGAAATGTAAAATATTCTAATAGTTCACAGAATACACAAGTTCTTGATTATCCTCTCGATTTAGTTAGTTTTTTGCAGAAACATTTTATAATATGTGTGAAAAATAAACGCGGATAACTGACAAAATTGGCATACAATTATGGTAATATTTAAAGGTACCTCATGAATGTAACGGATGGTACAAATTAATGTTTGCAATTTTTGAAAGGGGATAACAAAGGAACCCTCAACAGAGTCACCATTACAATGTCGCATGCACAAAACACACCTCAACCCTACAACCATATAATAAACAACCTCAAAAAAAGAATAAAATAGCTTCGTAGCTTGATGATTAATTGGAAAATTGGGTGACTGAACACACCCAGAAAAATCTTTCCCTTTTCTAATATATTTTAAAGCGCACTCTCTCATTTTTTAAAATCATTCGCCCAAAAGATTATACATTTGCAGAACTATACAAAATATATTCATCTTTCCCTTCATTTACAATATTATATAAAATTTCCTCACATTTTAACGTAATCACATACAGTATTAAAGCGTGCCATTAAACAGTCTTGAAAAACGTAATAAAAAAATACTAGCCGACTGAAAAATCCAGTTTTCAATTATAAAATCTATTCTAAACAGAGGTACCAAAAATGTATCCTACTTTAAAAATTACAGTCTTTCACATCTTTCTTTGCATATTTAAAACTGAATTAGAACCTACCAATGAGCGTGAGAATGATGCTACACAATATGTAAATTAATACAAAACATAACTTGACCTTCAGATGCTCTGACTTGCAACCGTACAGGTTTTTATAGACTGAAGGCCGGCGCTCCCTCCGTCCTCCCGCACTAAGGCTGTAGGCTCTAATCTGTTGAGTAAGTCAGTGCAAGACACTTTTCTCCTCTTCTGTTCTTCCCCTGTGTCTGTGCCTTTGATGTTATTCCCTGTTACCGACGGGTTTCTCTCGGTCCCCAGTGAAATCCTGTCCTCCTCACAACTTTGAATGAGCTCATCCCTTAGCTGTTCAAGGGCTTACCCAAACTATTCAAAAGGGGATCACTAGAACTTTGTTTTGGGGGGATCTTCAGTGAGAGGGCTTACAGAGAATGCGTTTGAGCATAATTCTCTATTCCCTTCTCTCACCGACCTCCCGAGGAGGTGGTATCTCTGTACCTTGCTGTTCGTATTGCCTCTTCTTGTGCTCAGCTCTTAGTAGCGTACCACCTTATATCCCATAAAGGGCTTCGTGTGGTCAAATGTGCATCTGCCATAGGTCTTGATGGCTTCTTTCTTAAATCTCTCGAGGTCAAAGACCTCTCCTCTTCTTACGTGAACTAATCTCATTAGTTCTGTCGACTCCGTGATATCTCTTGTCACTTTGCTGGAGGCAAGAACCATACGATCCCTGCAATCAGGATAGGGGGTGATCACATGGTTCCCCCTTTCCATGCTTCTTATTATGGTGGCCATCGCTGCTGCATACTGGGTCGTATCCTCCATTTTCACAATTATAAGCTTTAGTTCGAATTCTCTGTTCATCGCCTCAACACCCTCCATATATATCCTTCGTTTTTGCAGATTTTATGCGCAGGCACAGGCTCTTCCGACGAAGCTTCTTCCTCTTCAAATTGTTCCAAATTCAACACCAGTTGACAGTTCTCTCTTTTCACTTGTCTCCAGATTTCTTGAGACGTTTTCTGAGGAACCTCCAACTACTGATCACTTGTGTCTTCTGCGCCTTCTTCTATTGTCACTGTCTTTTCACCCACATCCTTTGTGCTGGTTCTCTTCCTCTCTAACTGCTGATGCTGATGTCTGGTACAGTTCTCATACATTCGCGCCAACTGTTCATTCACAAATAGGACTGGTCTCCAGGTAAATGGCCATCTTCCTTCACCTCTCTCTACATTGGTCTCACCCATATTTACTTCTAGAAGATGAACCCGCACTGTGCATCTCCCCACCAGGTTGGACTGGTTCTTCTATCCAGGCGTCGAACTCCTCCAATCGTCTTCCCATTTGGAAGGCGAAAATTTCAAGGATCCGAGCCGAGTCATACCACTTCATCGTCATGTGCCGGTCCAGGTTCTGTGGGACATAATCCGCAAGCTGCCCCAGTGCAGCTATCCTCAAGTCTTCCACCTTCCCACACTCATGGATAACATGCTGAACAGTAACTTCTACCTTGCAGATCTGACACATTGGTGAGTCCACCAGGGCAAACTGATGAAGTTTGTGCTTAAAGTTCCCATGGCCTGTTAACATTTGGGCAAGATATTGAGTTATCCTTATCCATTTCCTTTTGTACCGTTCCCTTACATCCAGGAACATCCGGTACAGTTCTCTTCCCTTTTCACTGTTATCCCATCTATCTTGCCAGCTTCTGAAATACATTTATCTGTTCTATTTATTTTGCAGAACTGATAGTTTGCGCCCTCTGAACTCTTCGAACATCTCTCCTCGTTCTCTCACCAACATGTAAATTGGCAAAAGTCCTGCCGGTACCGCCAATACATCAGTAGAGACTGTTCGATATGCCTTAGTGACTTTTAACAGGATGGAACACTGTACCCTGTTTAGATGTCTCTGCACAAACACTTTATTAGACCTGAGTTGCCACACCGACGCAGCATACGTCATAATGGCCTGAAAGACTGCCTTGTATATCTTCACCATTGTAACATATGATTTGTTGTGCACATCATTTGCTTATATTAACACGCCAAGTTGTATGCAAATTCATTTTACACACTTGTTTGTGTATTGATGTAATGCTAATGTTGTGATGTGTTACACGTATAGGCTAATTATTTAGACGTTTTATCTTATTTTACGTGTGTTATATTACACGCAGCAGCTAAGGTTTTGTGATCCACATATCACATTTTATTTATTTATATTGTTAGGTTTTTTAGTTATATGTTAATCAACATAAGTAGGCAACATCGAGTGACTTCGCTGGTATTAGAGTAATAACGAATACATCTCGCAGGTAAATACCATATTGCACAGGTTAATTTGAATATTGTAAGCGCCCCGATTATGGATGGCGATAAAGTCATCTCCTCTCCATCTTGTTCTCGAATGGTCCTACAGGTAACCAGTCAGGGAGGCTGAGGCTCCGGCGATAATCAGAATAATTTGTATTTTAATTGTTTAATTGTTGCATCGACCATGATATCTGCGATATCACCAAATATATGTGAGGTATTTCCACCCCCTTTTTTTTTTCTTTAAGTGACCGTTGGTCCAGCGGTGAAGTGTTATATTTGCACGTAAGCCGTTGCACTATTACACAGCATCTTCTAGTTTGTCCCGAAATGCTGAGAACTCTTAAATTGCTCTACCGTATTTATTTTAATGTTAGCCAGGAGATTTATTTATATTAGGTGCAAGATTACAAACTGAGATTTTAATTTGTTATGTGTGAGAATATTTTTGAAAGACTAGCCAAATGGTTATTTTACCCTGCGGAACATTTACTTATTATTTTATGTTAAAGGCATAGTTGAAGACTTCGCTGCAGGCTACCTGACACCTGATACATAATTGGTATTTTTATCAGATATAAGATAGTGAACCTTTTTATTTTAGAGCTGCTGCATGCTGATTTTCTCGCATTTTTATTCAGTCCATTAAGGTTAAAGTGTAGTTTGAATCTGGTTAAATATTTTTCAGCATTACATATTTCACTTCACCATTGGAGGTTTTTCATTGAATAAATATGTACGTAGTTAGTTCTCTCATTTTCCCTGATGTGTCTAAGAGTTGTATCAATTGCATATGTGTTTGAGATCGAGTAATATGGAAATGGTCTCCCTTGTGGACGAACTACTGCAGTGCTGTTTTAAATGGCTGGTAAGTGAATTGGTGTTCAGTCATCCATATGCCATACTGTGTCCTTATATAGATTGTGTGCCATTTTACAGTGTTGATGTGTCGTATGCAAATCTGCCTGACATCTAAATATTATTCCCCTGTGTTTCTGTTGTTCCCCGAAATTATTACACCACTGTTCCTAAGTTGAGCCCCACATAAACTGGAACAGCAGCCTTCATTTTACAAAACAGTATAATTGCCTTGATACACATACATGAAGGACAGTCCACTATCCAGCGTGACTCCCAAATATCTCACTTGGTTGACAAATCCCAGCGGCCTCCGCTGGAACCTCACAGTCGGCAACCTTATGCTGAGGTCCCGCTTTAACATCATACCGACAGTTTTATCTACAGAAAACTGCAGTTTTGCAGACGCCGGTCACTCTCGTATTGTCACCATTACTTGTTCTGCTTTCTCTTCTAACTGCTTGCAAGTATTTCCCAATAACACGACCAAACTATCGTCGGCATATCCATAAACGCTGCAGTCCTATGGAAGGTGTTGGTTCAGCAGACTGTCGAACACCACTTTCCACAAAACGGGCCCCAATACAGATCGTTGAGGGCATCCTGTAGTTAGCTGTTTTACCTCTTGTGTATCTTCTGTAAGATGGATACAGCATCTCCCACTGAGATAGTCAACCAAGACTCTGTATATAATAGACGGACACACTTTCTTCTTGAGCTGCCACAGTATCTCCTGCCACCATGTGTTATCAAACGCCCTGGCAATATCCAGAAATATCCCCCATTGCATAAGAACCTTGGATACCATATAGTATACAGCTAACTCTGTGGATAAAAAGTATACGTCGTACCATCTGGTATGTACGAACTTACGGAGCTTGCTGCATAAATTGAAAAAATTCTCGGAGATGATGCGAAATTCACGATGGAAGGCAACCTGAACACGATACAGTGTTTTATGAGATGCAACAAACCGATCAAAGTTCCATGCCTTGTTCGGATTCGAACCAAGAGTGCATTAAGCAAATGTGGATCATACATTTCCCCAGCCCTTGAATATTCTCAAGGTCAGTGTTTTGCGCATTCAAGTAGATATAAGGTTATTACATAAACAATAAACAAAGGAGTACTATTCATGAGTTGTTCCTCTGGTTTCAGCAAGTTATAAAATCGTGGAAACACCCAAGGCCACCATTTAAGTTCCGGTAAGCGTGAAGAGAAGTGACAAAATTAGCAGTAAAGATTGTAGATCAAGATAATGAACTGTTAAATTTTCGAGGCGAGCAAATTAACATATGCCTTCACTTACAGAGATCGGCATAGCATTTGCAAGAAAGATAACTGCGATGACATTCTCTGTAGATAAAAAATGCTAAGCATTGCAAGAAACGCATCAGTAGGAAGTATTCTTCCGAGAAGTTCACACTATCGTCTCGTCTGATTCTCCAGATTCTTGGTTACAAGTTGAAGCAGAAGGAAAATGAGTGAAGATATTTTGAACATTATCTAACTTATTGTGTTTGACGAAAGTATTTCTTACCTTCAGTGTCACAAGCATCAACCGTGCAGCAGGAACAATTTTGAACTTTCGTCGGAAATTTGCGTGCCCATTCAACGGCAAGACATCTTTACACTTCCACACAAAAATTTGCAACTGGTGCAGGGGATAGTTACAAAGGACGTAGCTGACACAACCACGAAAATAAGTAGCAATGGTGGGCTATGACTCTTCTTTCAAATCTCGTACGAACTCAACGGGACTGAAATAGATTCTAGCAAGGACCCTAGGATCACAAGCACACTGAGAAACTGGGTATAGGTTTCAAACAACCAGAGCACATAGTGGCTATTCATGGTAAAGTGAGCACTTTTTGAAGCCCTCTCGTTTGGAATGTAATGTATTTTACTGTAGCATTAGACGTTAACCTTCGAGTCCAGTGAAATATAGACACTGTAATAATTACTTACATGGCAATATTTATTTTAAAAATTCGTGGAAGGATAAAAAATGGTTGATAGGAAAAAAGTAACTAGGGCTTCAAAAGTGCTCACTTTAACGTGAACAGCCTATACCTTTCGAAACGCAGGTTGGGATCTTATCGATAGTGAAGCTGTCTTGCAAAGTAATTCTGAAGCATTCAAAGTAATGCTACCTCTCGCTATGGTAAAATAATCTTGAATGGGAAACAAGAATTGGTGCTCGTGCGCAGTAACAACGATGTGAATGCTTTGTTATACGAACGCAATGCTGCACTTAAAATTGAACTCACTGCTGTAGAATGGATGATGCCACACATATAAGTTGCAGATGAAGATCGTCTCAGGCTATTGAAATTGGCTGTAAGAAAAATTACAGTAGCTATTGCTTTCAGATCGTAGGATTTGTACACATATCCAAACTTGTCAAGGGTGAGTAAACAAGTCTGGCGAATTAAAACATCCAACCAACTGGGAAAACTTATGTATGTAATACTTTCATTACAAAAAAAAACATGGATTGGAAACTTTAAAAAAGACACAAGTTTGTTTGATCATTGAAAACTGAGTAATGTAAAAGTGTACCTTAATTCTGAATGTTACAACCCATTCAGATTTTAATATTAATTTCCAAAGCAACTCGTAAAGTATGCTGCATGAAATGTACGCAAACATTCTTACCATCTGCCAAACCATCATTACTGACTGATACCAGAAAAACCAACATACCATCACCTATAACCAAAGAAAAATTCAATCCTATCCCACCACCCAATGCACCAATCATAATATATATCATAACTCGTGTAACTCTACAGCTGAGACCAGCCCATAACCTAACGCCCATTCTACCTGTTCTACCAGTCTACATCGCCTATACCTAACAGCCATACCTCCCACTATAACTCTAGCATACCTCAACCAATCATCCACACGGGCCATACAAAGCAAACATACAGTGCATATAAAAGGAACGTAGTATTGGAGTCTATGTTGTCTCCTACAGATGTTTCTATGAAAGCACCTCTAGCATTTCTGGATGTTAGCAATCGAATGAAAAGTATAAAGACAAGAATCATTGACGCTCGTATAGAATTCGACTACTCCGAAGACTGCCCTGCAGACACTGCCGACGTACTGTCTCGTGATAAATGACAAAATAATATCTTTCAACACCTTCGATGAAACATTCAAAAATATAATGTAAGTGAAAATTAGATGTTTTATACATTCAAGGTTACAGGTCAGTGTGGAACATGCTTTGCGACGTGCAAGGTTCTCAAGACTGTGGGAACTGTTTTGTGCTTAAGGATATCGCATTTTCCCATCTCACTGAGAGTTTTGTATTACGACCGCCATACCCGAGAATCAAACTAAACGACAAAGCTTTAAGTACTTGTCCCTGGTTAAGTGGCAAATTTCAAGGACAAGTCTGGGAGGACGAACAAGTCAAATATTTCTATGCGGAAAAAAAAAATTTCGTTGGAAAACGTGTGAATACCGAAGGTACAATTTATGCGAAAGGAGGGGAGAAAATCAAATGGTGGGAAGATATTCTAGGAACATCTTGCAACATTGTTGAACTCTGAGATTATGGATGCCCGTCCCTGCAAGTGTTAAAGAGAGAAAAAATAAAACTTTTTTCGTTATCCCACTGCGACATTCATCGATCCGAATCGGTCGAGTGCGAGCACTTCAAAATTTCGAACTGCAGCGAAATTGGGTGCAAAGTTCTGAATGCAGTCTTAGCATTCGGTAGACACGGCTTTTTAAACAGACTGCGTGAAAACCTGGAACTACGTTTTCTACCGGAATAATTCCAGCTTCTGTTTGCTCCGAGGGAAATGAAACTAGTTTACGACTACCTTCCTACACAATTAAAACAAGACGAAGACATTCAAGGATGGTTGCTATGCAGCTGTTTCGAAGACTTCCTGCGCAATCAACACGACGATATTCCCTCTGGACCTCATTACAAAATACTGTACCATAATAAATAAATAAATATAATATCGGAGACAGTACAAGAAGAAGTGAAGAAACATTGATGTTACCTATTGACCTCTTCGATTGAACTTTATTGTATTCTTGTATTGTTAGTAAACAGAGTTAAAGTGCCATAAATAAAAAAAATTAAAGGAAATATGGTTAATAATTGAAGTGTTTCATGTATTTACATTCTTTATGAAACGAACATTCTGAGAGAGAGAGAAAGAGAGAGAGAAAGAGAGAGAAGAAGAAGAAGAAGATTTTGGAGTATGTAAGCGCACACAAGAATTAACTTTCAGAGGTCCCACTGAGAAGCGTCTGTTCAATTGCCATCTTGCTAGAAGAAACTACAAGTTCCCATGCCCGACAAGATTTGCTCGCGCACGGCCCTAAACTGAGAAGTATGTTGCAGGGTAACACAAATTCATGCTTATCATCTGTTGAATTGTGGCTAAAACAGTTAGGCCTACAATTCAACACCGTATTTTTTATCAAATATAGATTTTTATTTTAATCTTATTTTAATAAAATTTAAATAGGCCTATGCCTATAAAGAAGATATTCGAACAACACTTATAAAATTAGAATTGAAAAATTCATTGTGGTTCAAAGGTTATGAGCATATATGGCTACAGGCTGTTCCAAAATTGCATGTCAATTCTTCGGGGAAACATTCCTCGCATCTGGAGGATGAAAAAAAATGCCATATGAACATAGGTCCGCAAACGCTTCGTTTCTTCACTACATCCCGTAATACATAACGTACAGTGTAGGGCCGCGGGTTGCGTCATGTTACTGTGGAATTCCATCGCATCGTTCGTTTGCATAACACATGACACCTCACACTACGACACTACACCTAAGACAGTAGGAACTACTCAAGTATTAGTTACACATGTGTGAAGGCTTATCGTCGACACTAACGAAATGTTCAAAATGCCCTCCATCAGCACGAACACATCCATCAACCTGCCATTGCATGGACACCCGGATGCGTTGATAAATCCCTGGACAAGTACTGATTGTCTCGCAACCCGGAGTGTGTCCATATCGTCAACTGGGGTCGCATACACAAGTGCCATTAAATGTCCCCAAATAAAAGTCTAGTGGATTCAAATCAGGGCTCCTCGGGGGGGGGGGCAGGTGCGGGGCTGCTAAATACAGCTGCAATGGCATTACACAGTGCCATGACCCAGTCCGTGGGCCATACACTGTACGTTATGTATTACGGGCTGTAGGGAAGAAACAAAGCGTTTGCGGACCTATGTTCATGCAACATTTTGTCATCCACTAGATGTAAGGAATGTTTCCCCGAAGAATTGACATGCAATTCTGCAACTTTCTGTATAGCAATTCTTAAGACTTAAAGCTTATGATATAAACATACAAAACAATTTAAACACAACAACTTCCAAATTTTTACAACCACCTGAAAATTTTTATACATTTTTAATTTTTGAGGCGGCAATTGCCCAGCTTTGAGTTGCCCGCCTTTCAAAAATTTCAAATTTTTTGTCTATAACTGACTTTGCTATACTACTGAGACGTTGTGTTAAAAAGTTTATAATATCACATGAGTATAAATATTCATTGTAAATATTTCGCAGGCTATCAGTATGTTGGTGAGATTTCCCAGAAGACAAAAACGTCATATTAATTTGTCTCCTTATCTTTTCATAAGCACAGATCAATCTTTGTATTTGGAGTGGAAATTATAATTGATCTTCCTGATAAGATATAATTTGTATCAATCTACAGACTTCAAGATTTCAGAATTACCGCAGAATTTTCTGACTACATTATGTTCATTAATTAAGATCTTTTGAGCTGTGTGTCTCTCAATTTATTCACTTTGTGTGACGTTACTCTTTACACTGGCAAACTATTACCATAGAAGAAACCGAACGATGCCGCTGGTCGGCGGGTTTTCTCGGGGATCTCCCACTTTCCCCGCCCTTTCATTCCGGCGCTGCTCCACACTCACCTCACTTCGTTCTCATCGACTCTCAAAGAGCCACCTAAATCTCTTCACTCACTCACATACAAGAAACCAAAAGTAAAATGAGGTGGCTTGAATTGTAAGCTCCATATGCAAAATTGTTTTCAATGACCAATGATCAAACTTGCTACTATTCATTGATAGTTTGCAGCGAATTCTATTTTACACCAATATAGTAGTCAATGGTCGGAACTTCCAAAACAGGCGCTTACAACCACAGGACTTACCTTCAAAAACTGTCCAAAGTTCAATTTTATTATTATTATTGGTATCGTATAGTTGCGAACCGACAATAAGCGGCACCTGGGAATTTTTTTTATTATCTTCATTGGCATTAATTTGGATATTATATTTTATTTGCGTTTAAAGAAGGTGGCAGTAACTTCCAAAACGGAGGGCGAGTGAAGCTGTTTCTTGCTGAACTTGCCGCACGCGAAGATACTTCAATAAACTGGATTTGCGTTGATTATGTCTGATGGTACCAGAGATATCGCAGATAGTACTAAAAGTATATCACCACTGCTACGGAAATAACAGAATACCTTATATGAATTTTGTTGTGCTTCCATTTTTCATACAGAATGTTACGGTATTTGAGTGAGAAGGTACCGATATATAAATTCTAGCTTAAATTTCAGACCAAAATCTTTCAGTGAGTGAAGTGAATTGGGCGGCTCTTAACAGTGAGGTCGTGAGAGCCGATGAGTGTTATTGAAGTAAGTATGGAGCGGCGCCGGAAAGGAGGGGAGGGGGAAACGGGAGGTCCCTGAGAAAACCCGCCGACCAATGGCATCGTCCGGCACAATTCCCACTTGCGAAAATCCGGTGACCCGGCCGGAGATTGAACCAGGTTTGTCTTGGTGGGAGGCGAGCGTGCAAATCGCTCAGCCACCGTGGCCCCTAAAAATCTTAAAGTATGACATACTAAAGATGTTATAATTCCGTCTATTTATTTCTCACAGCTGTAATTTTTTAGCATGGGATAGGAAAATTCGACTTATTTGTCCCATAAATATATAGGTGAAGCAAAATGTAAAGAAAGAACCATGTTTAAAATAAACAACATTTCCCATTTCACTTACCGAGATATTTTTGTCTGTAATAATACGCCTGAATGTAGCTGAAAAGGGACTGAAGAGGACAATAGAATGCAGTGTTTTGAAGCGCTATCATGTGTCGGATAAACTCAATGGGAAGAATTTAGCAGTTCTTCTTGGTAAGTGCAGGAAGGACTACACTCGACACGTGGAAAATAGACTCAGCAAGTTGAACAGCGGCAGACTGCACAGAGATAGGATTTAGATGCTCAAGAATGAAAGCCTTTTTTTTTTTGTGATAAAAGTGTACGAAATTAATCAAAAATGAAGAAATCGGGCCTTGACCGAGAAGTGGTAAGCCAATTGCAAACACTAGAATTGATAAATATTATGTGAGTGGTTGCTCAAACCGTGATGATGATTGGTGACAAAGTGTTCTTACGTGGCTAGGAACTGTGATTGATTTGGTAGCTGCTGAATGTCGCTACTATAGACGTTGCTATCAGTACTTTAATCGGTTAGGCTCTTCCCTGCCTGACGAGGCAGCATATACTGGATGTCAAGAATGTCCCAAGGCGAAGGTAGTTGAAATGCTATGTAGGTATTTGGAAGAAAATTAATAATTGCAGTACACAATAGCCGGATTAAAGAAAATTATGTGTAAGCTAACACCTAATGAATCACCTTACAGTGACGCTCATCTGAGAAGGAAATCGAATGATTATTATGGTGAGTTCATCACTATTACTGGAGTGACCGGGAAACGTGGGGCAGTAACTTTTTCAGGGCTTGTTGACCGGATTGTAACTGATAAGTAGTATGCTGATATAGAAAGTGGTGTCATAGAGGAAAGGAAGCGCATAATTAAAACTGCAGCAGCAATCATTCGTCAGGGCATCAGGTCAAGTGTGTATAATTGTGAAGTATTTCCCTCGTCAGAATAGATACGCATTGGAAATTATGTATTAGTACCAGAAACATTATGCCTTATGATTGATAAAACATAAATCCAACAACAATGCCAAATAGCAACAACAAAATAAGCATGAATGCAAGAAAATAACAATTGCGCATGCAATAATTCTGCAGTTCGTCCTCGGTAGTTCATCTCATTATTGCAGTTCGGTCTCAGTGTTTGCCTCCACAGACCGTTTCGATCGAAATTGCTTATAGATATGAAGACCACAATGTGAACACTTTGGATGGGTTACGCAGTTTTCATGCCAATGGGGGCAATCGAATATGTCACTCCTTTTTCATCGGCTAATGTCGATGTTCACGTCCCAAGAAAACAGAAAGTCACGGCAGCATCATTCTAGTCTTCAGGACTATCTAAAATGTCTGCATATTGCCATCCCCAAACGTCGGGCTATGCCTCAATAATTGTGCAAGATGTCGCATTTAAACTAAAACCAAACAATTTTGAAATTGCAGAGCATTTAAATGTTTTGTGGTTATGTTGGACTTGGCTGAATATCAGACCTCTGCTTGGGTGGAGTGGGTTCATGGAGGTAGTATACAACACAGAAGTATATGAAAGATCAGCTGTGAGTCCACTTCCATTTGTGAACCTTGATCCCAGTAACCCCACAACAATATCCACTTGTTTGTTACAAGCAGCTAAAGAAGGTGCTAGGCTGGGACAATTAAAGACAATGGTCACCATCGACCAACCACTTTTTCCGAAAGCTTGTGAAATGGTACTGTCTGCATGCCTGGAAAGCTCCCTCTCGACATTGATCATTCGTCTTAGCGGGTTTCATCTTCTGATGTCATTCATGAGTGTTATTGGCAATACTATGAATGCAGTGGCCTTCGAAGACCTGTGGTAGGTTACATATGCAAATAATAACATTGTGCCTAGTGGTCATGCATGTTCAAGAAGAATTCGTGCTCACTTGCTTACTCAGCAGTCACTACACACTCCTCCTGCAATCAATAGAAACAGACATCGCTGTGGAAGAGCTAAAGACACACTAAGTTTCCATCTTGGAAACCAAAAAAATTATTTCAGAAAATGTCTCAGAATCTCTTAGCAAATTAGTCCCCCTTTTGAAGGATAAATTTCAAGTTACTGCGAATTCTGATGTACACAATGTTTGTGGATCCAGCATATGAAACTTGTGGAAATAATTATAATGTACATCAGGTCAGATTAACAAAGTAATTTTTACCTTTCGTCGGTCAGACAAATTCTGGTGTGGCATATGGACTGACATTGCTATTGAGCAAGTGCTCATGAAGGCTATGAAGACCAGAGGCGGCCTAACTTATGGGCGTTGCATGTATCCATCCACTTTGGCCAAATGGGTTCGCTCCATGCCAGTAACATCTAAAATAGTGGATGCAATGGAAGATGTACGTGGAGTAACTAACACTACTTCAGAGCAACATGTAGATCTGCGAGAGTCTCGCCAAAATCTTGACTCATGTGACCTGAGAAAGTTCCTTGACTGGCTTCATGTGCATCACCCATTTCAAAGAAAATCTCCTCTTCTAGAATCTCTTCCCAATGGCATAGATACCGATGATGCTGTAAACTGTAGCAATGCTGACGAACATGGTAAAACATCGATGAACGAAATAGAAGGCAAACAATTAAACGAAGTTCATCTCAAGCGAAAGAACACTGTTAAATCTTTGGCCAGCATGAGCAACTCGGTGAAGGTACAAGATGAAGTTGTGTGCATTAGTCAAAAACCAGCTACTGCATCGTATGCTGTGCATTGTGAGGAGCGAAGGAAAACTCGCCGAATTCTTCAAATGTGAATTTGCTTCATATCATTAATCTATTTTTCATGGATATTTTATGCGCAAAGGCACGAAGTCATTTTTACAGTTCTGTCTAGAAAAAATGGGGTCTTGCGGTAACGTGACATTAGAGCCGACTTTTGCTATCGATAGGGAACATCTACTTCACAGAGTTTTTTGGCAAAGAACAGCAACATATGGTGAGGTATGTGACCAGAACATTGCATATCTGAACAGCCACTATCCATCAGCATGTGTTGTGTTTGATGGATATAGTAATGCACCATCAACAAAGAATGATGAGCACTTAAAGCGGGTTGGTAAAGCATTATCGAATGTGTTTGAAGTGCAATAACACATTCTAGTGTGTTCTCCCCAAAATGAATCCCTTGGAAACTCAGTGAACAAAACTAGGTACATCAATTTGCTTACAAGTTTCAGGCTATCAAGTGTTGCAAGCTCATGCAGATGCTGATAGGCTGATAACTGCAGTGAATATGTCAAAATTAGGAAGTGATATTGATATTGTCGGAGATGATACAGATCTACTTGTGCTGATGGTTGTCCTTGCACCTAGGGGTAATAATATCAAAATACTTGTGCCGGGAAGAAAAGAACTAGTTGCGAAAGTCTACAGCAGTAAAGTTTTACAAGATGGTTTAGGAGAAACGAAGGACAACTTTGCTCTTCCTGCACGCACTCACGGGCTGCGATACAACTTCTGCTCAGTATCGCAAAAGCAAAAAGGTATCTTTTTAGAAACTGCAACACAGTAGTGACCTGCAGGGGAGGGTTGCAACATTTGACGACCCAAATACATTAGCATATCAAGTGGCTGAACCTGGCACCATTTTCATTGTTGTTACATATGGGGATAAGCTACATGATTCAATAGATGCACTACGCCATCATACGTACATGAAGACTGTAGCGAGACCGTCTCTGCAGGCTATCTTCAATACAGGAACTTTGCCTCCTAAATCTTCAGTAGCTCGACAACACTGCCTGCGAGTTTATCATCAAGTTCAGCAATGTCAGGGCATCAGTTTGGCGCCAAGTGATTGGGGATGGAAGTTGCATCATGGTTACCTGCATTCGCCTAGTTACAGTGGTACAAGAACCAGCTCCTGTGGAGCTGATGCCTTCAGTGTCTTCCAGTTGTAAAGCAGGGTGTGAACGGAACTGTGAATGTCGCAGAATTGGTCTCAATTGCTCAATGATGTGTGTCGTCTGCGGGGATGATGGATGCACGAATCGTGTTAGCATAATCAGTGACGAGGACGAAGACGTGGATGAGGCTCATAAGAAGGCACCGGTTGTAGCTGATTTATATTCAGATAACTTCGCTGGACCAATCCCAGCCCAAAGAGCGAGACGAAAATAAAAGAACTACGTATATTTGATCAACACAAAAATAAATATTAAATTTATATTCCAAAAAAGAAACATTTGGTGTAAAATATAGTGCGTTTCCTGACGTTAATAATTTAATCACACTTTATTCCTTTGTGGTATTGTGGGTGCGGAATTTATATTTCAATGTCTAGGACCGGTATGACCAGTGAGTGATGTATAGACAAATTTCTGCAGGGCCTGCAAATCTAAATATATGGATTCATGTTCATCTAATAACACCTACTGTTGCTGTACTGCTATCACTGGCAAGTCTTCGTATGACTCATACTATCAATACATAATTAAATGTTTATGATGTTTGTTTTTGCATATTTATAATCAAGCACAATAATAAGGATTGGTCGAATGTGTTGTAAAAAAATACACTTTATAAGTTCGCTGTACTGAATTCTAAGAAAATTTCTATGAATTCCGGAAATAACTGAAATGGCAGAAATCCAATGCACTGTTTCTATTTTTCTAATGTTTTACTTGGTATAAAGTGCTTACCAAACCTGCTACCGAATGCTGCGTTGTTTTTTTTTTTAATATCCAGGTCACAATTCAATCACAAAGTTGCATGTGTTATGTCCTTGTCCAGCCAAATGACGCGCCGCGCATGATAATGCGTTGCACTGTGCGGCCAAATTTTGTAATATATATTATATAGTACGTGATTCTGATAGGGCTTTTGACGTTCTACAAATTTTTTTTAAAGAAAATATTGATACGAATTACCGTTTACGAGTGATTCACTGAATTAGTGTATCTTTACCGCAAAAAAAAATAAAATACATCTTTCTTTAAAGGCACGTGAACATCATAAAAATATATTAATGTGTATTGAATTAAAAACATTATAAAAGAAAATTTTATCGTAAACATTTACAAAACAACCTTTAGCCCTATAGGTCTAATAATATTGGTGCTGCGATTTTTTTTTCTTCTGATTTTCGGCAAAAATTCGAAATGGTGAACCTATTTTTCAAAATGGTGGGAAATCCGATGGAGGATTTTTTTGTGACTTTTAGGAGGTTGCTCTGAAGGGTATCTAGAATATATACTCAAGGATTCAGCTTGAGTTTTTTAATGTCTGGGCGAAACTCTAATATTGCTGTAATATACTAAATACTGCGAATTCAAGCTAATGAATTGGGAACACGTGGCTTATGGTAGTAGAATTATCTATATTCAGCGGGAATCACAAATAATTCAGTGTAATTCAGCCATCACATTAATTATGTAGTTATCTGGCACTCATTATGAGTCGCTCAGTTTCCACTGGTTTTCACCGCTTTGGCTTAATTATCACTGTTTCAGATTTAGAGTGCACTAACTCTGTTTATGCGCCAACTCACTATAACTGCGAAATGTCAATATTATACCGTTATTAAAATCCATACACTGATATTCATAAAACGAGATACACTTAACTTCAGTCGGCATGAATTTAACCGTTACAGTTACGTCGAGTGCTGAGAACTGTTTTGATTAATTCACTGCTAATCTTATTAGGAGCCTGTAAATCAGCGAAGATAACACATATGACTACCCGGCAATGAACAAGTAACGGAATTGTTGGAATGGAGCAATAAAGACCAAAACGAAATAACAGCGAAATATAAGACTTAAAGCTGAGGTAGACCGCTTATTCGTTTTTTTGTGCAAGTGCCCAACATTGACCTACCCCAAAGGAAAACGTGGTCAACAGTGTTGATCGTGTTTGTTTATATATTAATATTTAAATGACAAGCACCATTATATTAATAAAACACTTTTACCAATTTGAGTTTAATCAAACTGCATAACAATTTGGTTAGGTGAAGTATAAAAACGTCTCAAAACAACTGTTTACTAAACAGCGTTCTAACCTCAAATCCAATCCAAGCCATTTTTGCAAGCCGTAATGGCAAGAAAAGCAGTTCGATGTTGGGGCACGGATATTGGTTGTGCTCAGCGAGCGAGATCGAGCTACCTCATCTGTAGTCTATGCAGCGAAACGCACCAATTATTACGAGTACAATGGCAATGGAAACTAAACACAATTTAAACAAGTTTCATGACTAAAGGACTGATTACAGGCGTAGGGGTATCGAAAAGATGTTCGGAAGCCCCCTAACCTCTGGATATCGATACAGAGGGATAGAATTGAAAATGGAAAATCAGTTAGTCACGTATTTAGTGCTTCTATATAACGACATAGATATAATAAAATAACTGTAAAAAACTTTTAAAAGCAAACTTTTTTTTTTAAATGCTCTAAAAAGATAAAAATAACTATAGTAGTTACACAATTTGTGGAACAAGTAAGATGTGGTCGAACAACCGCAATAAACTTTACTACATTAATTTATATTTAGTATATAAAAGCTTGGCGCGAAGAGTCAACAAGAGTATTACGCAAGATATGTGCCTACTACACTTATGCAACTGAGGTATACGTTCTAAGTTGTGAATAGTTAAGAGCCTTACGCAAGATATGTGCTTACTACGCTTACGCAAATGAGGTATACGTTCTACATCGCGCCAAGTTTTTATATACTTACTGTAAATTGATACAAACATATTAATTTGTAGTAAAGTTTATTATAGCTGTTCGACTACATCTTACAAGTTCTACTTGTGTAACTATTATAATTATTTTTATCCTTTTAGTGCATTTATAAATAAAAGCTTGGTATTAAAATTTTTTTTGCAGTTTTTTTTTTTTTTTTTTTCACTTTTTAGTTTTACCAATTTTTTTGTTATAATATTATGTAGCAATGTACATCTCGTGACAAGCTTTATGTCTATTAATGTATATTGCTACATCTGTCGAATTAAATACTGAAGGACATCATCAGACCCTGGTCACCATAAACGAAAACTCTCATACCCACGCATGACCCAGAAAGGGCACAGATACGGTGGTGATATGAAAGCGCATCCGGCAATGGTTTGCCACATTAAAAAAGCATGCAATGAGTTGGGTTTAAAACTTTGATAATATTGTACAGTAGTATCTTCCTGGGAAATGCATTATATTAATCTGTAGTGTGGAATGAAAAAGCAAGATTAGTGCAGACACAGAAAGGTGCATTGCTTACGATCACAAAATAATTCAGGGCAACATCTGTAGCACTGCAAGGCGTAGCTAGAATAATCTCCCTCGATCTGATAGTAATAGAAAGAGGAAGTTATTGAATGGAACCTATGGAACTGGATAGATATGGCATTTCTCAAATAAACCATCTTTGTTTGCCAGTGGGACGTTGATCACCACATTCAGGGATGAGTTATACACAACAGCCTGGACATTGCTAAAACCATGGTACATGTACAAATTCTCATGGACAACAGGTGCTAGCATGTATAAAGGCAGAGTAAGAGATTGCTAGATGTTTTTCAGAATACTAAGAAAGGAATCTGCATTCATTAAGGGGGTACCAAGCTTACCACTTACACTGGTTTCAATTGCGTGTCTAATGTCATAAATTTACAAACGAGCATTGGTGAGCATCTCACTCACTCTAAGTAGCATACCATTTAAATCTATGCAGTAACTCAAAATAATCATAGCATCAAGACTGTCATGAACAGCAAAATAAATATTTTCAAACAGGATATCAGAGGGTTCCAAATATAGTTGACTCAATTTTTTGATGTATGGTGTGTTGTTGATTACTTCCAAATTTTTTTATCAGAACGATCTGGTTGGCTACACTAATTGAAATGTCATCTTGACTGTCTCTTAAGGAGTCTAAACGTTGTTCCAAAACTGAAAGATCATCACTGCCCAAAGTTCCAAACACAGTTTTCAAAATTTTTCCACCTAAATCAATTAATGCTCGCTTTGCCCGGGAAGGCAACAAGGAGGTAAAAGTTTGCACTTCAGATTGGAAGGCGTAGAAACAACTCTTCAATTGGATAATGGTATAATCGAAATTCTGCTCAAAAGACGAAGACGAACAGATACAATGGTTTCAATCATCTCCAGGAGTTCATTGTATCGATTGTCTAAGGAAATCAAATCAAAGTTCAGCACCACAGAAAATGTATTGCTCGAAAAAAGGAGATCGTTCTCATGCTCAAAACCTACCAATGAGTCCAATTGTGTGATGGAGACTTAGGCCAAATCTGTGCTGGCGACAGCCAAAACTGAGATGCAGGTAAACAACACGATGGGAAAGATCACAAAAACAGACAACACGATACGCTCATAGAGAGTGTAGCCCGAAGTTAAAATGTCACTTCAAAATTAAAATTAATTACTTGTTACTAGACAACAACCACAAACAACCCAAAGTAGCCTCAGATGAGAGAGGAAAATGCCCAGAAGCGAAAAAACCCAAAGGAAAATCCACAAACTCACCCATAAAAAGCAGATTATTACCCATACCAAAGGAGAAAAAAATATATTTTACAAAATTCTCAAGTTTAGATACGATAACAATAAAATGTCTTAACCTATCATTCAAATGACTTAAATTACCACCTAGGATTTTTTCATTTATATAGCATGCAAACAAAGATGACCTTAAAACAACTCAAACTAGCGGGTGATTAGGCCACTTGTCTAACCAAGTCAAGGTCAAAAAAATTTTCACAAATTGGGGAGGGTTAGGCCCCTGACGAAACATGGTTGGGCCTGGCCTGGCCAACAAAATAACTTGTAACTACAGCTAGGGTCTGCAGCTCCTAGATGTATAGAACACACAAAATTTACTTCGACACATGAAATTTTTCCAAATGAGAGATGTGTGATCTCGTTACGTATTTTCCAGAACTAGGATCAGCAAGATTGGCAGTGACTAGCGTCAGAAAATGCTGGATCTGGTAAGGACCAGCCCAACGGAACAAAAGCTTAGCCATTCTCTTGTCGACTGCACTGCTGATGGGCTGAGATTTGCAAAGAACTAAATGACCCACACAAAATGGATTGTCAACCGTATTCTTATCATATTGCTGTATATTTTTCATTTTTGCTGTAGTCAATAAAGAGACGATGATACGCAAAGAAATAAAAATAAAACAACAATTAAGTGGCATGGCTCGAGAGGGCCAAAGGATAGAGAGTCACAAGATAAATATAGTCTATTCAGAATATGTTCCCACTTTTTGAATCAAACTTTTGAAAAAATTGCCCCACGAAAATTATGTTTCGTTGCTCCTTAAAGATGTCGTTTATCACAAGCAGTTTGTGCTTCTCGTAACTTAAAAGTATCTCATTGTTGGTAAAATCTAATTTTTATTTACGTTTTACTTGCAAGCTATGATATTTCATTAATAATTATTTCGAATAAAACAGAGATAAAATAGTAGGTGTGATTGTAAAGCCTAGTAATAAAAAGATCTCGTGCAAAATATTATGAAACTGAGTGCGCGAAAATGAAGTGCGTTGATATTTTGGTGTAATTGTCTAAACTATGTTAAGATTTGTTTGCAGGTGGCAAAGGAGTATCCTGAAGAGGGACATTAGCAGTTGAGAGTAACACTGGATGGACTATAACACAGTGATCATCAAAAGGAATAACTTATAACATCCCCACTACCCAGAAAGGACGTGGGCGCTTAGGTAGAAATAATGCATGACAAGACGTTGGCTGGCCACGGAAAAAAAGTGTGTACCTAAAGTCCATTGACGGTTATTTCCAACTTTTCTGAAGCCCTGCTAAAGATTTCTTCCAGGATATTTCTCGGCATCATACGAACAAAGCATAAATACAAAATTACACTACGGATTCATGGGCACTAGGTGTAATAATATTTCCCATTGGAATTATTTCTTACCAGGCATTAACAAAACACCTAGTTTATCTCTACCTTTATTCATAGCTATTTAGTATAAATGAAAAAATATATAACTTATATGTACATAAATATAACAAAGTTAAATTTTATAAAATTAAGGTACTTTTATGTTAGCATAAGTATAAGACGCTGGTGATATATGGGTAGAGACCTGAGAAGTTCGCTAGTACCTGTAGGCTAGACTTCACAGTCTTATGTACTCTAATACCGATATCAAGTGTTTATTGGTTGATTGTTGTGGTAGTAAAAGGCGGCGGTTGGGCGCAAAATTGATTGCATGCTTGAAATTGGATCATTTATGTCCAGGTGGTGCCAAACAACACGTCGTCTTGTCTAGAAATGAACCCGCGAAATTCTCGGGTTTCTACATATGGGGAGTTTCTACAAAGGTTTGATAAAAAAAAAAGTATGAAGAAACCGCGAATAAACTATAATGCAGCATGTGTGTAGCTACGAGGAGTAATTTTACTTGCAAAGGTTTGTAAGAAAAGTGATTATTTCTCTGTAGACAGCCTATACAATAAATGTATCTTCCCAGAAGTCGCGTCCTCTTGTATTCTCCAGCACAGCCCCGAGGGCTGGTTATCCCAGCGGATTGCCCCCCCCCCCTCACGCAACGTTGCGCATCACGTGACCGTTGGTTCCAGCTAAGGTCATGCAGGGGCATTCTCAAAACCCACTCTCTGTGTCGACAATCCATCTTCCCGACCTGGCGCTCTCACATTTCCCAGCGGGACGCCAGTAAAGGGGGAACCAACATCAAATGCGACGAATCCCGTATTCTGATAGCGTCCGCCTATCTTCTTAAGCGGCTTACCTATAGGCTGTTCACTGTAAAATGAGCACTTTTGAAAGCCCTGCTTAAAATTTACTTGTAAGGACATTGTGCATCCTTTCGCCACATGTCAAATCAACATTGCTGTGGACCTGATCACTTTATTCATGCGCCAGTAAAGGGAAATTGTTATAAAAGTAAATATTTTACAGATTTTTTTTTTCGATACACTTAAATGCAATTAGAAATGTCAGAAATAAAAATAAATCATTGTAGTACTGACAAATATTTACCGAGTACTTTTAATTCAACGTTGAGACATGGAACTACTTTCCCTGTGTCGTTACCAACTTTACCGGGCGAATGCCATTACGTGTACCCGTTAAAAATACACGCAACTAGGGAAAGTGACATTTTTCAAGGGATGATTTCAAAAGTGCTCACTTTATCGTGAAAAGCCTTTAGTTGCTTTATGCTGACCTCACCTCGGAGATGACAAACACATTTTGTAAACCATAGACGGTAGCAGGGAAATCTTGGAAATAATATTTTATCGACTGTTAAAGGGGAAGATGCAATGTTTGTTGAATGAAGTAAGATGAGGGGGGGGGGGGGGGGGGACAACATCAAATGCGTCGAAACATATATTTTATCTAATAACGTCCTAATATCATCAAGAGTACTGTACTTGGGGTTGCTGTGTGCATACCCCACTGAAAGCTGCCAACCATATCTTAAATCTATTTGCATATATATTATAGGTGAGAAACAGTAGATTAGCCAAAGAAACTTTGAAAAACGTTTCGACAGTAAGGGATTTTCTTTATTTGACATCGTATGTACGGTATTTTCATTTCCGTTTTATGTCAGTGTGTTAAACGGTAATCGCATATTTTATGAATTAATAAGTTAGTATTTTTTCCAGAGGTTTTCGTCAATGAAAGAAAATAATGAAGAGAACTGTCGACGCTTAGAAAAGAAGAAAATTGGCCATACTTAAAGTAAAGGGTTCTTCACTGAATGTACCATTGCACCACACAAGACAAATATATCTAGCCTGATCTGTGATTTCGTGGTAGCCATGTAGCTAAGGCTATGTTAGAGGATAGAAATGAGAGGTTTTTATCAATTGGTTCTCCCTCAGATGAGTCCAAAGTAACTTCATGCAAAATAAATGTCTTATGAATGTTAACAGCATGCACACTCTAAAGCTTGAAATTCAACTGCTATTGAAAATACCCAAACACACAAGTGCCATGCAAGATAAGGTGATTCGCCATAAGTTGATAGTGATTAAACTCCGCAGTCACAGTGTTTGATAAATATATCTGCAGTAAACGAAACGCAGCCAGTTTATCAAAGGTGAAATGAAGTACAACTCGAAATACTCTCCGCCGAGATAAGACATTGGTGGTATTCGCTGCCCATTTTAAAACATGATGTCATCCTGACATTAAAAATCTTATGATCTTTATTACATACCGATGACCGCAATATCTCGACTGTGATGAAATAATTTATTTTTCTGACCTCTTTTTAAATTAAATGTTGTACATATTAGCAACTGAGATCCTTCATATCTTCGTCTCGGCTATGGTACACCATGAAGTTATCGTGAAGTGGGAATTATGTTAGAAGATAATGCATTTTTTACTGCATCTTATTCGGTAATAATATACTGTTAATGTTTTTCAAATTTCAATATTTGAATTTTCTTATCAAATGAGGTTGTAATCATGTACTTTTAACATGAGTAACTTGTAGTTTGTGTTTCTCAATCAAGAGCGTTATTCCATTGCAAACAACATAATTACTTATCAATTAATCGTTATTTTATCAAGTTTCATATTTACGGCAGAAAATTCTGTTTAAACTATCCATTAAATTATGCCAGTGATAAGAATGTTACAATATTGATTTCAGAATGATATCTCGTGTGTTTGTGCTAAGACTGGAAGTGTTATAATTTAAAATGTAACTTATCTTTTTTTCACAATACATGTTAATTTTGCTCAAGTGAAGGCGCCATAAACTAATAATTCAAATTATATTAAAAAGACTCCTCTTCCGAAATGTACACACGTTAAGAAGACTTTTAGTTATTTTAACTGAGAGGTTAAATAGCCACAATGCCACCAAAGTTATTCAAAGCCTCATACATCACGATAATAGGCGATACCAAACTACACCCGATTTACAAAAATTATTTCTAAACAGTTTCCAATTGGATTGCAGAGACTGTTCCTAGTTGATTATTGGTTGAGAAGAGATAATGTTTATGTTAAATAGGCACCTTAATCCTAGTCCTATTAATATTATAAATGCGAAAATTGGTATGATTGTTTGTTACACAATCGCGTCGTAACGGCTCGACGGATTTGGATAAAACTTGGTACAGGAGGTATATTATATTCTGGATTAGCGCATAGGGTATTTCTATCCCTTAAAAACCAACAGTATTTTAGGGAATATATGAAAACCATTTGAGAAAGTGCTGGTTGGTAGTTTTTTTTTATTCCTTAAAGAAATGCTTGTTTTTCTGGGATGAAAAATACCCTATGAGTAGATGTATAATGCCGATCCTGGACCACCCCACTTTTTAGGGTGATTTCTTCTAAAATTACAACAAAAAATGCAGCACACTAAGTAGGTTTATTTCACCTAAAAGGACAGGAGAAATTAAAAATTCATAATCTGAAATTCGATCGAAGAACCGTGAAAATCGCCTAAAAATAGCAAAAAATAAAAATATTTGAGGGCTAAATTTTAGCTGTAAAAGTTATTTTAAAAAGGAGATCTCAAAAAACGGGCAATTTTAAGAAGAAAAAAAACAAGAAAATTTTAGCAGTTTTTCAAAAATGTGCGCACAGGATTTGACACAGGTAAAACATGAAAAATTATGCAAAAATCAACAAATGTAAGGCTAAAACAAGTAAATCAGATGAATAGATAACTGATAGAATTTAAATATTAAACTCAATATCATGTACAGATTTTCAATTTTTCATTTCTTTTAAACCTTTATCTTAATATATATATATATTAAGATAAAGATATATTAAGATATATATATATATAATTCTTCTGTGCGTGTGTATGTCACTGAACTCCTCCTAAACGGCTGGACCGATTTTGATGAAATTTTTTTGTGTGTGTTTAAGTGGATTCGAGAATGGTTTAGATTCACAATTCGGTAAAAAGAGGGGGATAGAGAGGGGGATAGAGAGGGGGAGAGAGAGGAGGCGAGAGAGGGGGAGAGAGAGGGGGAGAGAGAGGGGGAGAGATTTAAGACATATGTACAGGACAACGTCTGTCGGGTCCGCTAGTACACTATAAAAACTCTCCCTCATTCATCATTTTTAAGCTATTTTCATCAATTATCTTTGCATAGCGATCTGGTAGTGATTTTATAATTACCATCTAGAATGCAATTACAATTTTCGCCAAACTTAGATTCATATATTTGAAAATCTGTAGCAGTAAACCATCAATTTTTTCCTAGATCTTTTAGTTTAGTCAAATCATATGAATTGTTCAACTTATTGAGCAAAGCCTCCATTATTGGTTTGTGTTATTTAAAAGGAAACAAATTTAATAAGACTGAAAAAACTTTAAAATAAAAAATAATATATTTTTCCTCTTTATAAAATGTTTTTCTTAATAAACGAAATATAAAATAATAACAAACAATGTAACAAGTGTGGCAAAGTATTAAACTTAGGAAGTTTTTCACCACATAGACATACAAAAGATAAACATTTTAACATCTGTAAAAATGTAATAGTGAATACATTAGTAGTCGTTATGATTTTTAAAAAGAGAGAGAGAGAGAGAGTTATGTGCGAATGTGGAAAATATGTTTATAATACATCTCTCAAAAAGCATAAAAATAATAAATTACACAATACAGCATTAGATAATGTAAACGAAAATCATGATAGTTATCCAACAAAAACACGTAAATTGTGTAATGAGGATAAATCTATAAAATAATTTTCTCTTAATAGTTGGGACAAAGATTCAATCATGTGTAAAAAAAATTTCAGCGATTATATGAAGAATTATCGTTATAACAAGAAGTTAAATATGGTTTCCCAGTAATTCATGCACTTTTTTTATTTATTTGGTATATCTGTTTTTACATATTATTTATAAATTCTTTCTCTTATAACTTATAACTATAAAAATGGAGGCTTGTATAACAAGTGTATTGAATGGTAAGGGGGGTGAGGATGTTGAGACATCGTGATAATTATTTTAAATTATAATATACAACTAGACTAACGAAATACGACCTAATTAGAAAACTTATACCATTTTTTATGCCACTGGTTATAGACAAGCGGAGAAAAATAAAGCAGATAAAAAGAACAAAGTATAATATTACAAAATTTACCCTTGGCTGATGCAAATATCAATTAATTATATCCCAGTGATAAAAAAGAATTAACATAAATATTTCCACTCTATAAAAATTATCTCGTTAACAAAAAATAGACGAAGAAGCAACAAGAATTGCTTAGTTAATAAAACTTTCAAAAGTATAATATCCACATTTGACATCGAAAATACTTTTAATTTAGTTCAGCCTATTCATTCTTGACTTCAGCAAGAAATAAGATATTTGAGATAATACACAATAATCTTAAAGTATTTAAAGGTGTAAAAACCAGTATTAAATTATATGCTAATTTTCTAAAGCAAGAAAATAATCAAGTACAATTGTTCACTTTATAATCACCCAATTATACAGTATTGAATGCTAGAAATATTAGAAAATTCATAAATTCATAATACCAGAAATACTTACAGAATTATCTGAATTTCAAAAAAGAGATTCTGGATTGGCCCTAGATAAAATAATTCGAATACAATTAGCAATAAGTAAGTATAATCCACTAAGAGGCTCATCATATATTGATCTACCAGAAGTAATTAAAAATAAAAAAGCATCCATAAATGTAAACAATAATGATAAAAAATGCTTTCTTTGGGCGCATAAAATCTGCATTATTTCCAGCAGATAGCCATTCAGATAGAGTAAACAAAAATATAAAAAAGTGGGGCTTAATATTTATGAATAGATAAATATGAATATCCTATTAAAATTGATGATATACCAAAAATAGAAAAATAAAAATAATACATCTATAAATGTATACTCTACTCATGATAAATCTATGGTATATCCCTAACACTCCCAAAAAATAAAAAGGAAAAACATATAACTTTATTTATTTCAAAAATGATTCAAACTCTCATTATTGTTGGATAAAAGATTCATCGAAACTGTTTTCTGCACAAGAAAATAATCATCAACATAAAATTATATATATATATATATATATATATATATATATATATATATATATATATATATATATATATATATATATGTGTGTGTGTGTGTGTGTGTGTGATATTTGCCCTCAATTATTTTATTCTGAAGAAAAAATAAATAAACATATAGAAGATTGCTCGAAAAATGAAGCTGTAAAAATCACTTTACCCCAAAAGGAGAGCAAATGAAATTTAAAAATTATAAACATACAAAGAACGTTCCATTCACAATATATGGTGATTTTGAATCAATATTTAAAAATAATAACAACAACTAGACCAAACTCAAGAGAAATAGAAAAATTTAAATGCATTGAAAAATATTCTGTTTTAACAGAGGATAATATTGATAATGGTTTTTATAAAGAAACACTTAAAGAACGATATAATCTTTCTAATGAACAAATAATTAACATTGATTGAAAACTAAACAATGAATCATACATATTGAAATACCAATTACCCGAAGTGTCTGGTTTTTGTAATTATATTGTATCTAATTATGATGATTATAAGCCCCCAGTAGTATATCGACGTCAAAATGCCCATTAAATATTTATAAGAAGATCAATAAAAAGAGAAGTAGAAGAAATTGGGGAAATATATTCATTCACAAACTGAATGAATGCATATGCTCAAAAAAGAAAAAATATTATATAGGAACTCTGATGAATGTACTCTACGCGGATGTGAATACACAGAGAACAATAATAAAGTACACCATCTTGATCATGTAAGTGGAAAATTCATTAATCCTGTATGTAATGCTTGTAATCTACAATTTAAATTACCCAATTATGTTCCAATTAATTTTCATAATTTAGCAGGCGATGATGCGCATTTATTTATTAAAGAGTTAGGATAAGACGATAAAAATGTAGAATTAATTGAAAATAATGAAGAAAAGTTTATATCCTTTGGGGGGGGGGGGGGGGAAACAGAAAATTTTAAAGGAGATTTATAGACACATTTTAATTTGTGGCCAGCAGTTTAGATAAATTATCATCCAATTAATGTAAAGATCAACTGGAACACACAAAAAAACATTTTCCAAAAGAACATGTAGACTTAGTTATTAAAAAAGGTGTTTATCCATATGATTATATGGATAGCTAGAAAAATTTGAAGAAAGAGATCTTCCACCAAAGAGTGAATTTTACAATAAATAAAATGAATCTGATATAACACGATGCTGATTTTGAGCATGCAAAACGTGTATGGAACCAATTTAATATTAAAAATCTTGGCGAATGACATGATTTATATTTATAAGGATGTATTTTTGTTAGCAGATATATTCGAAACTTTTAGAAATAATTGTATAAATTCTTATAATTTAGATCCTGCATGATATTTTACAGCATCAGGTTTATCGTAGGATGCAATGTTAAAAAAAACTATATTATCTGATTTAAATTACTGGACTGAAAAAATATTAAATTTGAAAAACGACTCTGAGTATGGCTATATTTTAGAAGTTGATTTAGAATATCCACAAGAACTACATAAATTTACATAAAGATCTTCCATTTTGCTTACAAAATAAGGTAGTTCCAAAAACAAATCAATCTAAATTATTAACAACTTTAAATAATAAAGAAAATTATGTAAATCACTATCATAATTTAAAACAATGTTTAAAAAAATGGCTTAAACTTACAAAAATACACACAATATTAGCAATTGAGAAGTCCGATTGGTTTAAAAAAAGTATATAGATTTAAACACAACAATGAGAATTAATGCTAAAATTATTTTGAAAAAGATTTTTATAAGCTCATGAATAATTCCGTGTTTGGTAAAACTATGGAAAATATTAGAAACAGAGTTGATATAAAATGTATCAGATGCTGGAAAATGTGAACAATCAGTAGCAAAACCAAATTTCAAAAGAAGTACTATATTTAACGAAAATCATGCAGCAATACATATGAATTAAACAAATGTAAAATTTAACAAACCAATTTATAGGTATTTCAATTTTAGATATTTAAAAAGAATTAATGTATGATTTTCATTATAACAATAAAAACAATGGTAATAAAATTGAATTATGTTATCAAGATATATATTCATACATTTATAACATACAAACAGAAGATTTTTGCGAAGTTATGAAGAGGATGATAGACAAATTAAATACAAGTAATTATCCAAATGAGGATATTTATAACATACCTGAAATAAATGAATAAACTGTTAGGAAAAATGAAAGACGGACGTAATGGCATAATAATGAAAGAATTTGTTGGTTTATGATCAAAAATGTATGCTAAAGAATATATAAAAAAATTCAAAGGTACGAAAAAAATGTGTAGTTAATAAGAGAATTACATTTGACGACTATAAGAATTGTTTGATTAAAGAGAAAATACAATATAGAATACTAAATCTAATAAGGAATTAAAAACATGAAATATATACTGCCGAAGTTAATAAAATACCATTAAGTCCTTACGATTACAAAAGAATTTTATTAGAGAAAATAAAATAGATTCACTACCATGAATTATTTGATCGAATAAAAAATAATAATTTTAATTAAAATTTTCTCATCTAAGAAACGACCATTTATTTTTGTCATATTTTCAGTATCCGGCATGCCGGATATTGAAATTCCATAATGAAAAAAACATGAAATATCGTTATTGAGTATAATATTTAAATTCTATCAATTATCTTTTCATCTGATCTGCTTGTTTTAGATTTAAATTTGCTTGATGTTTGCATAATATTGTTTGTTTTACCTGTGTCAAATAGTGTGCGCACATATTGGAAAAACTGCTAAAATCTTCGTGTTTTTTTTTTTTGCTTAAAATTGCCGCCTTTTGAGAGCTCCTCTTTAAGAACCTTCCAGAGCTTAAATTTAGCCCTCAAATAAATTTATATTGGCTTTTTTGTTTTTTACGTGATTTTCGTGGTTTTTTCATCGAATTTCATGTTTGGAGTTTTAAATTTTTTTCCTGTACCTTTAGGGTAAAATAACCCTATTTAGTGTGCTGCATTTTTTGTTGTAACTTTAGAAGAAAACAACCCTCAAAAGTGGGGTGGTCCAGGATCGGCATTATACATCTACTCCTATGTGATAATACAGAATATCAGTGTAATAAATAAGAACAATTGCGATACAGCTCTAGGTCATTATAATTAAGGTTTGAATTCTGCACGCGGGTAAAGCAACGGCTAACACATAGTTTTACATATGACATCCGACTCTTTCCTAAGCAATACCACGTTTCCTTTCGTGTATTTTAGAACACTCGGCTAACATGAGATGTCCGAGTACGTGAGACACAGGCGGCGATATGTTCCTTCCACAAAAAAAAAAACGCTAAGCAGCAAAAGTTCTCAAATTAAACACCCATGGTGGGCTAAATAAGGTATAAAATAATATTTTTTTAAATATATTTATTACAAAAGAATATTATATAAATAATAAATACTTTATGATGTTTTCAACTCCTTGATATTTACCGGTAATTAGTACGTCCAAACTGGAAGATATAAAATCTTTATTGTACTTATACGTATGAAAACCAAAAAAAAAAAAAATTGTAAAGTAATATTTTGTTTAGAATGTTAAGCAGCGGTTTGATAATTACGTCAGTAAATGAACAAAATATTTCCGCAAAATATTTCTTTGACAAACCAAAAAGTTCACTACATAAATATTAGTGTTCTTATATCTATTAATTAATCACTTTAATCCATTTATTCTTGCATGTTGTTTTTACTGGAAGGGATCATTGCTCATAAGCTACACATATATCCACAATATCGCATTGAGGAGCTAAACTTCATGTTCCACATTAACAAAGTATCAAGTCGCGTTGATTTTAAAGACAAGGAATAGACTGTATAGTTTTTTATATATATATATATATATATATATATATATATATATATATATATATATATATATATATATATATATATATATATATAGTAAGAAATAAATATATACCTCAAGTTCAAAACCTATGCAAACTGACTTATGAATCTGCTATCTTTCTCCATCATAATAATAATAATTTTGTGTTAAGGTTTTAGGCCTATATAATTAGCGTCTACTATACGATAACATTTTTGTGAGCTAACTACTTAACAGCATGTGTTTCTTCGACTGCCTTGTTGATAACATTCATTGCAATAACTCTGTCATTAAAACCATTAAGTAAAAAATGTATATAAAATTTTCTAGTTAATTATCACGTTTATGGAATCCATAATTTCATATTATTTCAATTTCGGAAGGCATAACGAAAGGGAAAATCATATTGCAAACAGACTGCTTGTATTATTGCCACGTTATTGCAAAACTTGTAGCTCAGCACACAATAGCTTTGGACAACATTGCGGATATAGTTTTCTAGGTTCTCCTTTCAACACGGTGCATCCTCGTTTGGCGGCCACGTTCACACACCTGGAAAATAATAAATCAACAGGTTAGAATTTTTGGGAGAATTTTAATTTTCGTTACAGAACCCAAGTTGGCTCAGCTGGTTAGTCAATGACCTTACACATGGTGTCACCAGTTCGATCCCTGGTATAGCCGGCATGATCAGGAGGAAGGGGGAGGGGGGAGGGACTGATTCTTTGGGCGGAGGTTCTCATGTGGAGAATGCATCCGTACACTGCCGTGGTTGTGGGGGTTTTCTCAGGGTTCTCCCATTTCCTCCCCGTCTTCATTCCGCTGTCTCCGCCCTCCATCTAGTCTCACCTGATCCAACCTACGGGCTGGCCAGAGGAACAGTATGTTTCTCGGGCAGGACAACCGGATCCAATTAGCTCCTGGATCCACTCATTCATTATGACCCTGCCTCAGGTGACAAACCGTGCGGATTTTCAATTCTATACTTTGGTGACTGGGCGTTACAGGTTATGGGTGTTATAATTTATAATATGTCATAGTGAATCCCTTTAAATTAATTGTGGGAAGGACACATGGCACATCCTGTTTTAAAACTGGAAATATTTGCCACTATGTATCTACCAGGCCTGTCTAACCACCAGTGAAACCTCACTTTATGAATTATGTTTTCTAGTGTAATCAAAGGTACTGCTCAAGTATACCCAAATGTGTATAAATATGTATACACCGGGGGGTCAACCTAACGTGGACACTCGAAAAATTTCCGTCGAACGCTAAATGGCAGGACGAGTAATTTGCCGCATTGTGACTATTCGCAACACACGAATGGACAGAGAAATTTTACCAAACGTTATATTTTTAACAGGAAACATATATTTATTTCAACATCATCAGAAAGTACGAGCAAACAGGAATTCTGTGATATAGCATTAGTGATTTAAAGTATCGCAGAAACGCCAAGAAATAATGTGGGAATATAATTACGTTAGGTGGGCCGGTAGGATGAAGCAGTAGTCCTGTAGCTGTATTAGAAAACAACACGAGCTATGATTCGTCCTGGCTGGACTGCCTCCTATAGCAGCGCAGCATCAGTCCCAGTAATATGTTGCAGTAAGTGGTGTGTCAGTGTGTGACTTTGCGTACGCAAAGAACTTAACCTTGAAGTAAGGCAACTGCCTTTGGAGCACTGCACCCGACTATACAACTGCCTATGGAGCACTGCACCCGACTATACAACGTGCAGAACTGATAAAAAAAAGTAATACAAACACCATGAAAATTGTCAAGAAAGTGCTTTATGCTGTATATGAAAGAAGAATGTTTATGTTTTGCAACATTATAAAATATTTTAATGAAATATACTTTTTAATTGTAAAAAATAAGCGATTAAAATCGTCTATATTTTTTAACCAAATTTAAGCATATTTCCCTTCTGGATGCTTCGAAAAGCAGGATTTGCAAGAAAATCTTCGTCGTGGAATATAGCCGTAATGTTTACTATGATTGCGTGTAAGAAAATTGTAATAACAATGTAGGAAATAATTTTTATTGTTGATTTCATGTGCGTCCATTTGTCAGAAACATTTATAGCTGAAACTGACGTGAAAAAAGTTAATTATAAAATTCATATGATCATTATTACCATAATTTTATTACACACGATCACAGTAAATATTATGATTATCTTTCTTGAAGATTTTCTTGTAAATTCTGCTTTCCGAAGTATCCAAAGCGGAAATGCGCTTAAATTTGGATAAAAATGCGGAATCTATCGATCGATTAATTTTCCACATTTTAAAAGTATGTTTTGGTAAAGTATTTTCTAATTTTGCAAAATATGTACATTCTTCTTTCATATACAGCATAATACACACTTTTCTGACAATTCTTATGACGTCTGTACTAATTTTTTTATGAGTTCTTCACATTGCACTGTCATGTCCATTGCTTCATAGACAGTTGCTTTACTTCAACCGCAGTAACGAATGAGGGAAAACTGGACCCTCTGCTCATATACGGCGAGTGTGGCGGAAATGCCATGCAAGCCGTCCAAACGTATGGTGAAAGGTATCCCAACCGGACGCCTATCGCACGCAAACGATACGAAGAATTTGCAAACGTTTCTTGTGCCAACACGATGTGTTGCAAGCCCTTGTGGGTACGGGAGAGCTTCCCAGGTACGTAGGAATATGCTAAACAAGTTCATCCGAGTACGGATAGTGCGCCGATGGAAATTCATCGCCTGGCTCTTCAAAAGTTACTACACGGAGGTGATTTCCAGCAGCAAGTACACTTTTGTGGGTTCGCTCTGATGTGTGTAAGGCATGATCGTTTTTGTAAGAACATACCATATTTACCGATGAAGTGAGCATCAAAAACCATAAACGCCTAAATGTACGAAATATGCACTACTGGGCGACGGAGAATCCGCGTTTTGGGTCCGGCACGCGGAATACCATCGATAGCGGGCCGTGAACGTGCGGTGTGGTATCGTTTGCGACCACGTTTTAGGACGCGGACCATACCAACACTTCAGGTAGACATACCGCTCGACATAAGCCATAGTATGCGTTTTTAGCATGCTGGTTTTCCTGCGAACTTTGCTTTGGTGGCGAGGAAAGCGTTAAATGAAACATCTCCAAAACCGGTGGTTAGGGTAGAGTGGGATCGCACGATGGCAAGTTCGCTCCCCTGACCTCACACCACCAGATTTTTTTTTTTTTCCTGTGGGGAACACTGAAAGATAGGGTGTACAGCGCGGTTCCTACGATGCCCGATTGACACGCGGGAACGCATTGTGGCAGCTTGCAGTGGCATTACATCATAGACCATTCAGGCAGCTCGCCACTCGCTACATGAGTGTATATAGATGTGTATTGCTGTCGTCGGTATGCACATAGAGCATATGCTGTGAAAAGACCTAATGTGAAGCGTTCCAACCATAACCGTGCTTTTTTATACTAAATATGTGGATGCGATTGCATTTCTTCTTAGGTTGGGTTGCTCTACGTGTGTGGTGTATCTGTATGCACTCGTTGCTCAGCACAATTAGTGAATAGGTAACAAACCTACTTAATTAAGTTAATATCTGAATAAGATAAACTTATTGATATTAGGTTTGCACTCACATTTCATGTCTTTTCTTCTGCGTTACTAGCATTGATCCAATATAGCATGACATGCCTCTTGCTCCATCAAGGCAAGCGCTAAGCTACTAAAATAAGCGGTCCCACCAGGATAAGTCACGGCACAAGTTGCTTGCTTACAGCTGCGTGTATAGGTCCACTGCCCCGTGCTACCGGCCCACATATCTTAATTATATTGGTCACTATTTCTTGGCGTTTCTGGGATAGTTTCCATTGCAATTACCATATCACTGAATTCCTATTTTCTCACATTTTCAGATGCCATTGAAATAAACATATTTTTTAAAGTTAAACAATAATCTATGGGTAAATTTATCTGTCCATACGCATATTACGAATAGTCACCATGTAGCAAATTACTCACCTCCGTATGTACTATCATTTAGCGAAAACCGCATTTCGTGATCTGCACCCATTGCGGATATTTTGGGGGTATCCACGTTATAGGCTGTTCACGGTAAAGTGAGTACTTCTTAAGGCCCTTTCGGCAGGCATTAACTACTAATAAATATATTTTATTGCAGCTGTAAACGTTAATTTTTGGGAGTAGTGAAACGTATACACTGTGTTTATTAGTCACATGTCAATGTTTATATTAAGAATTGACGGGAAGCTAGAAATCTGATGAAAATAAATATACAGCAAGGCCTTAAAAAGGGCTCACTTTACCGTGAATCGCTTATAGGTGGACCTTACGGTATACAGGCCACGGTGGCTGAGAGGATAGCCTGCTTGCCTCCCACCAAGGCGATCCGGGTTCAATCCCCGGCCGGAACATTCCGGATTTTCGCATGTGGGAATCTTGCCGGACGATGCCGTTGGTCGGTGTATTTTCTCGGGGATCTCCAGTTTCCCCCGCCCTTTCATTCCGGCACTGCTCCATACTCACCTCAATCGCCTTCATCGGCTCTCAAGACCTCGATGTTAAGAGTCGTCCAAATCCCTTCACTCACTCATCCATCCGGTATATGCGCCTATATATATATATATATATATATATATATATATATATATATATATATATATATATATATTGTTACGAGACGCCTGAGTGGGCGTATCTGAGTTCGTAAGGGATGGATGTCTTAATATAAATAAAAGAACTAAATTTGATTTCAATTTATTCACACAGTTATTATTTACAGCATAATCTAGCTATCTCCAATATTACTCTTATTTCTCAGTGAGCGCTATATTCGATGTATATTTTAACTCTAATTAACCTCGTTCTTAATGTCTCTGTTTGGTTATACTCAATTAACTCATACGCATCATTAGCATTTGTAATGTCTTTCACTTGTGTATCTAGTCCACTAGCCCAGCCTGCCAGTCGCACTATTCGCTGAACCGATGCTCGCAGATGCAGATTTTCCTCCCGCTGGTTACTTCTCGCGCCGCTCATTTACCCTCTCGCTCGTCGTCCTTCGCTTGATGTTCCAGCCCCTCATTTACTCATCGACTGCCGGCTCGGAGGCCCGACACGCATTTTATAGCCTCTGGCCTTGACCTGGATGGTTCGCCGCACCCCGAGTATAGCTGAGAGAAACGAGGTTCAATAATCCAGAGCATTCTTCAGATGTCTGAATGACACCAGATACCCGAGGACGGGAGTGGCATGCGCCCTGATAGGCATAACAGGCACACTTTGTAAACATTCCTTTGCATAAAGCCGCTGCGTCTCTGGTCGCAACTGAAAGCGCGCGCGCGCGCGCTTCGATAAATCACCCGTGCCTCACATGCTCACAAAGCCGCCGTCTGTAACATAACATATGCGTGCGTATGAAGTTTAACGTAAATACATAGCTGTATGCATATTCGTCACGATACCATACATATACGACCGATTGTCTAAAATGCTCCCTAATGGCAGTACACTCCCTTGAAGGTGGAGCAGAAATACGAAGTTATTGGACTCTTTAAAGGCTGTTTGTTCATCGTAAAATGAGCACTTTTGAAAGCGCTGCTTAAGATCTACTTGTATGCACGTTGTGTATTCTTCCGCATTATGTAAAATTAACACTACCATGGGCCTCGTCTCTTATCATGCGTCGATCAAGTGAAAATTGAATTTATTAAAAAAAGTAAATATGTCACAAATCTGCTCTTTTGTACACTCCGATACATTAAAAAAAGTACAAAGCGAAATAAATCATTTAATCTGTTACAAATGGTTACCTAACACTTTTAATTTGACGTTCAGATATGGAACTATTTTCTATCCATCGTTAACGAAGTTACTGGGTGTTTGTCACCAGATATGCCCGTTATAATATATGGAGAAAGGGGCAGTGACTTTTTTACTAAGGTCGATTTCAAAAGTGCTCACTTTATCGTGAACAGCCTTTACGAATAGTAATTATGATCGAACCATATACTTTTGGAAAAAGTGTAGATGTCCAAATATCTTAAACCAATGAAATATGTATTGCTTGAATAAAATTTCAAATTATTTCGCGTAGAAAAGATAGGGTCTGTAACCTTAATTTCGCATAAAATATCAGTGTGCGGAAAGTTGATTGATTTTCTAATGACTGGTCACTAGCCACCCCATTCCAATTAACAAAACGATCGTCGTGTGTGATACATCTAAATGATGCCTTTTCCATGAAGCATTTCATTAAATTCATAACCCGGGCAGGATATTTGTTGTTTAGGCCTAAATAAACCTGCTTGATTCAGAACATTTAAAATGAAGTGCTGGTAAAATAAACATGTCCGTTTCTCTATAAAGTTGAGTAACACTGAGATTACGTATATTAATATTCAAACGATGTCTAACATCCAAATTACTGGCAACATATTTTAATTTCTTTTCATTTACACATGTACTTATTAAATTACAGAATGTATATATAGTTATGTTTCCCTGACAATTTTACTGAATTTTCTATCTGAAGTATTAGAACTATAATTAAATACAAACAATACATACGTGAATTAATTTGGCAGCGTTGTAGACTTCTCATTACTTTTTTGTTTAATGTATTGGTTGATGAAAAATTTTCAAAATTAAACTTGGTTGCACGTAATAGCTTACCATTATTTCTACTGAAAAAAAGATCAAAAGATTTGGTACAGTGATAAAGGAACAGTAGAGTTTACGTGGTTTAAAGTATAGCCTAGCACCAACATGATTTCCGAAATGCACTCACCTCAAAAATTACCGTAAAACAAGCGAAGTTTTTGAGAATATTCTCAACTTTCACGCGGATTCCTGGCCTGGCCCAAAGCAGCTCTGGAAAGATTTCTGTTAATCTTGTAGTGTCATTGTGTGGGAAGAACTACTATGCCCGGCAGATATCTGGGCAAGCGATACTCCTCGTGCAAGCTATGCAGCCCGTCACGGACCGGTCTCTAGCTGAGCGACAACGGAACGGCACAGTGGGTTGTGAGCCGTCCTATAAATATCCGATCTTCATTCTTTAGTACGGAGAGGTTTGCTCTCTGCAGCAGCTGGTGGGGGTTGTGAAGTAGCACACTCGCACTAACATACGCAAACACTAAGAACACATAACATACTTTCTACATAAATCGCTGCAAGCGAAATAATGACGTAGCTCATGCCATTTCATTGCACCGTCCCACCACCCCTTTTCTTATCCTAATTACTCCTATTTTTATGCCTGGAACTAACCTTTTTTTTTTTTTTCTGCTTCCAGAGAGATAACTGGCATCTGCGGGCAGGTGGTACAGTTATGTCCTCCGCCTCCAGGGCCGTGCTACTGCGGTACGGCCCTGGATACATTCCAGCGGCGGCTCGACACATTTCATATCACCATTCATTAACAACACGAAGTCTATCTTCGCGAACTAACAAACACCCTTCTTTCTCCAGCCCTAATCCAATAAAGGAATTACAGTTATCCTCCGCGACTGTTGCATGGTTTTTCCTAGGCCCTCTCCACTTTGCCTGGCTTTCTATGCATGCTCATGGCTATAATTGCGGCCATGGTACTAGACAACCCTGCTCAGCCGCGATGCACGCTCCCATTACATTAATTAAACCCTACCTATGGCCTATAGGGCTTGCCGGGAGATACATCCCATTCTCCAACCGTCCTAGCTACTAACAAGCATGCCGGATGGCACACAGAACTGAGAAGGTGCTCACGCTGGCGTAGCGGGATTTGGGGGCTCACCAGAAAAAAAAAAGGACGGAAATATTACCTGGCGCCCCATCCTCCAAACTTGAGCTTGCATAAAAACAGTCACCGTGATTGTCTTTATGATAAAAAGGGCCATAATGTTGTTTATTCGTAAGCTTCTGTATGTGCTATTATGTTGGCCATATCCTTATTGATGTCTTTATGCAAAGATGTACGTTTGGCAACGCAGTGGGCTGTGTTATGAAAGCAATAATATGCTTGCTGAATTCTATTTCTTTCCGCTAATACAAGATGTCTTGTGTCACCCATTTTGTTATTGTAGTGAGTTTTCAACCATAAATTAGATTTATTTCTTAACACTTTTTCGAATAAAACTTCTAAAATAATGAATTTACTTCTCTTTTTGACATAAGACTGCAGATGGGCCTAGTTCATTTTGAGCATCACGAGATAGCAGCAGTGACCCGTGGCCGAATTCGCCATATACTAGTGCTGCAGAGCATTGCTAAAGAATTATAAAATATACTCTTTAAATATAATCCAGATACATTTTTTTTGTGCGGAAATATAACAGAATATAATATTTCTCATTTTTTAAAGAGTCTTATTTTCCGTGGAACGCTTTTGCTAGAAGTAAACCTAAGGATGTTGGTCATTTTATTTCCACGTTCGTCCATAAATTCACCTTGTTGGTCTGTTTTTATGTAACAACAGTAATGCGGCATGCGAAAGACTATCATGGCGACATAGAATACCATTTCGCCTCATAAAGATAGTTAAACGGTAAACGCATTTATAAAACGACAGTAAAAAGTTACAGAACACGACCCCTGACCTGGTGTTTGTTAGACAGTTGAAAGCTTGACCATAGCTGCGCGCGCATCTCTTTCCTCCGTGTTGTTCACCACGCCATGGCCCTCTGAGATTTACCAAGACGTCAGAGGGGCACTCTACAACTGTGGCAAGACATCATTCCGCCTCTTGCTAAGAGAGTCTAACACATTAATTTCACAATCTTCCGACATACCCATAACGCGCAAATGTTTGATTCGATTAGAAATATCAGAAGCGATTGATAAGTCGAATTTCTACGAGCGGAAAGGCGCCACGAGCATACGTCAAAATCGCGAAGAATTTCTACAGTGTCTTCGCTACTTTTAGAAATTCCCAGTCAACCCCGCATAATGCTAATGCGGTTGAGCAGGTGTCGGAGTGTTGATCCGAACGTGATGGATGAAGCAAGAGTAACTACACAAACATGTTACGATATTCAGGCGATAACGTACAAACCAGCAGCCTACATGCAGAACGGACAGATAGAAGAAGCGAGTGATACGTTATCATACATGTGATTATTGTGAAGAGTTCAAGTCGGCCTCTTCTTTGTAAGGCCATGCATCATGGTTAAATAAATTTGGATCTTAATAAATGTTACTACTGATGACACGAAACTACTTGGAAGAAGAATGGGAGAGATAAATTAATATTATCTCCACTAAAGTTCTCGAGTAATACTGTGTAAGAAATTTATGATTACAATCTTTGTACATTAAAAACATAAATTATTTTCAACGATATTATGGTACTGCCTGTATTTGACGCTATAAAACAGTGTTGGATAGCGCGCTTAGCTATTCTGTTGATGTCAGTTCCGTTTTCCGCCACTAGCAATAGCCATAGAATTGTAGAGGAAATCGTGGAGGTGACACTGTTTTGCTACGAGCAGGCAGCGTAAGTAGATTTTAAAGTTTCATCGGAAATGTGAGAAAATGGTCGAGGTGCACGAAACCTAAAGGGCGGAATCCGATACTGCGCCGCTGAAACGTGTACACTGTTAAAATGTTCCGTATATTTACGGAAATTTTTACGAAAATGCACAGTCAATATACGGAAACGCAATTCGTAGTTGCGAAAAAATGGAGTTAACTGCGTAAATACCAAATACGGAGAATTTCCATATTTCCTATAACTTCGGGTTTCGGACACGAACAATAGCGCGTCTACACGAAACTTTCTTCGCCACTGTAACCAGAAAATTATCGTTTCTGCAGTAGTTAAGGTTGTCCATGTCACCGAGTCCTGTTCTTTCAAATATTAAAATGTAGCAACAGGCGTATGTAACACTTAGCAATAATTAGAATACATTAACGTTAACAGAAGCTACATGGTAGGTATGTGGTTAGGGTCGTGAACTTGCAACTTTTTGACTTGGGGTTCAAATCTTGCTTAAGTATAATTTTTTTTTAATTGTCTTAGTATCTTTTTTATACATAATGAAAATAAAAATAAAAATATATTAATAATTATTTGAACTAGAAGTACAGAAAAACCACTAGGGAATTAACGGAGAGGTTCCGTGAATTTTAAGGAAAGTCCGCTTTTGAAAATGAATGTGTCCGTAATTTTACGGAGAGCTTACGGACACCCCTGGATAAATTTTTACCAGCACTTTTCCCTAAAATGATGGACATTTTCTCTAACAGTGTAATAATAACACGATATTGTGACAAATTTGAGAGTGGCGAAAATGTGTGTGATGTGAAGAAACGGCGGCGCGGTTGAAAGAGAACGACAACGGACGAAGAAAGTGTAAGTGGAGTGGAGAGATTCGGGCGACTCTCAACATCTCGAGAGCCGATGAAGGTGAAGTGAGGTGAGTATGAAGCAGCGCCGGAAAGCAAGAGAGAGGGTAGAACGGAGATCCCCGAGAAAACCCGCCAACCGGCGGCAACGTCCGAAACGATTCCCGCATGCAAAAAAAGATCCGGGAGCGACTCCAGCGGGAATCGAACCCGGTTCTTCTAGCTGGGAGGCGAGTAGGCTGACCACTTCACCACTGCGGCCGCTGAAGAAAACTGGGTTGGGGAGGAGGGGGGGGGGTGGCTGTGTTTCTCATAGTCACACATTACTCCAGGAAATCGAATTCCGTACGGACAGTTGCATTTGAGTGATTTGTCAGCAAATCAAGTGTCCATCGCGTTTTAAAGCAAGTAGAGTGGGTGGCCTACATTTCAACGGTACTTTACGCTACGAGTGAAGACATTCCATATAGGCGTGTCGAATTTGCCAAAACGACAAAAATTTTACTGAAGTGATAGTTTGGCCCAATGAGGCGACATTTATATCGAACTGAACTGTCAACCACCAAAAATTGTGTGTACTGTGCTCATGAGAATTCCCACATTGTATTAGAGTAAGTCGTTAATCTTCCTTGTCGTAGGCTGTTCACGGTAAAGTGAGCACTTTCGAGGCCCTATTTACTTTTTTCCTATCAGCTATTTTTATCTTTCCGCCACATTTTAAAATGAATATTGCCGTGTAAGTAATAAACACAGTTTATATATTCAACCGGACTCGAAAGTTAACGTCTAAGAAAACAATAAAATATATTTATTAAATAATATTCCAAATGAGAGGGCTTCAAAAAGTTCTCACTTTACCATGAATAGTATATTACAGGGTGGTGCAGCATGTTTGCGACAGGAGTTGTGCATCTAATCTTCTTTGATGGAATGGTGACAAATGAAAGTTACCGCACCATGTTGCACGAAAAAATTGCGCCAGCTTTACACCAATCAGATAACGAATGATTTTCCCAGTAGGATGTTGTACCATCACGTTACCATTGAGGCGTACGGTGGCTCCTGTATGAAACATTTCTTGGGAGATGGACAGTCCGACGGGGAGGGAAGTGTTGAGTACCCATCCAGGTCTCCAGATTTGACGCCGCTGTATTACTGTCTATCGAGCTACTCTGAAGAACACTGTGCACGTCGCAAAGCCACGGACACTGGATACCTTTAAGAGATGCGGCTGTGACCACCTGTGAATCGACTCGCGTGGAATCTGCAGCTTTTATTGTCGTTCTGTTCTACGGTGTCGCAGACGATGTCGTGCTGCTGATGGCGGACATTTTGGACATTTCTGACTGTTGTTAACATCCGCACACACTTAACGTTGTATTTATAGCGTCAGATGTCAGGTGTGCACTTCTATATCCCATAAATTTTATTGCTGGACTTTATTTCACACGTATAGGAGTGTTAAAAAAAAATAGTCACGTGGTCCAATGCATGGTCGTTTGGCTGCCATATTGGAAAATGGCCGCTTCGTTGCTTAATTTTGGTTATCTTGTATCTCGGTACCCAATTGTCCGATTCTAACGTTTAATAGCGCATTTCATTCCATTTTTAAATACAAACACATTTTACTCTTACGATGTTTTTGATAACTCTAAAAAATTTAAAAAAAGGTAAAAAAAGGTCAAATTTTCAGTTTGACTTATCTCATTAACCACTGACCCAATTATAATATTTTGTAGCTCATTTTACTCCTTTTTCAAACACAAACAACATTTGTTTGGTGTTCATTTTTTGCTAAACCACTTAATTTTTAAGCACTGCATAAATAATGAAGTAGCCAATAATGTGATTTTTAAGTAAATTGTGATGTCCACGTGCTTAAAATAAGTTTTTTTTATAGCAAAGATAAATACATTTTAAATTGCTATTTACCTTAAAAAAAGTCGGCGAAGAACTGAAAGTAAACCTTTTCTACGATCAGCATATGGCATGACTCACGTATAGGGGCCTAAGAGTTTTTGCACTGCTCTTAATCACTACTTTTACATTTGCATCAGTCGCAGCGCATTATTTTCTCTAAAGCACTTTTTGTAATTACAGGGCTTGGGAAAATATTCCTTTGGTTCCTCTGTTGCGGGATTAAAATTCCCCCCTTCTGACAGTACCCATATAGTAATGGGTTGAGCTTTAAAGATACTTCTAAAGCATGAATCCATTGGCTAGCAATGAAAGTAACTTCTTTTTATGTGACGACGGATAGACCTAGAGGTGGGTGCCAAGTCTTGAATGTGCCGAATTTTTTCGTAATGGTATTGATGGAAACCCAATTCATCCACTGTACACAAGTTTGAAGAAAGTGAGTGAACCAAAAATTCTTCTGCTCTTTTCCATGTCCTCATTCAGTGGCTCTTTTCCGAAATCGAATAACAGGTCTGCGGCATAAGACTGCTGTTTTCAATGCTGCAATTTTTGTACTGACTTTATTTGTAGTCTCTAACAGGCTTCGGCCTGTTAGAGAATGAATAGCTGACAAAGATATCAAAACAGTGTGAGAAACCCTGTTGTCAGTAACAAGAGAGTGGAGTGGAACGTATCGCAATGTACTTCCTACTCCAAAAGTGACCCAAAGTTCTTGAAGGCCAGCATTTTTCCAATTCACGTGGTAATGATAAGTATAGCTTACTAACGACGACATCAGTACAGTAGAACAAATAACTACATTGCTTACCTCTGAAGTCAGTGTTATGTGAGAAATATGTGCAATGGTCCTATCATCAGCTTCTCCATAATGAAATGCCAAACTCAAATTTACTTCAATGATGCCATTTCTGATAGTCGAACATCTCCCTCGATCTTCTTTCACGATTCCGCCCAAATAAATTATGAAGGATGAGCTGTTAGCAGAATATCCTTTCTGGGATAACCAACGAATGAAAAAAGATTGCAACAATTGTTTATTTCTCGGTGAGGCCCAGAAAGCATCAGTATCCACTGGAAAGGGTGTGCAATTATGTGGTAGTCCATTTTCTACAGGTAGTTTTATTGATCGCTTGACCTTTTAACCCCTTTTACACTGTTTTCGTTATAAATGTAAAAAGTTATGCCCACACACTCACTTCCATGAGAAGTTTGGCTAATATTTTTTCCAAACACTTCCCGCATGTCTCCATACTTCTTCAGATTTAATGACTTAATCGGTAACTTCCTAGCAATTTCCATATTCTATAACACATGCTTTACCAGGAGATTGTGGCATTTCTGTAATTGGTGGCATTTGGAGTAGATTCCAGTTGATGAAACAGTTGAGATTTATCTGGTTTTGTTAAATATCAATTTCTGGTCAAAAACAAAGATGTCGAGGTTAGCTCGTAAGCAAAATGCTTGCCTAGATCATATCCTCGACACCTTGAGATGTCAATTACTCGCAGAGCACTAGCAGTTTCTTTTTCCACATTTACTACAACATGACCTAATGTTTTTTCGGAATGATTTTTCAGTTTCTTCATAGGTTCCATGACACCAAGTGACATTTCTTCAAACCTTTCCTTTTTTAACAGGGAATGGTCTTTTTCTCCAATCTGTATGCAATTCAATAGATGAGTGCTTTTTGGACGATAATTTTCTGTTTAGTAATGATATTCTGCAATTCTTTACCCCTGGTTGAACTCTTACAATGGAAAGGATTTCCTTGAGCCTCCATGAAATTCATAATACTTCTAACACAAAGTTCATCAGCGGCAGTAAGGTTTTTTGAAAACTCATGATGCAAAGAGTATTCGTCTTCATACAGACAACACAGATCTCTCGAAAGTTGTACTATCTATACTTTTTCATGTTTTATAAGATAATGAAGTACCACTGCTTCCTTTTTCCACGTCACTCCAATAATTCCTCCGTGACCTTTTGCCTGGTTTGTTGGAATTCTGTTCTAGAGCTTGATCCATAGTTACACAACTGAATGTCCAGTGTGTGTTTTTCACAACAAAGTGCCCTGCTTGGAACTGAACATAAATCTCAGGAAAATTTCGAGCCTATTTTTTAATCGACCCGAGTAAGGCGTAATACTTCCGATCCTACAATGGGCACTCGCATAAATTTTATCTAAAACAAATTCTCGCAATCGATTGTACACACCACTGAATTATTACATCTTTCAGAAAAGCAGATTGGTCTGAAAAATAAATTAAACTCACATTATTATGTATACATACATTTAATTTATTTACTTACTATATACAGACTATCATTCTAATTATTTCAAACAATCGATCTTTACATTTCTCAGATGTTTGCGGATCTTGGATAGCAGCTAACAGTCTCATTTGTTATAACACCGATCTTTCAATTCACTAATGATAAAAAAATCTCGTTAATGTGTGATAAATCTCCATCTGGTTGCAAAGCGATCATATTTCTGAATGAATCAGTAAGTTCATTCGGGTCTTCGGTAAACATGTAGTCAGTATTCTCAGCATCTTCAGCCTTCTCCATTTCTCTCGTTGTAGCAAATGAACGAGAGTTCTTGACGCCTTTTGTCTTCTTCACACTACTTGTGGAAGAAAACTTGCTGGTGAAATGTGAGGGAACGTCGAGCGAATTATCATCCTTCTCATCAGTTACTTAATCAACACTGTCTTCATAGTCATTATCATCAATGTCTTCATGATCATCTTCATCTGATGTTTCACCCTCAATATGAAGTTCACTTTTCTTTGTAGGAGTCACTTGGTCATCATCAGTATTTACAGCCAATTACTATTTATTTTGAAGTTCGTTGACTTCAAATAAAAGTCTTGAAAGTGCACATTTCACACAAACCTACTTTACTGCACTCATTCCATTTTTAGCACTAACTGTCACGTCATTATCATCTGACGAATCAGTATCCACCGATTCTGCATCGAGTTATAGGTGACATCACTTACTGACTTCCAGTAGACGAAACCTTGCAGATCTCTGTGTTCTTTCAATGCATCACCTTGCATAAACAGCATGGTATCAATGTCATAATGCTTCATCGTGCAAAAGGACTCGTCATACAGGTGGTTCTCTCATGTCGCCGAGAATGGCAGCTTTTACTGATGATCTTTCTACATTAGTAACACTGTTTTAAAATGTAATTTTCCAGCCGCCGGGGAAGGTATATCCATAAAGGCAAGCTATGTAGTAGACTTCGTACAATCATTGGCTTGCATCATATTCATGAAAAAAACTGACGTTCTTTCTACAGTAGCAACTGGTGTATCTACTTTGCCTAGCTACTCCTCTATACAAAAATTTACTAACATATTTCATCAAGATTTAAGCATTTTTATGCATCCATTCAACCAGACATTTTATCTATTTCATTGATCACATTACCATGCAATTACATCTTCAACAGTATCTTCTAGACAAGCTCTATGATGAGCTAGAACTCATGATCTGCCAATGATCCCTTCTGCTCAGCAAATTACCCCTAAACCACCCTTCCAGCTCCACAAATGTCCCATAAATTATCCCTCCTGCTCTGCAAATGACACCTCCTGCTTCGCAAATGACCACATTCTCTGCTCCGAAAATGAAACCTAAATGACTCCTTATGCTGTGAAAATAACCCCATAATGAGCTTTACTGCTCTGCAAATGACCCATTAATGACCCTTCCTGCTTCAAAAATGGCCCTTAAATGTCCCCTCCTGCTCCAGAAATGATCCCTAAATGAACTCAGCTTGTTGTGCGTGCGGTGCTGATTAAGGTGTGTGCCGTGCTGATTGTGGTACTGATTGCTGTGCATGCGGTGCTGACTGTGGTGTCGATCGCTGTGCGGCTTGATGGAAAGATTGCGAGATTGATTTAAAGACTACTCCTGCGAACTGTCTCCTGCATGAGATGTCTGAAGGCCTGCATGCGATTGGCCAGATGCAATCACATGGCGACTAGGTGATTGACTAGTCGATGTCCACACAATCCACTCAATATTTAAAAGTAACGGAATTAAAATAAATTTATTAAAAACGTATAGTATAAAGCGCCATTGTTCTGTATGTACAAATATAAATCACGCAAAAAAACGTTTCTGAAATCGGGGAACTTACTTTTTTTTAATAAATAATATAGATTTGACAAATTACGCAGCTATTAAAAGTCCAGCATCATGCATGTGTGTCGGGCCTATATCAATAATTGAAAACATTACTTTTTAAATTGGATGAAAATTAGAGATTTTCGAATTGGCGTTGATATAAAACAAATATGAGTTCCGACGTGTGGTGTGTTGATGCGAAAATGTTTTGTCGCAGTAGCTGTAGGGATAAGTTTTCTCTGGTGGTGGCGATACAGGGTGACGTGGGTTCCATGCTAGGATGGATGGATAACTACAATTCGTGCTGGATAGATGCTGCACTGAACTAACCAGCGGTTGGATTGTTTTTATTTCCTACATGTTGGTTCGATGTTCTCGGCTGCAAACATATTTTTGTGTTAAAATTCAAATTCATCATCTTCGATAAATAATATGGCGTTATATATCATTATTAAATTTTGTGTAACATACTGATCGTTTGTGGATAAGCACAAGTATAGTAAAAATTTTGCTATTAAATTTAATGGAAGTCTTAAGTATTACCCATACAACAGTTATTAGCTCTATTAAATTATTTATTTTAATCTGAAAATGTTAACAGAAATGATCGTACCTGAGCGAATATTAAATATCAAATAGTAATTAAGTTGTGACTGTAATGTAGACAGAATGTTCAAAAAATGTGGGAAATAATCGAGGAGGGTATAGTACACAAAAAAACAACACAAACATCCTTTAGAATATATGTCGTGGAGTTTATAGTTTCTGAGTGACAAACTTTCCAATATTTTACTGGACGCATTAGTAATAGTCTTCCTGAAACGTTCCAGAAGGAGTAGCTGTAGCCATGCTTGTGTGCCAGCAGTGATACGCCCTCTACGAGAAGTGTTCAAAATGTCCACCTTGTGCCTGAATGCGTACATGAACAAGCCACATCATTGATTGTCTGAAATACTCCGTGAATGACACGTATTTGCAGACAACCTTGTCCCACTCGCTGGCGAAGTACTGCTTAACAGGAGTTGCACTAACAATGGCCTTAATATGCCCCCACAGGTAATAGTCCCTTGTATCGTGATCCGGGGAGGGTGCAGGCCAGGCGATTGGTCCTGCACGTCGTATCCACCAGTGGGTGGCAAGTAATAATACACACGCCGTTCTAGATGATCTCATTAACAAGCACACCTCGTAAAATATCGAATAATACCAATACATGTGGTAGAATGTTTGAAAGACTGTAAAATGGTAAACCATCTACTTTAACACATATGGACATTTTGTGTTATTTTGTGGTGTTCTATGCACCTCCCCCCGATTGATTCTAACATATTTGGAAACGTTCTGTATATTCGGATGCTTCTGATATTAATATTTTTTCTTTAGCATATTAATTATTTATTTTGCAAATTGTAGAATCACACAATCTCTACATCCAACTGATATTTGCTGTTCTGTATTTTTTTTCTGAAGAATTTTTTTTTTTTTTAATACATCAGGAATAATATAAGATGCAGCTTTCTTTTATATTATTTGTAAGAACGTATTTGTAATTTTTGTCATATTCAATAATAATGGAGCCGATTATCAGTGGCGGTAAATCACGAAGCATTCATTTGACTGATATGCTCTGTTTTAAGTGTAAAGTATAGTAACGCGGGTGTTGTGCGTATGTGTAAAAGCGATGTTTTGCATGTGTTTGTGGATATAGTCCATTCACGGTTACTTCCAATTTTTCTGAAGCCCTGCTTAAGTCTTATTTTCAGACCATCCCTCCGCCTCATGCAAACTAAGCTTAAACCGTCTATAAAATTACACCAGAAGGACAACGCACAGCATTGTTGTGAAATTTGAATGTTACAAGTATTGTTTATTCTGTATTTTTTAGAGTTATACTGGTATGTTTCTGTAGGGTCATCTGTGTATCTATTTTTAATATTGTTCTAACTTGTGCATTTTTTTTTTTAGGTTGGTTTCGTAATATTCCGATGCTTGTGTGTTTTGAATTTTACTATAGTTGTGGTGCACCATGGCTGTTCTCCAGTTAAACGCGTCTGCTGTGTGGAGTTCGTCATGATAAGGCTGTTCACGGTAAAGTGAGCACTTTTTAAGGCCCTCCTGACAGGCATTAACCACAAATAAATATATCTTATTGCAGCCTCGGGCTTAAAATTTTGAGGGCGGTGAAATGTATACACTGTGTTTATTGGTCACATTGCAATGATTACATTAAAAAAAAAAAAAAGCAGCAGGAAGATGGGAACTGGACGAAAGGAAAAATTTAGAAGGGCCTTAAAAAGTGTTCAGCCTATAACGGTTTTCCCCAATGTTGGCCGCAGAGTATGGCGTACTGTTCCCAGCTGCTTCTGGTGGGTTCCACTTTGCTCAGTGAGACTGCTGTGTGATGCTAGTTTTCCTATTCTGATTAGAGGTAGTGTTGGAAAAATTATTTTGTTTGCCCTGAGCACATCTGTTTAGTACTTTTCAAAACTATTTCGTTGCTACATTTTTTCTTTGTTACTTTTCGCACAGTTGCCTTGAATTGGTCTCGCATTTTGCTTGTGTTGTGAGCACGTTTTTCGAGCTGTGGTATGGAACACAGTTTCTTTTACGTGGAATTTTTCTGCGATGCTGTAGTCACATTTGGGTAACTTGAGTTTATTAAAAGAAAACATTATTGTATTTCGTACCCTTTTATTTTTGTCTGTAGTCTAACTTTTTTTCTATCCTTTGATGCTCGTAGTGCAGTGACTGTGGCTGCATTAAGCGTCGTCGAATTCATGGTGTCAACCTAATCTCAATTAGCTTGACGTTAGTTTCTCGTTTCCAATTAAATTTGCTGTTTGAAATTTACTTTTGGTCTTGGTTGGCAGTAAGTTTTGGTGGCCTTGTCTTGTTGTAATCGATGTCAGTTTCGGCGTGGAACTTGTCTAGTGTTGTTTTACTTGGTTGTCGGTGGACTGATGACCCATCGGCAGTTCAGGCCACACTCTAGTTGCTAGCTTAGCTAGTAGCGTTCAGGAAATTACCTTTGCTTCGTGCCAGTATCAGTCTGGGTTTTTGCACCTTTCTTTGAGTCTATTTTGGAGTCGTGTCTGCGATATGTTGCACAGAATGTTTGTTATGCTTCTTGGCACAATTCCGCGGGGGAGGGGGCTGGGTGTCGTGAGAAGTTTCTTGACACCCCGTTTGTAAAAACTTGTAGTTTTTTTTCTGGTCATCCTTGGTACTTGATCCTCCACTATTGTGCTGTCATTTCCTACATCACTTGCAAGCAACCTTTGTTTTGGCTAAAGACTTCGTATCTTAACTTATTGTATTTTTATTATCTGCAGTTTATGTTTTTAACTTTGTTTTGGTTAAAGTGTTTTTATCTTATCGTATTATGTGCTATACAGTTTTTTTTTTAACCCTGTGTGTTCTCCGTGGACAGAAATAATAAAGTTCTTAAAAGTGATGTGCTCTAACTAACAATGTGTATAAACTTCTCAGTTTTAATCACAGAAGAGCTACTTTCTCGTCTAGAATTTCTTAGAATCCGCGCACATCTGCGGGGAAACTAATGTTCCAAAAATCCAGGCTTAAAGGTTCTGCGAAATTTTAATAGGAAATCCCATGTTAAGGGGATTTCACCTCAGTACGTTAATTTTAAAGATAAGGGTTTCAAACAAAATGTATTCTTCGCGAATCTTTTAGGAGAAGTTCCCTGGAGTAGGGATTTTCCAAAACATGTACAACATGTTTGCAAGGCATTTATTAAAATCTGTATTTTACAAAAAAAAAAAAAAAAGTACATTCTGCTATCTATATTGAAAATAAACGCTCGCAGGGATCTTCTCCAAAAAAAAATTAGTGGATATTTTTTTTTTAATGCGTATCTTTAAAATTAACGCACCGAGGCAAAATTTTCTTAGCACGCGCTTTCCTATCACAATTTTGCAGCCGCCAGCCGATAGGCAGTGTCTTTAAGATGTGGAAGGCAACGTTGTCAGCATACAGCGTTCCAACCACTGTGAAATTTTTCGATCCCTAGCAGACCCGAGTACGTTTATAACAATTGGTAAAAGTGATTTCTGATCTTTTCTAAGGTTGAAGTTAAGCAACTGCCTGTGGAGCATTGTACCTAACTGTACAATGCGAAGAACTCATAAAATATAGGTACAAACACCATTACAATTTGTCAGAAATTTTTTTTTTTAGGCTGTATGTGAAAAAAAGAATTATTATATTTTACAACATTACAAAATATTTTACTGAAATATACTTTTTAAATTTTAAAATTTAATCGATAGATTGAGTCCGCACTTTTTACAAAATTTAGGTGCATTTCCGTTTCGGATGCTTTGGAGAGCAGAATTTATAAGAAATTATTTTTCAAGAAAGATCATAATATTTACTGTGAC